>WBMW01004394.1:514554-588644 GCA_013396635.1 Penelope pileata
GAGGGGCCGCGGGCGGTGTCAGCGCCGCCGCCGGGAATGTGGGTCAGCGGCGGCCGCCTCGCGCGGCGCTGCGCGCGGCCGCGGGGACAAAGCGGTTGCGCGGGGGTGCGCGGCCCTCCCGGGCTGCCCGGTACGCTGGGGCGGGCTGCGACCCGCACGCGGCCCCGTTCGGTGATCGGGAAAACAAAACAAACCGCGTTCGGCGGGTGAACTTGCCCCCTTGTTTGCATTTGAAAACTTTGGGTGCGTTCGTTTCGGGTGAGAGAACGGAGGAGATGCGGGCAGCGGGCGGTTGTGCAAGCGCAGTGCTCTCTTCAACAATACCCTTTGTTACTGGAAATTCCATGGGCGGTATTGAAACGGAGAGAAGTTGGAATGCCCGAGTTCCTCCGCTGCTGTTTGCAGTCTGCTTGGTGCCCCCGGCTCCGGGCAGCCAGGTCCTGGCAGGGGACAGGTGTCCCCAGCTCCGCTGAGCACTCCCCTCTCCATCTCCATGCATTGTCACATTGTCACAGATTTCACAACCCAAGTATTTTACGTACATTTGACCCTTAGCGTTGTTATTGTTTGGCCAAGCACAGGAATTGTTTGCAGGAAGCGTTTTTGTCTCCCTGTGAAGTTGAGGGGAGGGAATGGAGGGCTCAGCGTGCTGCAGGTGACCCAGTGCCACATCCTGTGCCTGGTGGGACCCTGTCAGCCCTTGTATGCAGCGTTACACCTCAGAGGGTGTTTGCTTCCATTGTAATTAATTCTTTTCTCATATTACCAAATACAGTGACTTTAAGCCGCAGAAATAGTTCTCTGATGAGCTCCTCCCTCCCTGTGTAAGTGTCGGTGCTGGAAAACAAGGCAGTGCCACAGAGTGCAGCGGGGATGCTCCGTCCCTCAGCACATCTCACAGCTCCGTTACCAGGAGGGGAAATGCATTGCCATGGGCATACTGCTGGGAAAGACCCAGGCTCACTGGCTGTGAGGATCAATAGTGTACGAATACCACACACATAATGAGTTATGAGAAGCAGTGTTTGGTTCACTGGCGGTGGAAGTTGATATGTGGTGTTGACATGCACCTGAAAACCAGAGAATCACGGAGTGGGATGGAGCTTTACTGTTTCTCATGCCCATTCCCACTGACAAGAGAGTTTTCATGCCATGTGTTTGTGTTCATGCCTTAATAGTGTGCATCCCGAATCTGAGGACACTTAAGATGGAGTTATTTGAAGGGGTGGCAGAGGCAGGACTGGCTGTGAGCAGCAGCGGGGTGCTGTGCCCCAGGTCCCTGTGCAGAGCTCACGGTGCTGTGTGGGCCAAGGGGAGCAGCGGGGGTAGCGCGGCTCCCCCCGCTCACCGCCCTTAGGAGGTCTGGGGTGCAGTCAGAGAGCTCTCTCTGTCTGTGGGCAGCGCAGCGCAATGCTGCTCACCTGACCACGGCCCTTAGGTTCCTCTTTGGTTTCGCTGAAGGCATGTTTTCAAACACCTTCAGTGCTTGTTGCCTCGCTCAGGCTGTGCAGGAGCAAATGTTTCGGGGCGTTTCTAGGCAGAAATTGAAGGAAATCTGGATGCAGGTGAACTTTCTTAAGCATTGCTACCAAACTCAAATCAGGCTTGCATGGATGCAGGGCATTCTGTGTGTGTCTGTGTGTGTGTGTGTGTGTGTGTCTGTCTGTCTGTCTGTCTGCAGAAGGTGGAGTGCCTCGGTGCTGTCCCTTCAGTTTCTTTTCCCATGCCCTTCCTCTCCA
This sequence comes from Penelope pileata, assembly GCA_013396635.1. Classification (NCBI taxonomy): domain Eukaryota; kingdom Metazoa; phylum Chordata; class Aves; order Galliformes; family Cracidae; genus Penelope; species Penelope pileata. The sequence goes on from WBMW01004394.1 coordinate 516,294, forward strand.
GGCTCCCTAACACACAGTAGGTTTTGACTTGAAGAACCACAGTTAAAGCGATCCTTTACTGAAGAGAAGCCTAAGGCTTTCGCTTTGTACCTTCTTTAAGGGGGTTCCTTGGGTTTCCTGGGTCTCCACAAGGCAGCACAGCCTACAAATGTTAGAGATGTTGGACGGTTCGTTTCTTTTTTTTTTTTTTGAATAATAATAATAGAAGAGACAGTTGTCAGTCATCTTAAAAGTATCTCTAAGTTTGATCCCTGATCCTAATGTGCATTGAATTACTCATTTCATTGATATGCTTGTGGGTTGCGATTTTTTCTGCTGCTCAATTTGCAGTAGCTGAGAATTTTTCTTTTGCAAGCTATGAGCTTAAAAAAAGGCAACATATGGTAAAGTGCATTTAAAAAAAGAAGGCATTGGGAGCTTACCTTAACTCGTTGCAATTAATGGAGGAAGATGTTGGCCTTATTAACATTCATTATCTTGGGATCATTTATTAAAGTAATGCAAATAAAAGAAACAATTACAGCACATCTCTGGGTTTATAAAAGGTCACAGAGTATTTTTTTTTTTGATCCACTAATTGGATCTGTTTAAAGATTGTTATTGATTCTATATAAAACAGAAATGTTTTAACTAGGACAATTTTCCAAACAGAAATGAATGCCAGTCCTGCAAATTGTAAAGTTCGTCAGAATCATGTTTACCTTGTTTCTCCCAGTAACTTACCAGTACAGATTTTTGGAGTAATTCCTGTGTATGGCTCTGAATTTGCCTTTCTGATGCCTAATGTGCTGTCATGCATGACAGCAAGAAGTTTGTTTAGAAACTATTAGTGATCTCTCTTACCATCCTCACCTGGAAAGTGAGGAAACCTCTTAACGCTGCACGGTTTTGGCTTCTGAGTTGCATTGGGCAGGGTTCTGGTGGTCCTTGCCATGTTCTTTCTGTAGCAGTATGTGATAGTAAATTGCTCTTAGAATTTAAAGTACATTTAAAGTTCAACTATACTTTATTTTCAAAACATAAATGTGTGCACACTCCTTACCTGCCAATCGGATCTCCAGGTTCCAGTGTGTGAGGATTTTATCAATCTAATGTCTGGAGTAGCTTTACCTTCTGTGGGATTTAAGTAGCCACGTACTACTGTGATGTGGATGTCTCCTCTACATGTGAGTGTTCTGTTCATTCACTCCTCCTCCTCCTTGAAGCGCTCCCACTACTGTATCTTCATTTTGACAGAGTTCCTATTATAGTCAATTTTTCCCTTTTTAACTCTTGTAATTATTCTGTAAGTGGTGTTCCTTTGAAATGTGCTTGAACGGAATAATATGCAGCCTTCTTAATTTTCCTGTGCCAGTAGATCTCAACCTCCTTTTGTTCCTATTTTTCATGTGTGTTCAGTGCTGGGTCACTGCTGTGTTTACTCACTGAGAACTGAAGCAGCCCCCAAGTTCATTGCATGTAAAGGCAGGATGAGGTGAAGCTGTCCCTGCTGACCTCTGTTAGATTAACTTCAGTGAACTAGAGGTGAAAAGCTGCGTGGCTGTTCCTGTTCCAAGCTTGCTGATTCCTGTTGCAGAGACCCTCCTTCTGTGTTCCTGGTTTGGCTGTAGTTCTGTTCATCCGCTGTTGCCTTTCTTTCTTTTGCTCGTTGTATTTATGCTTTGTGATTTTGAAGTGGAAAGCTTCTGGAGCCTTGTTTACATATTTTAGAACATCAGCTATAGCATTTATTGTATAGAGGGCAATAAAATGTATTTGTTGTAGCGATGTTGGAATGCATGCTATGGATAACATTATGAACATTGTTTTTAAACCTTTTTTCCTCTTATTTTTGGACTTGTGTTGTTTCACCGTCGATCAGTTAGGTTTCATCATTAGAGGATCAGAGATAGTTATAACTTGTTGAACTAATATCTAAAAATTCATTTGGTGGAATCACCAATCTAAGAGTGTCAGTACACACAATAGCGTGCCTAAAGAGGCACATTATTCTTTTGAAATTCTTCTTTAATTAAAAACAAAAACATTCAAAGCTTGGACTCGCAAAGAAAAAGGCTCCGATTCAATAAACGATTGCCACCCAGAAGCATAACAAAAGGTCAGAAGGACCCCCAAGTGATAAATTCATTTATGTATTTAGCTGTTGTAGTTCGGCCTTTCCACAGAATATTTCTAGTGAGTTGCTGCTAGATTTCTGTAGCATTCATTCGTTTAGCTATAAGTCTGCGTTCCTAGAAGTGAAAGAATCAGTATAATGTCTTGAAAAATACTCAGAATTCTCATCTTTGGGGAAGAGTTGTGTTGTTTCCTGGTGCAATTAAGGCTGTGTCTGTCCTTCAGAGGTTAACTATGTTGCGTTGTTCCTTGGTGTAATTAAGGCTATGTCAGTGCTGCAAAGATGAACTGCCTCGTTGGTGTAGGGAGGGAAATGTGAATGGAGCTGTCAGTGGGAGAGCTGCAAGGATGCAGCCCTGGAAGTGAAGTTTCAAGCCTGCCCTGCCTGGTGGAGGGGTGCATTCCCCACTGTGTGAGGTTGTCTGGGATTCTTTTCCAGTTAGTTCAGCTCTTCCATAATTGACGTGTCTCTCCTTTGGACAGAGCTGTGGAAAGGGCTTTGGATGACTGTCAGTCAGATTTTGTGTGTTCCACCTGCATCCGTACAGTAGATATCACAAAGGGCTCGTTTACCCAGAAGCCTTTTTGCAGTTAGTTTCATAAAGGATGTTGCCTGCGCTGCGCAGCAGCTGGGTCCAGATCAGACCCAAGTGCAGTGTGTTTTTTAATCAATGTTTCTGGTTATTTAAGCTTGCAGAGTTTTCAGTGTTAGGAACTTTCAGTCAGTGGGGATTTTTCTTATAAACTTGAGAAGCTTAGGGCTGGAACTTGGCAAGGAATCTGCTCTGCAGTGTTGCTGTCAAGCTGTCTTTGTTACAGGTGTGAGGTGTTATTTCATAAGCATTCCTTCTGGTTGCAGTTCTGCTTTTCTATCCCTCGCCACTTTTCTTCTGCCTCTGTGCCCTCAAGTGTGCAGGAACAACTATTTATGAGACAACAAGGCAAACTAAATTTGAGATTGATCTAGGTTAAAAATAACCCTGCAAAAAAGGGAAAGCAGAAGGGACTTTGGTTAACCTGGATCAGCTGCCTGATCCAGCTCTCTGAAGCTGCACCAGCAGCTGTGCCAGCGCAGGTAAGAGGTGGCGCTGAGGGGAGAGCAGCACCGGGCAGGGGCTGACAGGGAGAGCTGTTGTGGTGGCTGTGGAGGTGCAGCCCCAGGCTGTGCTGCAGGCCTTGTCCTGCCTCTGAGCTCCCATGGCTTGGGGCAGGGATGTTGCCTGGGGTATGGGGGAGAGGACAGAGCAGCAGTGGAGCTGTCAGCAGGTAAGTGAAGTGAGAAATGTCTTGTCTTAGGAACTGCAAATACATTCACCTTCTTGCCCCCCCCCCCGCCTCCTTTTTTCCTGATATGGCTGGGAACGGATTGCACTCATTCCTGTCTGCAGTCTTATTTATTTGTATTGTCCCAGTGTTCAAGAGGGCTGGCTGTGAATCAGGGTCCTGCTTTGTTTGTACAAACACAAAATAGACAATTTATTCTCCAAAATACACATGATCTGATTTGGATAGTAAGGTCGACGCAAACAGATAGGAAATACAAGATGAAAGTGAGATTCATAGTCTGTGTAACAGAGAATTGGGACAGCGTGATCTGAGGGTGTGGATGTGTGTATGTTGCTTTACAGGGAGCTAGAAGGAAGACACAGGTAGCTCTGCCTGTTGTGTGAGGGATCAGCACAAGTGGATGACAATCTTCAGTGCTTTAGTGAGCCTGTCATTTGGCATCCTGTGCGCTGTTTCTTCAGCGTCACAGCAGAACAACGTCCACGAAGGGTAAGGTTTCACAAAACAGCTGAGCCCATCTGGTGGCTTGTACTGCTGGAAAGTGTTTTTATTCCTAGTCCCTTCACATGTCACAATTCTAGTGTTTTTCCAGTCTGTTGTTAAGCTTTTACATAGGCAAAAAAATGTTGCTTTTATCCCTTTGGGTTATCTGCAATTAGTTTGCAAGCCAAATCAGTTTGCTGAGGTGTCGGATGGCAACAGACATTCAAAGGAAGCAGTGAAAATGCTGCTGGCAATGAAATGGTGGGGAGGCAAAAAAAGGGACTTTCTTTTCTTAGCTGAGCTCTTAAATTAACTCAACAGTCTCCTAAGACCTCACCCTGCTAACTTCTTGGAAAAATGATTACTCCAAACCACCTCTTTTCAGTCTGCCTGTGTTCGTATGAATTACTTTAGGTCTCACAGTTTGGCTCTTAGTGAGAGGTGTTAGCACCTAGCAGTTGGACTCCATTTATTCAAGCTTGTAGAGTTATAAGGGTTGAGAAGATAAAGCATTGCTTCTATCCATCTCCAGATGTCATACAGATCTTTAAGACAATATTTTAGTCTTTAACTTTTCTTTACTTTGTATTTTATTTCAGTTCCCTTTTGCCCATTTGATGTTCAAACCGAGAAGCATACCAAAGTTCTGTGTGTCATTCATTTGCTCATTCATTAAACTATTTTCTGCTGTTCCCTAATAACTGTGTAAGTGTTCACACAGTAGGGCTTAGGGCATGAGGGCTCACTGTCTGTGTGCGTAGTGAAGATTTGGAAGCACTTCTTGTCTTTTTGTCTTTAAATGAACAAATAAAAGAAACAAAAGCCAGCCACAATTTTTATAACTTGAGACTAAACAGAAGCTGTTCTCGGTGTGTTTCTGTACTACGGTATGTCCATAGTTTTGAGGGCTTTAGAAAGTCTTTCAGAGGACCATAGGGTTACATAAATATGCTCTGCATGTTGGAGATAAATGTTATCTCCAGGCTCTGGGAAAATAAAAGCTCCTTCCATGCCATGGCTGTTCTCTACCAGTGAAAGCCTGATGAGTATTTTGAGCCAAGTTCACTCCATAGGAATGGCAGAGAATTACTAGTCTACCTTGCACTGACTGCTTCTTGACAGATAAAGTATCTTCTTGATTGACTAACAGCAATAGTAAGATACCTTACCGGTGATGTTAAACCGAGAAGCCTAGGAAATCCTCCTTCAAGGTGTTAGATGAACACGTCTAATCGGGGTGATTTGTACAGGTAAGTGTTGGTTTTCTTATCCATCTGCCTATTGTTAACTTGTATGTGTTTGTTAAAATAATGTAATATTTAAGCAACCATGGATATGAAAATCTTTTGTTTATTTCCTTCAATTTATCCTGCTTCCAGCAAGTGCAAACTTGTTAACCTGCTGGGCTTGCTGGTACCGCTCGTCTGTAAACCCGCAGACCTACACAGCTGCAGCGTGATTCAAGAACTTAAAACAGACTTTAAAGATATAACGGTTGTTATTTTGTCTGTACCTGGAATCTATTTGTTCTTCCCTCACATGAAGTGACATAATTAAGGGTGTATGTACTCCAATAAATCGGCAGGTACGTTGCAATAGTAATTAAGATTAGTTTTGATTAATATGATATCAGGCAGTTTGAAATTCTTTGTTTGTCTTACGGCAGGTAACAGTGATAGGTTTATTGTATATTTAAATGCTAATTGTTAAGCACATGGTAACCTACCCTTACTGTTTCACAGGGAAAAATGAGGCTTAACTGCACCAAAGTCTATCATTAAGATAAAGTTTTTAATGCAAATTACCTGTATCCAAGCACTTTATTATTAACTGATCCGTAGATGAATTAATATGGAGCTTGGGGTCTTTAATCAGGATTTCTCATTAAAAAACAGGATATGTGGGAAGAGAGAGAGAAAACGTAGCTAAAGTCATGCCATGCTGATTTGAACAATCTTGGTACTTCCTGTGAAGCATTGCCATCAGGATGAATGGGGATGTGGTCTCCCACCAGTCAATGGAAATACTTTGTACCCTGCAGGTTTTTAGAATTTGAGCCTCCGGGCATGCATTCGGTCCCTGTGAAAACCTGTGTGGTGAGAGAGGGGGGTTCTTGCTGAAACAAGGACTGAGCTTGCTCTGCGTGTCCCAGCACTGCTGCTCTGCTTTGTGAGCTGGGGGTTAAACAGTCCTCGGGTGTTAGACTGCAGCAGCGCATCGGGTGGCTGAGCTGATTTCTCTGTATTTAAAGCCTACATTTCAATGGTTCTTGTTTATGGTGACTGAGCTTCAGAGTGCAAGAAGGTGCTAAACAACTTAATGGCCTGTATGAATATGGAATTGCAAAATTTGTTTGTTTTTCAATTAATGCAAATCTACAACAGCTTCATGTGATGGGGGATTAACTGGCACGTTCAGGGTGCTGGTGCTTTTTAAGGGTTCTCAGGGCATCTTACGATTCTTTTACAAATTAGCAGATGGTTTTTCTTTGAGTTTCCTTTTGGACTTAAGATCAAATGTGAAACTGACACAAAAACAAAGTTAGCTTCAGTTCACACACACACAGGCTGTTCAGGTGCCCAAGAACAGTTTAGTTTCTATCTTTGTCTATTATGACACGCTTTTTACCAAATAATTGCTCTTTTGATTTTACCTACATCATTACTGCACATTTAGTATTCAAATAGAGAATTTATTTCACTTGCATACTAACTTAGCTTTTTTTTTCTTTTAATTTTGAGCTCTGTGCTAGAACATTCTCCCATGTTATGTGAATGTGTTCGCATGTTTTCCCCTCCTTGTGTTTTCATTGCTGAGTAACTTTGTTACCATTTGTGGGTTTCCCTTTGGCATAGTAAATATGTTGACTTTTCAGTTAATTGTATCAAGCATGTTGCATCTAAGCAGAATGCCTGGGAATAAGTTCATGGAGGAGCAGCGGGGATGTTAAAAGGTTTCCATATGACAGCTCCTCAATTCTAGAATAGAAACAGCCGAGGGAGGACATGATGAGCGAATTTGTGTGCGCAGTAGGAAGCCAGAAGTGTCCTATACTTGCCCCTGTTCTTGCTTTCCTTAAGCAGCCTCCTCGAGCCACTGTTTCTGCTGGCTTTTTACTTAGGGCCAGATGCCAATTTATGCTTAGACCTCCTTGAGAGTGAGTAACTAAGAGAAAAGAAAATGGAAAGAAACCAGGTGAATTGCAGGGCAACAGCTGATAAGAGGAGGAGTGTGGGTCAAGAGATGTGAGAACAGGGAGGCAAAGGGGGCACTAAGCAGAGTACGGTGTGGGTCTCATGCACGTGAGGAGCTGATGCACACTGGCCAGAGGTGCTCTTCCTGAGGAAGTGCAAGTAGATCCCATGGGTGTCGTGGTCATTCTGTGATGCTTCTTCCTCCTGGGTCAGAGCCCATGGAGTTGATGAGGAAATCCTGCATCAGATAGAGCCACAGAGAGGAAATCTATAAATATAGGGAGTATAGGTAAGAGAACCTTTGCAAGAGGTTTTAGAGAAGCTGGAGGAAGGACTGCTGCTTGTTTCAGTGGGGCTGTGGCACATGTGCCCTCCGCCTTACTCTACAGGGAGGAGAACTCTCAGGACACCAGGGAATGGTGCTGTGAAGGTATCCAAAGTGTTTTTCCTGGCTGGGTCTGAATTTAGCACAGAGTACAAGCAGGTCCACCTGTCGTCTTGCCTCTCTGATGGTTTCAGCCATCTTTAGCATTTTCCTTTGATACTCATTATCTTGAGTCCCTTATCTATGAACAGTCCCAACCTCCTTTATGCACTTGTCAGTGTTCCCAGCACTCCTGGGCTGCGTTCCTTTAGACTGGCATAAGGCAGTTTTCCGTTGCACTGCAGAAGTCCATTGTTTTCTGTACCCAAGTGGTACTTCTGGACTGATTTTATCCTGATAATTTTCAGTGCTACTTGTATACCTTCAAAGAGAAATATTTCTTTAGTAGATAGTCTCTTTAGAAGTTTGCTATTTTCAGAAGCTAAACTGCTGTTATAAAGTTGTTTCCTTCAGAAGAGAGCGTTTATTTTTAGCAGGTGTTTGAAACTGTGCCATTTATTAAAGAAAAGCATTTGTTAATAGTTTATGTTGAGAATGTAGCAAATAATCTGACCAACAAAATGTGCTTTTCAACCTCAGGACAATGTTGTGTGACAACTTAGTTCAATTTCTAAATCAGTTATAGCCACAATTACTTGTTGGTATGGCTTAAAATGCTTTTCCAGAAGGCCTTTTGGAGCAGGTTTAGTTTCTTCTGGGCAAGAGTTGTATTTTCAGAGTAGATGCTGGTTTTTGCCAATATGATGACTTCAGAGAACCCCAACACATGGTTGTACTGTCTCTAGCTTGAGGTTTCAGACTCTAGTTAGGAAGTTTTCTTCAACTTGCTGCATACAAAGTAATTACGTGAGCAATTTTCTTTGGCAGCAAAGCTGTCTTGAAAAATTCCTGCGCCGATCACCCCTGCTGTTCTGCTCCATGCTGCAGCTTGCTGCCGCCCCTCTGCTGATGGAGCTGTTCTGAGGACTGCTCTGAGAAGTCACTGCAGTGATCTGAGTTAAACCTTTGCTTCCCCTAGCTTTCCTGTTTAACACATTAATTTCAGGGACCTGTTTTAAAGTATGGCCCCATCCTGTGTTGTATTGACATGGGGTAGGGGGAGCAGAAGAACAGGAGAAACTTAAGTGGACCAGCAAAAGTTGTTAAATCTTTGCTTACTGTTGTGATTAAAATAGAATTTAGTTCTGTTAAATGTGATTGTCCTCATGATCATCAGAGCACAATCTATTTTGATAAAGTTAGTGAAGGGATCACCAGCTTTCCTCTTTATGTTTTTAATCCCTCTAGAATGTGCTCAAGTATTTTTTAGGACAAATAAAACTGGAAGATGACTAATATAGAGACAGTCATTTTAGATACAGCATGTGAGCAGGGAGTGACAGCAGGAAGAGAAGAGACAAGCAGGTCTGGGGTGTAATACAATGGGCATGCAAAGGGCCGTGGACAAGCCAGATGCTGAAGCTAGCCTGAGTGACACGGTAGGCCTAGAGGTATAAGCACTGGGTTCAATATGATCTTTGACAATAAAAGTTAAGGATCTCCTGCATTTGCTTTTGCTGCAGTTCAGGTGAATTTTCCTGTTAATGGCAAAGGTGCTGATTTTCTGTGGGATTGTTTTTTGTTTGCTTGTTGTTTGTTTGTTTTCATTTAAAGCAAAAATAGAGTTTGTAGCCTTACTGCCTTTTCTTTCAAAAGATTACTTGAGGTAGTTCTGCCTTTCTTTGTGTGAAAACAACAAACAGAAAATAGGAGTTGGCTGCTTTTCCACAGTTATATTCAGAACATTGTAATTTTCTTCACCAACTAAATTGACTCATTCATTTCCACTAATACATACAAACTTGTTGTTCCACTGCCAGTCTTCTAGTTGAGAGAACTAGCCCAAAGTACAGGGGCTGGGAAAGCAGCAGGGCAGTAGATGTTCAGGGTGGGAAGCACTGAAGCACAAGCCATTCACACACAGCCCTACAGGTATGTTACAGAGAAGCTGAGCAGCAAAGAAAATCTGGTCCTGAGATTCTGCTTGTTACTTGTGCAGCACGGGAGTGATTTATAGAAGCTGACTGCAAGTTGTGAGATGAGAGAATAGAGATCAGGCGCGTCTATAGGAAACAGAGCAGTGGGTAGAAGCTGAATTTCCCTCAAATGGTGTGTTGGTGCTGGAATAAACTGAAGAGGGAAAGTTATGTGAAAGTTTTTGTTTCTTGTTGGATGCGCATTTAATTATGAGGAAGTGACATCTAGTGGGTTTGGAGAAAATGTGTGCTGTAGCTGCAAAAGATGGGATACATTCAACATCATAGGCGTAAGGTAAAATACTGGCAGTTTTCTGAGAGCAGAAGTAGTAGTAAATACAGAAGGAGGAACATGCAAGGAAGTAAAGAAGTACTAGGTAGCAGCAGTAACACTATGGAGTGAGGAATGTTTTTCCTCTCGAGGAAGAGTGCATCAGAGTCATGTATAAAAAATTAAAAATTGTTGACGCAATTGAGTGTAAAAGCCCAGGTTTTCTGTATTGTTAATGAGGAGCATTAACTTTCCAATGTGGTAGAAAAAAGGGTTTGATCATGCTCTGACCGCTCACAAATCTCTTGAGGTTACTCTTCTTCGGGACTCCTGCTTCCTCGCTGACCCGAGGCCATGACCTTAACTCATGCTCCAAGAACACGACCAGATGGGAAATCTCCCTACTTGTGCTTACATCAAGAGCTGTTAAATAAAAGGTGGATTGCATTTTTTTTATTTCATCACAAGGCAGAGCATTTTCTCTCACGAAAGGTTAAATTGCAGGTGCTGCTGACATCTGTTTCTGTTTGGGAGGTTCCTGTTTTGTTGTATGTTTTGAGGAAAGTTATCCAGATTGCACTTAATTGTCTGCAGCAGCAGCAACAACTTTGCAGTGCTCTTTGATAGGAGACAATTCTCGAACTGCAAACAAGACCAGCACTTTGGTTTTATAGCTGTTGGTTCTGACTGGCGTGGTTTTGTGGTCTAAACACAGCTTAATTGTCACAGCATTCAGAACTTAACTTAGATGGCTGCAGTGAGAGGTACCAAAATACTGTGCTTGGAATTAGACTTTGTTGCTATTAAAAAGTGCTCCTGCCTGATAGATCCTCTTTAAATACTTCTTCCTTGGTGATGGAATTTAAGAAGGGACAGCAGAATTGAAGTAGCTGTGAAAGATGACCTACAACAGATATAACTCCAGTGCTTCAAGTTGTTACAACTTGAGCAAGCAAATATGTAGTCATAACAGTATCCTAATATTTATAGCTTCTTTTTTTCTGGAGTATGAATATACAGATGGAATTTGCTTAATAACTGAAGGAAAGTCTCCAAACAAGTGGAAGAGATTTGACTTCATGATTTTACGAGTTGGGGAAAGTAAGGACAAGAACAACTGCTTTATTTCAACAAACCTGACTACACCCTGAATAAGAGCATTTTGCTTCTAAACATTTTATTTTGTTTTGGAAAATATTATGTAGGTTGTTCTGAAAGTAGTGCCTCCTATTTATTTCCTTGGAAACTACAACAGATACAAAGAGCACAATAACACTTTGATAGAGCAAATCCTCAGCTACATACCACTGTTTTTCACCATAGTCACCACCATTAGCTGTGCGTTTTCACCAGCAATGAACAAGAGCCTGCATGCCATGCTTGTAACAGTCTGTGCCAGTGGAGGTGCCCCACTGTCACTGTTGGAACTCACCACCACCCCGCACTGTGCTCACATCCACTGTTTGGGCTCCAGAAATGTTCAGCAAGCGTCGATGAATGTCAGTGGGTGCTATTTTTTCCACATGGAAGTGCAGATGAAGCAAAGATGTGGAATTGAATTCTTCCATGTCAGATGCCATTGTGTCAGGCTGCCCTTCTGCTGCCATCTGTCACACGACAGCAAAATGGAATGGAATATTGGTGGGAAGGGTCAACCTCTGCTTCCATACCACCAACATCCGCCTCTGATGTCTTGGGACAACATAATAAAACAGGAGGCATTACTTTTGGATCAGCCATTGTATATTGATGATACATTTGAGTTAGAAAAATGGAAAAAACTATCTGACCCTAAATGTTACAAGAAATCAGCCCTCTTTTTTGTGTGTAAATGTAGAGGTATTAGCTAATTCTTGTTCTGTTCACATTTCATGGTTTACATTTTTTTAACCAAAGTGACTGAAATAACATGACTGTTTCAGTGGAAGATATTTTAATGTTTCCATATCAGGTATTTGTTTTATTCACTTATATAAAAGAAAATACAGTGTGTTTAAAGCAGCCATGTTCTTGTGGAAATGTTTTGATTTTTTCATTTGCATCTCAGATAACACTGCTGTTCAGAATGGCAGTAGTTTGTATCAGAAGATAATGCTGTATATAAGCTCCTTGCAAATGAGCCATGGATCATTGCCAGTCTGGTAGTGATGGAGACGAGGCTGTCATTTTGTAATTTGTTTGTCTGGTAAGGACAGGGAACAAAACAGCATGTGTATGTTCAAAGTTGGGTGTCTGAAACTATTTCATTCATGGGTAAGTGGTCTGCTCTTCTTCTATTGGCATTTATTCTTACCAGGATGGTGCATTTAGTATTTTGTCTGAATTCGCTGAAATGTTTTGGCCTCTTAAAAGGCATTTTTGAGAACTCATTTTTCCTTTAAGAAACTGAAAAGGGTTTTGTAGTGGAATCAGATATTCTGGTGTTCTGTCAGACAACATAAGTATAACATTTCCATTAATTCAAGTTGCACGATGTGTTATTACTTGGTTATTCGTTAACAAGGAATCTAGCTTGAACAAATTATGAGTGCCACGGCAGTTTGTCTTAATTCAGTGTTTCTATTCTAGTACATGTAGCAACATCAAAAACGTGATTGTCTTCTTTATTGGAGAATATCTGCTCTTTCCTTTAAGTGGTTTTAGTCACAAGCATTGTCATTATTTTCCCTAAAAGAAAACATGTTGAACTGGGGTTGTGCCTTTCCTGCAAACAGGTGTGTGTTTGTGCACAGCGTATCTCTCCTGTGTGTTCTAAAATTTAGTGATTTAATGCTTTGTACCTTCAGGAGATCTCTTTCTTTTGCTGCGCCTTCTTCCTATCCCTTTTGGGACATGATGGGTTGGATACACTTTGAGTGAAAGTAAAGGACGGAAATGAAGTTTTCCTATTCCTGGTAAACAAAATCAAAAAATTCTTTCACACCAGAACTCAAACTGATCAAATGAATGTTTTCAAGCTGAGGTACAGACAGCACATGAGTGAAATGTTTCAGGCAGAACTACAGGACTAGAGGAGTGTACCTGCACTTGAAGGGATGAGTTTCTGAGAGGAGAATCAAAGGCGCAGCAAGAAAGCCCCAGCTGCAGTGTGGGCAAACTCTGGAACGTGGTCTGAGGAAAACCTGGCAAAGTGTGTTTGCGCTGAGCAGAGCTGAAGGCGGCTCATTATGGACTTCCCAAGTTTAATTTCTTCTTCGTAGGGATAGGTAAGATTTTGTACATTTTTTCTAAATGCACAAGATAGAATTAAAATACCCTGCAGAGCAGAGTCTCACCCACTTGTGTTCAGAGGTGGAGTGGATGGTGGAAGTGGGTGAGCAGCCGGGGTCAGGCTGGCAGCAGTGTGGAGCTGGGGAGGCAGCGCTGCCTTCTCCTTTCCTCACTACCTTACAGCTGTAACGGTGTGTGATGTCCTGAGGATTATTTTGCTGAGTATCATATTTCACTTTTGACTTACGGTTTGTCATTTATACCAACAAGTGAAAACATGACTTTTCAGCTGATACACTGATTTCCTTTCGTGGGCCGATACCAACATACAGAAAGGGCTTCTGAGAGCTGTGATTACACACCACTTTTGCCAAAAACTGTCTTTCCATTTAATTCTGTTTCAGCCAGATGAATTTTATGTCTCCATGGTATTTTTGTTCAGACTGTGATTTATTCAATAATAATGAAAATATTTCAAACTATTTTCTACTAAACTTCTATGTGAAAGATACTTGAGTTGGTGTGTTACCAAAGCATAGCAATACAACACAAAGAATAAAATAAATCCTTTGGTTCCTCCTTGCTTATGTTTTTTACAGTTGCAATCGCACGGTGGAGCCAAAAAAAAAAAAAAATCCTTAGTGCAACATTGCACAAGTTTTCTTCATTGTATTATAAACAGTTTGCTTTAACTGTTTAACTAGCATTGAAATCTTAGCAATTTTGATATTATGGAATTCTTAAGCTGGTACGCTGCTTCACTTTACAGGGGTGCTCCGAAAGTAATGCCTCCCATTTTATTATGTTGGCCATTGATAGCAGAGGCAGTTGGTGGGATGGCAGCAGAGGTTGACCCTTCCCACCAATATCCTGTTCCATGTTGTTGCTGTGTGACAGATGGCAGCAGAGGGGCACTCTGGCAAAATAGACTCCGGCATGGGAGTGCAGATGAAGCAAAGGTGTGGAACTGAATTCCTCCATGTGGGAAAAATGGCACCCATTGACATTCATCAACGCTTGCTGAACATTTATGGAGCCCAAACAGTGAATGTGAGCACAGTGAGGCAGTGGTGGAACATTTCAGCAGTGGTGACAGTGACATGAAAGACAAACCACGTTCCGGACAGCCATGCACAGCTGTCACACCACAAAGTGAAGAGTCTCGCTCAGCTCATCTGTGCAAAGTGGTGGATTACGACCAGGAATCTGTGTACAGAGCTGAATATTGGCTTCAATGCATTGGAAATGATGGTAGAAACATTGGAATATCACTAAGTTTGCACCAGGTGGGTCTCATAAGTGCTCACACAGGAACAGAAAGAACACCCTCTACAAGTTTGTCAGGACCTACTGAACCAATGCAAGGCTGAAGGTGACCGTTTCCTGGAGCATATCATTACCGGTGATGAAACATGGTGTCACCACTGTAAGCTGGAGTCAAAGTAGCAGTCCATGGAGTGGTGACATGTGAATTCCCCATTGAAGAAAAAGTTCAAGATGCAGCCCTCGGTGAGAAAAGTGATGTGCACTTTCTTTTGGGACTGGAAAGGGATGATCCTTCCAGATTTCCTGGAACCTGGACAAACGATTATCTCTGACTGCTATATCACAGTGATAACAAAGCTGAGGTCTTGAGCTTCCAGAGTCAGGCCAGAGAAGACGACGACCTTTCTCTTGCAACACAATAATGCCAGACCTCATACCAGATTAAAGAGCATGGAGCACATTGCCAATCTTGGCTGGACTGTCCTACCACACCTACTGTATAGTCTGGATTTGGAGCCTTCTGACTTCCATCTGCTTGGGCTGATGAAAGATGGACTGCGTGGGCAACATTTTCCTAGCAACAGTGCCATCATAGCAGCTGTGAAACAGTCACCTCTGCTGGTGTGCATTTTTATGAGCATGGCATGCAGGCTGTTGTTCATTGCTGATGAAAATGCACAGCTAATGGTGGTGACTATGTTGACAAATACTGTTTTGTAGCTGAGAACTTGCTCTATCAAGTAGTGTTATTGTACCCTTTGCATCTGTTGTAGTTTCCATGGAAATAAGTGGGAGGGCATTACTTTTGGAGCAACCTACATAGTTGTGAGTTAGGGAATCATAAGGTCCTGAAGCTGTGTAGATGGAGGCATCATTCAGAATCATAGTGCAGGTGAAGTGAGTTAGAAATCTGAAAAGAAGGCAAGGAGGTTGATAGAACTGTTTGCAATCAGAAATACAGAAAGGAACCCAGTGTTTTCAAAACTTGGCATTTGTTTGTTAGAAAACTTTCAGGGAAGTCTATTGCTTCCAGTGAGACCTTCCTGCACAGCCACGGAGCAGAGAGAGCTCCTGCTTCACCAGGGCAGCATTCAGTAGCCCTCATCATCATTGTCCTACATCTACCTTGTCTGTCTTTCCACCTCGCACTGCAGAGTCCTACAGACAAATTTCCTTCACTGCGCAATCCCGAGTGATTGCCAGAGGGTTCAGTGTGCTGTACTGCAGGAGGCTGTGGCAAAAGGAACATGGGATTTTATCTGTTACATTGAATGTGTAAAAGAGGCAGAGGCTAAGACAATCTTAATTCAGCCTTTCTTTTGCTTTTGAATACCAAAATATGGAATTTAAAGTGTGCTTTAAATGTAGTTTTCTGTTTGAAATAAGTTGCGTGAACAAGTAGCTTATTTATGCAGTTCGATTTGTCTTCAAAAAAAAGTTGCAGTAACTTTTACTTGTCCGTTGCCTGTATTCATAAATAATTTGACAGCTAAGTTAGTTGATTGTTCGCTGTATCCAAAGACCACTGAATTTCTGCTTACTGTTTATTGAATGTACAATGAAGCTAAGAGGTAATAAGGTGGCTTTTTTAGTGGCAAAGTTCGTAGCTTATATATTTTTATGCTCAAGTTGAAGGAATGTATTAAAATTTTTGTAAAATTGACATCAGTTACTATAGCTATACTACCTCAAGTTTTTAAAAGGAAAATTGAGGTTTGTGAGAAGAGTGTAATTCTAATGGAAAGCTTTTGCTCACCCAAACTATTAGAATGTTCATTTGTTGAACTCAGAAGTATTCTCAAAATCCCCACTAAAAGCACACCCTTCTGTGTTTCCTAAGGATAGCAGAAACGTGTCAGGCGATGGCATTACAGTATGAAAAGTGCTTGTAGACACAATTTGGCTCTTAACCGAGGTCAAACCACAGTATTTGTTGACCTTCCTACGTAGGCTCGATGTACTGAAAATCTGGGCTGTTAAACTTGGGAATCATGTGATTGTCTAAATCCTTACTTCTCAGTCGCGATGTTCCAGAAAAACAAGGCAGAGGCAATGCAATCAGGCTTAGCAGTCCTGCTGCTTTTAACCATTTCTGAATTGCTAGCAAGGAAAGTATGTCTTCAAGGAAATTTCTTAGCTTTTAAAAATTATTTGTCGCTATTAAGCACCTTTCATCTGAAAACTGGTAGTTAACTGCGAGCATTTATTGAACAATTAGCTTTTTAGAAGACTTAGGCATACAGAAATACACGAAGTGTCCTTTTATTATTATTGAAGACTTGTAGTAACACTTCTGATACCTTAAAATAACGTGTATCTTCATTTTTTTGCCAGTCATGCATTTGAATTGGCGAGTCTGTTGCGGCAAGAAAACTATACCTTATTTTATGGCAATTAGTATATCAATTTACTGCACGTTCTTGAAGTGCTTATTAATTTTAGCTCAAAATAGATCAAATGTACCACATGTGACTGCTGTATCATAATACTACTTATCTATTTTTAAATCTAAATGGACTCTGGGAAAGTACTTTGCAAACTTTTGGCTTCTATTGCCGAGCAGGTTTCCTACGTATTTCTGGGTAAAGTGCCTCCTAATGGGATTGTGTATTATCCATTGGTCTTTCTGGCCATGTTTCAAGGCTTTTATGTTTATTAATCATAAAAAAGCTGAAATAAAACTGGAGTGAATTGTGTAAATCCTCTTTGAAAATGAACGAGCCAAGGAGAGTCAGTCTTCATTTCAATCTTGAGAATGTTCTGATGTTGTAAAGGAAAATGAGATGTATACTGTAAGTCATGAGCTCAGAGTTAGAGCATGCTATTTTGTTGTGTAAACTCTTTCTCTGTGAATTTAAATCAACATCAAGTAAATAATTGTTGTTTCCCTTTGTGTATAAGCTTTTCAAAGTGCATTGTGTCTCAAATGTCTCTATTAAAAACGTACTGACTGATGGAAAGGAAAATCTTCCTCCTTCTTACTCTGTAATCAGAGTCATGGAAAAACAACTCCAAAGTTATGTGAAAGGTAGTATTTGTTTTATAGTGGTTGATTGGGATCTCTTTCATCTCCACAGCATGTGGTCCAACTTTAATATCAGGACTTTCTAGCAGGATTTCACCTCACCGAATTATCATAGTCATGAAACTGAATACATTTCTAAGGCAGTCGAGAACTTTAGATTTTTCTAGGCTGAAGGCAGCTGTGAAATAAGGCAGATGAAGGAGAGCAGATGAAGTACTGCTGGAATGGTTGGTTCCGTGGTTGCATCTGAGTATGCAGTTGTGTTGTACACTAATCGTAGTTTGAGCGGCTTACCAGCATAAATCTGTGTAATTACCATTTGCAGTAATTCAGTCAGTCACAAAGACAAAAATACCAACAACAAGCAGCACTACAGAGGAGATATCACCATTTAACCATACGTGATAAAAGGAACACTAATGATCTTTGCAGTCCAAACTGCGTCATAATTCGGGGTCCAGGAGAGCATCCTTACGTGACAGGCATTGACAAACACAGTCCATGATTGACCGTGGGCATTTTCATTGCTTAGCCTGTGTGCCAAATAGCATTCGTGCTATGTGGTTGGTTTGTTTTGTTTTGTTTTGTTTTGACTGAAGTCACTCCTCATGCTGCAGTCTTAGATACAGCTGAAGAGAGAGCACCGTGAGGTTAGAAAAAAATCATTAATTCCATGTAGGGATCCACATGCTAGTGGTGCTGCAGTCTGTGAGCTTTGTAACATCAGCATCTCAACCAGTATCCTCAGCACTGTCAGATACAAACTAAGGAGGTCAGTTATTGCTAAGTCTGAAGTATCTAAAATATTGAAAAATATTAAGTGGGTGTTTGGTCTTTTGTTTATGCACAGTTGGCAGTCAGTAACTAATTCAGTTTAGGAACTGAAATGAAAAGAACTGAGATAATGAGATTGTATTGTATCCATCTTGGGCTACAGCCCTCAAATTGTCTGAAATGAAAATAAAGATGAATTGTATATAGACACAGTGTTGTTTGAGGGGCTGAAAAATTATGGCAGGGAGGGGTTAAGCATTTTTTTCCCCTCCTCTGTGAACAGTGGTAGGACAAACATTTTACTCACCTGGAGAAGTTTTGGCTGCACTCTTGGTCTCATCTGTACAACATCTCTTGCTTTTTGTATGATTCTGGTTTTGGGTGTAGTTTTATTTATTTATTTATTTATTTATTTATTTATTTTGGGTTGCGTTTGTTTGAGGCCATTTATTTATTTATTTATTTATTTTGGGTTGTGTTTGTTTGAGGCCATACTAGTGTCCCCCTTTATCATGAGAGAATAGAACTTTTCTCATTATTTGTGTAAACACAGTTGAGCATGCCTTTTCTTGCTCTATACTCTCATTTTTGCCTCTGCTCACAGTTGTTTTCAGATGCAGAGCTCATCTTGTCCTTCCATAGCTCCTTGTTTCCATTTTACCTCTGTCCTGTGTCAGCTCCCTAATTCAGCCGTGCCCCACGATTTGTTTCCTTGCCTGTTAGCCCTTCCTCTGCTTTATTGTTTACTGTTCTGTTGCAAAATTATCACTTTTGACTGAGTAGCAGAGATATTCTGGTATATTCTAATATTGTACATTCCCTGAGTTTGTATCATATTTGTTCCTGAAGTGAACAGTTAATGACAGAGAATAAGAAAATGTTTTCACTTCAAGCTGTGTTTTAACAGCTCACTAGCTGCTTGTAAGCAGGGAGGAGAGTTTCCTTTATCTTTCATACTTCAGCCTGTTACATCAGTAACTGATCTCGGTGTTGCTGGTGTAAATACTGTTCTCATGGCTTTATAAGACCTATTTCAGTCTTTTAAGTCAGCATACTATCTTGGGAGGTCCTGAATTGGGGATTTATTTGATTCAGGATAAAATGCAGACCTTACTAAGGGTGGCTCTTATTATTATGATTATTTATTTTTTTGATTATGAGCATGCTGATTTGAGCATATCAAACGTTAATGAGTCCAGTCATTTTTGACTTAAGCAAAACTCAATCAAATCTATTTGAAATTGTTTCCAAATTTAAGCCTTAATTTTATATTTCAGGCCACCAATTATCTTAAACTACCCTTAAAAATTAATGGAAACAGATAAATTGTGAGGTAGAAATTTTGACATGTTAAGCAGTCAGGCTGAATGAAAAGTATTTGAATGTGTAATATGTGGGACAAAATTATATGAAAGAGCTATTTGATTGCAAAAGCAAGGGTGCAAAATGATGCTTTAAGGAAAGGCAGAGATCATCTGAGCTTGGCCCCGTTGCACACTGTGCAGGGTGTGATGACGTCTTCCTGCATGGCTGTGGCTGTCACATGGCTATAGGCTGCTTTCTCTAGATGGAAATTCACTCCTTTAATGGAATGAAACAAGTAAGTTAAATAAGAGTAGTCCAAATGACGTAAATACGTTCATCTTCTCAAAAACAGCGCATACCATGTATTCGTATGCACTGTTGCTGATGATTTGGTGTTCAGAATCTTATACTCGAAATATTTACCAAGAAATATGAGCTGTGTTGCTCGATAGCATTGAGAAGAATTTATCTTTGTAGTCAAGGAAAAGATTTAAAGATTCACTCTGTGTTTGTTGCCTTGTTATTTTTGTACCTGCTAACATTTTATCAGTATTGTTAGTTATGGGTTTGCTTGAAGCTCTACTGAAAGTAAATTATTCTTATCTGTATTTGCTGAGCTGGTTGCTTTGAGTAGAACAGTATTTGTACTTGGGATATGGGCTTTTCTTGCCTTTTTGTTAGGGAGAATATATACGTCTCCTTTTTTTTCTTGAGGGAAAGAAGAGAAATTGTTTAACATGAGTGGCTATGAGGCTGCAACTTTTCCAGCCACCTACAAAGCTCTGGAGCTCTGGTCAAAGTTTTGGTAATTAAAGGGTAAGATGAGCTTATTTTAGGTCAGACTTGTCTTTTCTGTGTAGGCTGGGTTGAGCGTTACGAAGTAACTTGAGCTACATGCAAGTGCATGCTTGTGCAGCAAGCATAAGAGAAAGTGGAAACAAATTTGATTCCCTGTATTTAGTTTTGAAAAAATTGCCAAGTCTGTTTTGCTCGTTAACCTGTTATTTTCCAGAATTTACTATATACAGTTTGCAATCTGCAGTCTCAGAGGAGAGCGGTGATGGACATCTAATGCAATGCTTTTGGTAAAGACTGTTCTTGAATCTGAACTGCTGATGTAACTTTTCAATTAAGAGAGTGGAGTGTGCTGCTTGGTTCCTAGAGTTCATGAGGTGTGTTGTCCTACACAAAGCTAGGAGATAAGATACCTTCAGAGCTTAAGATTCTAATGGTATGTCTTTACTTCTTTTGGAACACCGTTCCCCAAACAGGCTGGTGCTGCATGTAGACTAGACCAAATGTTGGCATTGGATGTAATTTAGAATTACTGAAGCTGTCACAGTTAATGTAGTATGGGCTACAATTATATTTATTTTGCTGTTATTCAGCCCCTGGTCGGAGGTCTTAATGAACATACAATTGCGACAAGCGAATTTCCAGAATGATCAAAGTGACCAGTTTCTAAACTGTCAGCAGAATCCAGATGAGTAATGAATCTTCTTAAATTCCCTTTTTTAAATTAAGTAAAGAAAGAGCAGGACATTTTGAGTTAGTGCAAAACCCTCAAATGTTCTGGAAGAAATTGTATTTGGTATGCTGTAGTATTATTTTTACTTTCATGAATATAATAGGGGTTGTGTTGATGTAAGACTTGCCTGAAAAGGTAATTCAAATGTAAATTCTAAGCTGAGTAGAACTTAAGTGCATTCATCTTGGAGTCCCCAAAGCCATTCATCTTCAGAACTTGGTCACATTTGACATCCTTGTTGCCCAGAAACCCACTAGGAACTGTGCACAGATGCATTAGACAACATATTAGCATTGTTAACCTTTCACAGTTTTTCAGAAAAAGTAGGTACCAGCAGTGTTTCCAAGAGTTAAAATAATACATAATTTGCCTGATGAATCAGTTGATAGTTTTCATCTGAAAGTGTTTTCTCTACAGAGGCCGACAGTCAAAAATGTGAAGTAGGTTATTTACTAACACATAAGCAGTTCACTTCAGGTAATTATTCATTTAGATCTTCATTTCTGCAGAATTTAAGTGCTGTTTTTTTCTATCGTAGTAGGAAGGTGAGGAGAGGGTTCATTAACTGCAATTACTCAGTAAGAAATTTCGTTCTTTTGATATTTCACCAAAGTGAGGTACTGTATTGCCTCCAATTTCCACCCCCCACTACCCAAAACCGTAGGAATGTGGATCTTATTGTGGAAATAAGTTTAAAAATGCGCACAATGTATTGCAACTGGCACCTCATTTTGGCAGTTTTCTTGGGTAGAGTTTAGCTCAAGTGGAATTGGAAGAAAACCAGAATTTTCCCACATGCTGTGTGACTCCCAGAAATATCAACTCTGTGATGAGGTTGTTAGGAGAAGTTATGAGCAGCTGAGACTGGCTCTAAGTGAAACATGTTTTTTATTCTTCCAGGAGGAAGAAAAGAAGCCTCTGGCTAGTTACAAAATTTTAGTCACTTGTTCTCAAAATGATTCAAGTAAGTTAATAAATTCAAGATAGCAAGTCTTCCTGATCTGCTGAATTAGAGGGATCTTTGCTTCCCAGAAACCAGAGCCTACATGACACTACCATAAGGTAGATTTTTGCCTGTTCAAAATAGGAACATCCAAAACATTTTTTGTTATTGTGGCGATGATAGTAGTAGTAATCATGGATAAGATGACCGTATAACTGCAAGGTTAAAAATAGTACGCCCAGTTATTCGCAGGAATCCCCCTGCAATGTTGCAGGTTTGTTTAGTCAAATTCTCTGTTTTGCCTCTGGCAGTGTGCACACTGCAGTAGAGATGTGTGCTGAAGCTGGTGGTTATTTCAGGCATGCAAAGTTATGCAATTCTTGCCTTTTTGGCAGAGATCTCTCATTTAAGGGTAAAAGTATTTGGACCTGTCACAATTAGCAAATTCTGACCTGAGTGTTTCCTGTGTGATTTATTTTATTTTTCCTAGCAAAAGTTCTGTTGATCGGAAGAAATCAAAAGAAATACCAGTGGCGTGTTGTAAAAATGAATAAAATACTTGTCTCTGACCAGTTATTTGGTTTTCTAGCTTCGTTTTCATACAGTCACCACTTAATAAGCCTATTTTGTAATCAATCTGTAGAAGGCCAGACTGACTCTCAAAGCTTTTTGGCTTGGAGTTGTTAGGTCTTGGATGTGTCACAGCAATTTCTTGTCAGGCAGATCTGTCGGCTTTGAGACTAGAGTGAGACTAGAGTTAAAATTGTGCGCAAGTTGAGATGACTTCCATTGCTGAAAGCATCGTATTTCTCTAAATATCAGGAATAGAAACCAGTGAGAAAAAAATGTAGAGTGAACTTTGATACTAATATTACTCAATAACAAATAGATTGGATCTGTGCCATGAAAAATCCTTTACATTTGAGAGTGTTCATTAGGTTCATGGGCAAAGGGAAGGATAGCTGCATGGTCAAATTTGGCTTGAATGTGGATTTGGAGAATTCTTTGGATTACAGCAGTATAGAGAAGTCTTGCTATATCCTTCTCAGGAGAACGTGCAGTTGTGTCAACGCTACGAGGTGACCTATTGCAAGAAGCTGCTCTTGGTGGCATATCACAGCGTGAAATAAAGTGATTTACAACATGGATTTGTAATTATTGCAAAGCATATTAAAGATAAATACAATTCCTGCATGTTCTTGTATCTAATTTTACAAGGAGAGTGAAAATACAATTGCAAGGCTGTGGCTTCTTGAGGATGCAGTTTTAAGGAGCTGTATCTTTCATCTGCTGTCAGCTGTACTGTGTGCTAAACTGACATGCATGACAAGTTGCTTGACCTTTGTGGAGAGAATTACAAGTAATGGCATATTTTATCCATATTCATTTCTAAAACTTTTTTCCAAGGTCTGTGTTGTCTTATCTATGGATCAAAGAGATTCACCCAGGAATTCTTTAGAATTCTCTTTTATGAATTCTTTAATAATTATTCTTAAAATTGTTCTATGTACTGTAAATATTCTGTAAATAACAAGCATATTGGCAAACTTACAAAAAGAAAAAAAAAGAAAAGAAACAGGTATGCACTTGACCTTTTAATATTTCTGTCTTGGAAAGTGCTTTCTGTCTCCCTGTGCTTTGACTAAGCATTAGAATGAATTAAAAAAAAATTGTTATAAGTTTGTTTCTTTCATTCTTAGTAAGTGTAAAAGTGAAAGATCTCTTGACTGTTTCTCCTACTGGCAGATGCATCTTTCAATAAAATGTTTGCTTAGTTACAAGATGCCTGTCTAACCTTTGGATCTTCTGGCCTTTATTATGAAAAGGATACTACTTACTGAGAAGTAAAATGCCTGTTAGCTTACTGGTAGCTGGAACATTTCATAAATAGCTAAAGGGAATGTTTCATTTTAAGTAATTATTTTTTGGATGGTAATTGATTTCTGTTATTTTCAAATACAGATGCTATTTAGGAATATATCTAGACTACTAATAAATCACCTTATATAAAGCAAACTGGTTACAAGTTATAATTTATAAATCAGTTCTTGTCACAGAACAGAATAATATCTGTGCACTTTTTGACTACCTCACTAATAAAAATATCCTGTAGTTTAGAAAGCTGATGGTGTGGGTTACTTGCCTTCTGAAAAATTTGGGAAATTCATTTATACAGCACAGTCATGATGGAGTGCTTTTCAAATTTATTGTTTAGTAGCACAGGTTTGGTACCTCGCGCTTGGTTTGATCCTAGACCAGCAGAAGACACTTGCTACTGCACTTAAGTGCAGACACAAATTAGATTTTGTAAGCCCAGTATTAGTAATTTAAAAATTATGAGAAATCCTGGTGTCTGAGCTGTACTTGAGGTATCTCCGTGTTAATACATGTTCATGTAACTAGGATACTGATTTCCTAACATGATGTGTTAGGAACACTTAACACACTTTGAAATATTTTCTTGCACGTTCTGCAGTGTCTTGTATAGGGTCCAGCAGCATCCACTCTACTTCCAGGGAATTTATTGCTAGTTTTTCACTCTATCTGATAAGGAGGATGGTGATAGATGCATACTGACTGATTCGGTCTTTCC
The DNA here is from genome assembly GCA_013396635.1 of Penelope pileata. Classification (NCBI taxonomy): domain Eukaryota; kingdom Metazoa; phylum Chordata; class Aves; order Galliformes; family Cracidae; genus Penelope; species Penelope pileata. The sequence goes on from WBMW01004394.1 coordinate 540,688, forward strand.
CCTCTTGTGTAGGATATCTGACATTGAGTAGGCTGGTGGGAGTGGAGGGACCAGAACGCTCTCCAGGGGTGTCTAATCTGACAGTAAGGCAGAGGAATACGGGGCCTATAGCTAAACCAAGTAAAGGTGTTTGTATCTCCACATCATGTGACAAAATGTTTTGTACTTTAGACCATACTTTCTGAAGGCCACTATTGTATTCTAATTTGCACTCCATACTCTTTGACTTTGTAAAAAAGCATTATTCCTCCTGATGAAGTAACTTAAATATTTAGCTCAAAACAGAAGCTGTGGGTTTGTTTTGTTCTGTTTTCCTTTCCTTTAGAGAATGTGCTGGTGATCTAAAATGCAGATAAGCTTCCTGAAAGAGATACTAACATAATTCCAGTTACTCTAATATTTATTGTCCCGGTCTTTTACTGTACAGTGCAGAATATGATTAGTAGAGTGCAGTTGCTATTATGTTAAGAATTTTTATCTGCAAGACTTCAGCTTTGGTAAGCATTTTACTGTCCCTTCTTTCCCTTCCTTCCATTATCCCAAACCAAAAATGAGCTCTAAGCGTAACCTGCTTAGATCTCTCAGTTATGTTAGGCGCCGGTTACACTCTTAACTCAGACACAGATTTTTTCATTTATCCTGAACAGGATTCTTCAAACACAGACGTGCCCCGTGTGGGGCGGTTCCTTCATGCAGAGAAGCGGCTAGCTCTGGGCTTCTGGAGCCACTTCTGGTCCTTTGAGAGGCTGATCTTTAACATTGTTGTTTCAATGTGAGATCACCCAGAATTTAAGCAAGAAGTTTTTCTTCAGCCCAGTCAGCTATATAGTAAAGTGTCCATGCTTTTAGAGTGTTTCTTCTAATTGAAGAGCTTTATTTTACTCATTTGATGGATAACTCATTAATACTGGTTATTAATCAAAAGTAGTAATCATTTTGTTGCAAATTAAGTGCACTAAAACCTTCTTCTGCTCTGTTTTGTTCAGAGAGACAGAATTAATGAGGCATATACTGAATTTCTTCTTAATTTGATCCTGGGTTTTAATTTAAATGAATCCGTATGCCTGCCTGTGTTTTCTAGGCCTCGTTTGTCTAAAAGCAACGTCTTCCTTAGACTTGGGAGACAATTGTTTTATGTGAATACTTTCTCCTTTGCTGAAAACTAAGCGGGTTTGTACAGAACTTCTGAATGTATTTCAAACTATGTTAAACTGTGCTATGGAATAACTGTGGAGTTATTCAAGCGGCTTAAGATCTAAAAGGGCCTTTAATAAGCAGGTTTCTGCAAGTTCGTTCAGAAGATTTCTTGTACTTATGCAAAAGCAGTTATTTCAAAGATAGATCTTAACTAAACTTTATTATAGAGTTATCGTGAGATCTTTATTCATATTCTGAAACTGTCTAGCAACATGACTGCTACTGATGAGTCCAGACCATGAGCATTGGTGACCACATCATCTTGAAGAAGCTGTCAGAACAGCAAGGAGGAAGGAGCCATGTTAGGAAGGAGAGGAATACAGTTCTCTTCGGCACCAGTGGCCATCTTTTAAAGCAAATTGTCCAGTTTTGTGAAACATTTGACTTGTAATGAAAGAGTTCTCCATCCTCTACTTGACAGGACTTGATTTGGAATTATGACTACAAAGTACCTGACTTCAAAATAACACAGACATGCTGCTAGAAAGGATGAAACTTGATCTGCTGCCACAGTATATGCAAGTGGAAAATCATGTTGCCTTAGATGATTTTGACAAGAAAACTGACAGGAGAAGTGAGAGTCTCTAGTTTGCCTATTAAAAATAAGACACTGAATGCAAGCAGTGTTTGACTTTTTCATTTTTTTCTTTTCTTTGCATTTACCTTATTTTTGTTTAATTCCTTTTGTATCATCGTGGAAAAAGAATAAATGATATTAGTGGACCATGCAACCCTTAATTAATGCTTCCTAGTGAAAGATGAAAGTAGAAGATGTCTGCTGCAATTAAGTTTGTGTACAGTAGATGCCAGTAGAGGTCTACTGAGTCAAAATAGAAATATGACCAGCATTTCCATAGCAACAACTTCCTCTTGGCAGTCCTATTTATAGAAGTGCTGCAGTCCCAGCTTTGATACTGCATTCAGAGGAGCTCTCTAATAAGGGTTAATTTTTTTTTTTTTTAGAAAAAAATGTGCATGTGAAAGTATACTAGGATGAAGGTATACTGCATGCATGTATTTTCATGTTTGTTTAGCAGTAAAGTTACTAATTGTTTATTTTGCTTGTAAACATTTTGAAAAATCTTTGTTTCCAAGTGGAAAGCCATTAAATATGTAAGATATTAGCAAATGCTGCTCTTCCTTTCATGCATTTAAAAAGAAATGCAAGCTAGTGACATAGCGCTGGGTGTACAGTGAAAATCAAAATCCATCTGGTTTTTCAAGAACCCTTTTCTCTGCCTCTGTTTCTACCCACAATTCTTTCCAAAATATGCATGCCTGGCAAGACTTAGGATGAACTGTGTTCAGTAACATAATTTCTGATAAAATTCTTATAATTTTTAGTTACTGAGGAAAGAATCTGGATTTGCCAGAATTTTTATATACTGTATACTTTGTTTTATGTAATTTTCTTTAAAGCTCTATGTAACAACTGGAAAAAGATCATACATATTCCCTCAGGTTTACACCATCAAACACTTCAGGTTCTTTAGTACATACTCTGTAACAAATTGTAGAACTATTCAATGCATATAAAATCTTGTGTTTTGTCATTCAAAATTAGACGATGAAATATTTTTTTAAAGATGTTGGTTTTATCAACTTATAAATAATTTATTGGTCAACAGGAGAACCATTACATTCAGTGAGGTCCACAAGGTCTTATACGTGGAGAAGCCCTCACTAACAGTGTGTGTCCAATAATTGCTCACTCCTGTTTTGTAAATAATAAATAAAGAAGTTGGACTTCGTTGAAATGACTGATGCGTAAAGTGAAAGATGTACTTTATCAAGCTGGCTATTTTAAAAGCAAGTAAATAAACTGTTTTCAACATCTAGAAAAAGGAAATCCTTATTATTTATTCATAAGGTTTATGTTATTTTCCCATAATTGCGAATAAAATAAATATGGAAGAATTGTTATGGTATGTCTTCTTTTTTTTTTTTCCGTGGATGAAAGCCAGTGTTGAAAAGGAGAATAATTAATTTTAAATATATATTTTTAAAAAGCTAGGAAAGAATATTTTCTTAAGAAGTAGTAGAACGTGCTTTAATGGGCAAGTGGACTGTTTTGTATGTAACCAGGAAAACACTAAATTGCAAGATTAGAATTGACTTAAATATTAGTTAGCTGTAAGTGATCTGAAATTTATTTTTCATCATAGATACATTTTTCAAAACTCTCTCAAGGAACATAGTTCATTGTCTTAAAAATTCCTGTGTGTTTTTAATTGTAAGATACTCATAGTCAACCTCCATTAAATGATGGGAAGATGTTCCATTTCTGATACAGTGTGAGGGAGTTTCAGTTCTGTAGCATTAGTTCCCAGGTCTGAAATAAATACATTTTAATGATTTATAGTTGTACTGTAGTTTTTAATATTCCATTTTTTACTATTTTAAAAGTCAGGGATTTCATGGTAACTTTACTTGGGGAACATTAAATATTTTAAAGTTACAACGTGCATTTTTTCTGTATTCAATTAAAGCAGAAATGTACATGTTATGTTGTTACTCAGCCATGTCCAGGTTTCCTGGAGGAAAGGAGGATGCTGTTCCTTAACTGTTAATTTTTAAGGCTTGATCAGTTGGGTGGAATTGCTTGCTAGAAACTGAGAAATAATATGGTAGCAGAGATTACTGAAAAAGAAATAGTCCATTTAGCTACATTATTCTTGACTCATTTTCAGCAAGAATCTGAAAGTCCCTGGCTGGGTTATACTGCTGTGCTTTGTTACATGTGGCTGAAATACGTCCTCTGGGCATCAGCCGCTGGGAAATGCACACTAGGTTATGGGTTGGCAATCAGGAAATGTGTAAATGGTTTTGTTGCCTTTTTCAGATTGAAGCACTACAGTCTTAGCCTCTTTCTATGACAGTCGTGTTGGAAGGGTACTTTAAGAATTTTTACTGAAACTTTATTTATCAAAATACTGTAATTTGCACATGTAATATTTATATTCATAGTTGAATCTTTTTAAAATGTGTTTCAAAATATTGCCAAGACTTAGTGGCTAGAGGTAAGTGAAAATAAAACTTGCACCTGAAGGAAATTCTTAATGTTTCAGTGTTGATGTTGGCTGCAAGGAGGAGAGAAGTTGGATCACCATTATCTCATGTAGAACAGAAATTTTAGAAATCGGTCAAAAACACTGAAGCAGCTCAGTTTTACTTTTTCAGTGTAACTATAACACATTCTCCTCCGATCTTACAATGAGCATGTTGGAGTTCTTGAGGGCTGGGAGTGGCCTGGGAGAGCTGTAGCTCCGCGTGTGAGCAGAGGCCCTGTGCGGGCACCAAGGCCTGCGCGGGCAGCCTGCCGCGGGGCCCAGCTGCCAGCTCCCTGACAGGAACCGCGGCCGGGCAGCTTACGGTGCCGCAGCAGAGGCAAAAAGTTTCCTAGGCCACAGAGACTCTACAGTAAAAATCATTCCATGAAAGTTAAATGCATCCTCATTCTGTAATGGTGTCTACTGGCAGTAGATTTTAAAATTCTGGCAAATCTGTGTTTTTTTCTTAGGTATCTTCTGATAGTCCCTTGTTGATAACCTGTTTTCAGTTAAACCAGTTCACTGCTGTGGTCTCAGAGGATGGCTATTTCTGCTCTCTATTTTTGGCACCTCATTCAAGTGTCCAGGTTAGCCATTTGGGAGCGTTCAAAACGCTGAATTTCAGCAGGCAGAGATGCTCTCAGGCAGTTCTCACATCTCTCCATTTGATGCCAGAGAGTTGGTAGACTTGCAATGTAACATAAGTATGTATGTGTTAAGCAATGTGAATTTTGTAAATTACCTTTTCTGAGATCAGGAAAACTAAATGTGTGAAAGATGAGACTGCAGAGAACCAGGAGAGAGGACAAAGACAAGATGAGTGCACCTTCGTGACAAGTGGCTTGATTTACTGGAGAAGATAGCAAAGGTCAGAGAATGTAAGGAAGTCTCTTGGAAGGGTTCTCTGGATGTGCAGAGTTGCTGTGAGCTTCAGGGGGAGCATGGCTGTACAGTTCCATGGGGGCTCTTTCCAGCCCCAGAATGTTCACCAGGCAGGGAAGTAGGCATGCTGTTGTAAGTTTCTTAGAGTGATGTTATGCTAGTTTCCATATACCCCACTAAGTGGTCAATTATACGTGATATATAAGATATCCACTCTGCCTGTTTTTGCCCCCAATAAGGCAAACTAATCCCCATGATCATCACCAGTTCTCATTTCTGGCAGTGAAGCCTTGTACCTGGGAGCTGTCATGGAAGTCAGCGCTGATTCTGGGAAGCAGGGGAAAACCAGGAAATCTTAAGGTAGAAGAAGACCTGCAGTGGAAGGTTGAAGCACCAGGACATGATGAGAGAGCAGCTTGGTCAGCCACAAGACAACAGGTTCTCATCCAGATTTGCAAAACAGTGTGTAAAGTGTTAGCACTTAAACAGTTGCTCCTGAATTTTGAACAGATGTTGGATGAAAAAAAGAAATCCAGAGTATATCTAGAGCCTGAAAGCAAAAGCAGTGCTTTGTACAGTCTAGAAATTTAAGCTGTTCTGCTCTGCTGACTGAGATCAATGATGACAACTCTCTAAGTGACCATTATGAAGGATGCAGCAAAATCCATGAAGTCTGTCCATTAGTATTCTTAATGTTTTATCATTATTACAGGTAGGTTTGTCGTCGTAACTTTTTTTCTGAAAACACAGAGCTGTTATGAAATAGTTACATAATGTCCAAGGATGCATATCAGCTGACATTTGAAAACTATTCAGTGAGAAGTATGGTGGTGAAAAATAACAGGTATATTTTCAACACATGTTGAGTGTAAGACAGGAGACAGATTGTGAAAAGTTATTTCAATCTTCTTTAAGAATAGTTCTAAATATTTAAGAAACCACATCTTATCTGTGCTGAAGATATGCTGGGAAACCTGCCCAATGTATGTTTCCATTTTCTTAAAAACAAATTTTTTGCATTACTCATTGTAAGCATGCAAAATTACGTAATTTAAAAATTAGTATAATTTAATATTTAATACCACTTTCAAGTTATCTCCCCGGTGTTACGAGCCATTAAGAATGATGCTTTCTAGACTTGCTCTACAGTTGCAAATATTCAAATTTCTTGTGAATGAAGAGTCTTCCTTATGTAGTTCCACAAGACTTGCACTCAAAGTTTTTTACATAAGCAATGTGAGGAGCCAGCAACTGTGACTTTGTGACTCCATCCAGCTGCCTCTGGAGCTGGGAGAGTGAACATGCTGCTACATAAGGGTCTGTTCTGGTAGCTTGTTACTGAAAAGACCAAAATCATTTGGTTAATTCTTGGAGTAGGTAGAACTCAGTATGGATAAACGTAATATACTCTTGTTTATATGTACATTGGAATTCAACTTCTTCAGAATGATTTTTATCAGAGGATGAATATGTTTTTGGCAATAATCGTTTCTTCAGTAGTTTCTGCAAGCAACCCCCCTTGCTTAGAAAGTTAACTGAAAATATGGGATTATTAATGATTAGATTTCAGCTGGGTAAGTTTGTGGTGATTGTTAGTACTCTGTCTTCCCAAACAGGGGAAGGACTGCAGCATAGTCACTTATCTTTTTTTATGCATGGATGTGGTAAGTTAAATATATATATATATACATATCAGGCTTCTGATCTTCTGAACAAGTTTGTTTATGGTATTTTAGTATAGAATGTATATTTTAATATGAAATGTGTGGTGTATTAAAAAGCAGAAAAAAGAAGTTACGGCAGTTTTTGCTGGTGTTTTCTTCAAAAAAGAACTTTTTCAATTGACACGAGAAGAGACTTTTAAGAGTATAAAACAGTACATTATAGAGCTTTTCTTAACAGGAAGTAGAACAGAGCAGTGGTTAGAAAACACTGCATACAGGAAGTTTGACACATGCGTAGCTCTTAGTGCCTCTGACTTGTCCTGCTCCTTTTAGATATTTTCTGTTTTGCTTCTTTAAAAGTTGCTGGTGTGTATAGATGGCAGCTCAGAAAGAGGCACCTTGCAACCAGTGCACAGGGACAGCCACTGCGCTACAGAGACTGGAAGGTTTCGCTAATCGCCTCTTCCACAGGCACTCAAAGGGTGGTGCGCATGAACAGAGGGTGGCTCTGGAAAATGAGAGCCATCATTGCTCTGAACTTACTGTCCTATGGGACAAATCAAGTAAGTAGGTTTTTTGTTGCTGTTTGTTTTACAGATATTCTCTCTTCAGTTTACATGGCAGTTGAAGAACTTGCGTGTTTGCAATTGAATACAAACACTAATCTGAGACGCCTTTCGGGGCAATTTTAGAATTCATTTTACAATTCATTACAATTTTACAATGTTATTAATTTGAAGAATAACATATTGTATCATGCACTGGGAAGCAGGGAATGAATTCATGGACTGGGTGGCTGGCAGTAGAATTTATGACTGGTCCTGCTGTTCTGTTATAGCACAGATCAGTTGTTTTAGCAAGCCCTCACCCTAAATTTTTACTTCCTTTATTTTCAAATTAAATCTACTAGTTCAGCAGAAAGAGAGAACTCACTGCAAATTCAATTGAAAATTGTAATGTTTAAACTTTGGAGTATACAGACATAGCTGCACAGATTAAATTTCAGAGCAGAGGGCTTTTTATCATTTGTCATTTTATTTTGAATGGTATATCAGAATGGTCTATACAGCGGTAAACAATATAAAATTGTGTTTAGTTTCAATTATAATGTATTAGTTTAGTATAGGAATGCTGAATGCCGTTAGCTTTAATTTCTTAATTAGTGAACAGTTGACTATGCATTTGTATGGACTAAATTTTTATGGTTGCATCTTGGCTAATAAAAGAGAGAATTCAGAAACATTGCAATGCAAGTGAATTGACGTTTTATCTTTATTTTTTCTTTTAAAGCAATGCAGTATTTTGCAAAGCAATTATTATCCCTGTGCTTAAATACTCATTTTAAAATGTTGCAATATAGTAATTGATGATAATTTTGTTCCAGATTTCAGATTCATTGGTGGACTTGGGATAGCACAGTTATTTCAATTGGAAACGTGCCTTATTTGGAATGCTTAACGTCGGTGTTAGCATGAAGAAAAACAGCATTTGTACATCTCCCTGCTTTCAGTTTGAGACAGCGTATGAGCAGGGAGTGAATCTGTTCTCAGGGGATAAGCAGTAAACATGGAAACAAAAAACTGTTAATGCATCGACCTAAAATAGATTAAATCTAGGTCTCCAAAATGAGATAGAAAAGGATTGAATAGTTTAGTTGGGAAGATAAATGATGAAAGTGCATAAATTCTGAGCTTCCACTTCTCCAAAGTATTTTCAGCTTGGTAAAAATAGATGCTTGCTTCTGTTTATGTGGAAGCTCTTTTTTATGTAAATAGCTATTTGAAAAAATATAACACTGAAGCACTTTTGTTTATATAACATGGAGAAACAAATGGTATTGACCTACTGACATTTTCAAATTGTGACCTGTTTGTGTACAAATCTCTACTATTTTTTAGCCCTCTATTTAAGGCACGCTTCCTTGTCTGACATGTTTGAAGAGGAAATGGACTGTTGTGTATTTTGATGATAAACACAGTGAAAAGGCCTGTAATGTGAGTGCCATTTCAAGTAATGAAGCACAGTGGCTGGATGTAATTTTTCTGAGGAAAACTGATAGCTGAGCATGGATTGATCATGTAGCTTTGGTTCCAGGCTGGCATTCTGAATATTTATTCTCAATCTTTGCTTGCAATTTGTATGTTGTTAAAAAATTAAAATAAAAAATACTCTTGGTATACATGGACTAAGTCTGCATTTAAGGATTCTGACTTCATTGCCGCTGTGACTCAAAGAGTGATAGAGAACAGGGAGTGAAGGGAGGTTGTATTTCTGTCTGCTGCTGACTCCACTGACTTGTAACTGTCTTCAGAAAAATGCATCATCTTTGAAAATTCTTTGCATCATTGTAAAGGAAAAGTAAAAGAGATAAAGCTGTGTTTTTGTTTTTGTTTTTATCTGTCAGTTCAATGTGTTAAAATTGCATTGGGTCACTGAATTCAGGCTGTAGATTAATTTCGCAAAGTTTAGTGAATAAGCAGTTTTAGAAATATATTGTTCTTTGTTTTAGATGGACAATTGAATATTCTCAACTCTTCTGCACACATAACTGCAACTTATGGAATGTTCTTTTTAGGTTTTGGGTAAAGTTAAATAGATCGTTAGTGTGAATTACTCCTGAATTTAAGGTAAAAACACTCTTGCATTCCTGAAAAAATTTTGGAAAGAAACTTTTCAGATTATTGTTGTAGTTCTAGGTTTGAAGCTGAATTGATAGGAAAGAAAATAATATGTTAACACCCCCAGCTGAAATGCAGGATAGTACCAGGCCTGTTTCTGTGTGTGTCCTCGCACAAGCAGCTACTGCTGGCGTTCTGGGTTTACTGAAGGTGGAGGAGCTGCTTGCTGTCAAGTGGCTGCTTTGTTGCAGTGCTGCCACTCATCTGGAGTTGTGGCTTTGAATACCTTGACATGCTCTTAAGGCCTCAAGGGTTTTTCAGTGGTTGATTTTGAAATTTATTTAATTTAACAGTTTCATTATTTTGATATATAGAACATGATTTTTCTCTTATGTCTTGGATTCTTGGTTAATGTACGTATGAAATCAGTTTGTTGTGTAAAATCTTTAGAATCCAATGGGGACAGAGATGGCTCAGGATACCACAGGCCTTTGGATCTGTTTTAAGAACTTGACCGAGTGCATGTGTACACACTGCACCAGCAGCGATGGGGTGAGGTGTGCTGCACAGCCAGAGGATGAAAGGGATGTGGTGGCAGGCAGCGGGACCATACACTTCTCTCTGAGTTTCAGACATCTGGAATGTGACCAGCTGCAACTATGTAGAACCTATGTTTTGATTGCTTTGGATTGTGGGTTGCTTGATTGGATTTCTTAGTAGTTTGTTGCTCTTCGAAAGACTGAAATGGGAAGGGAAAGGAGAATGAGGCTGCTTGGTTTTGAATGTAGAGGCAGCAAGATCAGTGTGAATCTCATATTCTTAAGCTGATACAGATATTTTCCATATCTCTACAAAATAAGAGAACCTATTAACAACTCGGGATAACAGACACGATCAGGAGAGTCACCACTTGCATCTTTCTGTCCTCTTCAGATTCTCGTGGTCTATAAATTGCAGATCAATGGATGATGAAAAGGAATTCTGTTTGGTCTCTAACTGATTCAGCATGTCAATATACTTTAAGTACTGTGGATTTTTTTGCATAGATTTAGCTGAATAATTATGAGATATATGGAGAGAAAAAAAACAACTTAAGAAATAATGTAAAGAGTACATTGTGCAAATTGATTAAAGCTTTAGAATAACTACTAGTTGGGTACAAGTCAACAGATAATTCTGGTCTAAGGTTGCCATGGAAACAACCAGTGCTTGATATAATTGAGAACATCTTAAAACCTCCTGGTGTTTGCATGCTTTTTCCCCCTGCCATTTTGAGTTGCTTTAGACATGAATAGGTAGCAGTGGTCAGAACAGAAGTAGTTAATGAGCAAAACCAAATATCCGTGTGCTGAATATTGATTTTGGTTTACTACTGCTATCTGGTGCTTCGCAGATTTTTGCATCACAAGGAGCTCGTAAGGAAGAGAAGCTCTCTGGATTCTGTGTGCTTTCTCTTTCCAGTTACTGTATAGTTGTGTTTAGAGGCTGAAGCACTGATTTTTGTAGAGGTTAACATACTTCAGCAATTGTTGGATTCATAGTAGGAGCAATATGTTTCTGAAAATTAGCTTTTCAGCATGAATGGTAAGTCTTTTCTATTACCTTTGACAGTATTTTTTGTTCTGTCTTGACAATCAGGAAAAATCTACCAGGTTTCCCTTTCTTGTCTGCATAGCTACATTGACTACAGATCCCTTTGTTTCTGTAATCGACTTACTGGGGATTTCTATTAAAAATGACCAATCTTAGAGATTTGCAGTTTTATTAAACAGTTTGCTTTGCATAATTGGTATTTAGTATTTGAAATTCTATTTTAAAGCTTTATCTTAGAAATAACTGTTCCAAATCATTGAATAAGGCACAGAATCTGATATGGAGAATTTTCTGATTGTATGCTCTGCATGTTGATTTACTTATTTTTCTGTGCCACTCATAACAAATTATTTTCTGTGAATTGATACAAATGAAAAAGCTCTTCTGAAATTACAGTAATCATCACCTAAAATTCTGAACCGTCTTTTGTTGTTTTTCAACCGAACAATCTTATTCTTCTTTGGTCTTTCATCTTTCTAAAGGATGGGATAGCAGAGCAGTTCAGGTCATTCGTGGAAGTAGGGAAGGGCAGAGGGTCACTTGAAATGAGATATTATAATAGATCCAGTGAAGTTATCAGGCAGGTAGTTGCTTTCCAAAAACACTCTGACTGCTTATTATAAAGTACTTGGAATTAATGGAATTATGAAGTACTTTATTCTTCCTTGGAATGTTACTGAAAGTTATATTTAAATGTTTAAACTATGTACATTCTTTTCTTGAGAAAAAGATGTCCTTTGAAAATGGTTTGCAAAAAGCCCAAATATATTGGTTTCTGAAATGATACATTATTGTTTCAAGTAGATAATCTGGAGCTTTGGAAAATGACTTTAAAGGGTTAAAGATTGCTTAAAAAGAAAAAATACATAATCACGTATACAGCATTTCTGTGTGTGTCTGTGTATCTGTGTGGTTTTGCTCTGTCCTACAAATTCAAAGATCTATTTTTACAAAGATTTCACTTTTGTACAAAGCATGAGACAAAAAGTAGGAGGAGTCATCCCACTGCCTTATCTAATATCAGTTTGCATGTACTTATCTCGTACAAATGTTTTGAGGTCATCTCCCCTGAAAAGGAAAGCATTACTTTCATTTCCTCAGTGCATGAAGTGCAACAATATGCAAGTGTCAAAACTGTTACAGTTATAGGACAAGATATCAGAACTTTGTCCAAACGTTGGGAAGACCCATGTTACAGCATCGTGGCCATTGAAGTACCCCTCAGTGCAGGCTGACCGGGAGGGGCTGGTGCAGCCCGCACCCTGCGTGGGTGCGCGGAGCTGGGCAGGGCTGCCAGCGCAGGCACGGTGCGGTGTCACCTCCCTTCTGACAGCTGCCCCTGCTGAGCTGCTCTTTAAAGCAGAGTGAGACAGCCTCGCTGTGTTTCCTTGGCATCACATGGCCGTGTTATTCTGTGGATGGAGAGATCTCAAATCCAGAGTCAGAAAGTCTCTGGTCACCACCACCAGTGCTGGATTTCTCCTGACCTTTTTTTCTGTTTCTCTTACAGTTGTGTTGCAGCTTCCACGGGAATTCAGATTTGTGGAGTCAGCTGTATCAATTTCAATTTTTGCTGTTTAAGGCATTTATTTTTTGTTTTTGTTTTTTTTCCCTTTTTATTATCTTATGATTGAGTGATTTTAAGGGAATACATTTCTCACAGAAACGGGATGAAAAAGAGGTTAGAGTTGTGGGGCTTTTTGTGGGCTTGTTTTTTTTGTTTGTTTGTTTTTACCTTGGGGCTTTATTTCACAATTTGCATCTGTAGATTACATTCATTGTGACATCTAGGCTCCCAGGTCTATTAAAAATAAAAATAAATAGGTGCAACTCTCACCGAGTGTCAGTTCCCAATCAAAATAATCTACAAATCAGAAGAGTAATTTTGACTAGTGAAAGGGGAATATCTTGTGCTTCCTGAAGTGAGGATTAGATTAAGTCTTCGCTGTAAGCATTTCCCCATTTGAAGTACTTCTGCTGTTCAATGCGCCTTTGTGGTTCTCTTCACTGCAGCAGTTTTACACCCTTTAAGTGGAGAAAATCAGATGATCTCCTTGTAAAGGATGGTCAAGATGAGGTGAAACAGAGATGAAATAGCAGTATGTTTGCAAATACAATTGGCTTACTTTATTCTTTTTCTTTTTTTTTTTCCTACTGTAGGAGAGTTCTAGAGATTTTTTGTTTTATTTTTATTTTTCTTTCTGGAAAGATTGGAAAGAATGAAAAACTGTTTGCTTTTCACAGTCCTTGTTTTTCATTTTCTTTGGTTTGGGGTTTGTTTCATTTTGAACAACAAAACATTCCTGAACAGATAAAACTGGCAGGAAAGGTGCCGTTGTAATGGAACTTCTGTTTCACTAGTAAAAGGCTCAATCCTCTTACTAGCACCAAGTCCCCAGATGGGCTAGTGCTATCCAATACAGAAAATAAAGAGGTAACTGCTGATCCAGAAATGTACACTCTTAAGATAGTAGTCCCCATATGTGTGTACAGATGGAGCAGTATGAGGAGTGTGAGCGATGCTGATAACCTCTGCTGAGCTATTGACAAGACTGGAGGCACTGGAGGAGTGTTTCAGGAGTAAAGGTGAAGGGACGGAGTATAAATATCTTAGCTGTGTGTATTGCAACAATCTTTCAAGAGCAAGGGACAACCAGTTCACAGAAGTGTATTTGAAACTTTAGCAGTTGAGCAATAGGAAGTTATATCAGAGCAAAACTGAGCTGACTGAAGGTTCCCATTGTGAGGTAATGGAATATGTAACAAAGGGGTCTTGGAGCTGGAGACCTGCTGTGCATTTGGGCTGACTGAATTTAGAAGCTGAATATGTAGAGAAGGGGGCAGGGCTGCACTTGTCATGACCAGAAATACTGATTTGCAGGATGCGAAGTAAATGATGATAAATGATGGGAAATCTAGAGGCATTGCATATCCGTACTGGTAGTAAGCATGGTGTTTATTTTCTTCTTGATACACACGGTTGTTGAGAAAGACTTCAAGAAACAACTGTTCCCACTGCTGAAGAGACTGTCTAGAAAATGAAAGCGCGGAATGCTCCAGTGCTAGAAACGTATGCCTTCCTATATGCATCTTGTGGGTTTGATGGTATTTTCCTTGCAAAAATTGCCCGTTGCTGGTTAGCCACTGACAGGAGACTAGGATAACTTCAGTGTTGAATGGAGTTCATCTTTTGTTCTGGTTCTCATACAAAATGTCTGAAAAAAGAAAAAGCAACATGAGTTACTGCTTTGGCATAGTTCTTAAAATGGATCCATCCAGAGAACAGTCCCTCAGGGTGCTTAGTTTAGAGTATGAGCAAAAAATTAGTTTAATAAAATTTGGGTTGCTTCCAAAGGGAAGGATATTTGGTGTGTTGTAATGTTGCATCTCTATTGAACTGTGGCTTACTCTACTTTCTGTTATGATTCCTACATATGGATTCTTTTTTTCTCCTTGTTTTTTTAGCTTACATGTCAAATTGTTTATATAATTAATTGCTGTTAGTTCCTCTAAGAGCTGCTGCTAGTATTGCTGTTGTTGGCCAAAGTTTGCAGCATGAGTTTGACACTGTCAATTATTGAGGTTGTTAAGGGCAGTTTTATAACCTGACGAATGGTTTTGGGGCTTTCCTTTATTCATTCTAGTTGCTGTCAGGTACTGCAGCTCATTAGGAATTCTTATTTGGGGGGGTTTTGGTGGCTTTTTTACCTTAATTTACATTTCTGTGGTGTTTGCAATTCAGTTCTGCGCAAATATTACGCATACTTTTTCATCAAAATAAGCACTGACTTTAAGCAGCTTTTCTCCCATTCATTATCAGAATGAATATCAGACACTGTTACCTACTTTTTGCTTACCCTAATCCTAAGGCAAACAAATACTTGTTGTTCACTTGATGTGTTGAATTGTGAAATATGTTCATTTACGTAAGGCTTTCTTATTCAGGAAGTCAGTCTCTGCTATTTAAGGTGATGAACCTCTACTGCTTGGATAGGAAAGGCAACTCTTTCCTCTAAATATTGAAAATGAATATTGAAATATGTTCTGTGGGAGACATGGCAGTGTTGTGATGTGTTGGATTCTCAAATCCTGCAAAGAGATGAAGAGCTGTTTTGCAGATTTACTCTGACAGCTGTGAAGTTACTGATTCCAACACAAGTATTTGGGATCGTGTGTGGTTTTGTTAATGTAAAGTAGTTTTCTAAAGAAAAGAGTATTCGTGCATGAGTATCTTTAGTATTATGAAGGATGTTGCCTGCTTGCTGGAAATTTGTCAGTCAATACTGTCAGTCGCTGAACTTTTGCTAAAGGGGAAGGTGGGGCAGAAATACGGAGAGGAAAGTTGCTGCCAGCCAGCTGGCCAGTACTGGGGGTGCTGAGGGGTGGGTAGCTTAACTGGAGTAAATCTGTAGCAGATGATGTAAACTTTTTGCCTGGTGTGGGTTTTTGTCTGTAAGAGGAGAATCTCATTTTGTGTTCATATTTAACTAGAAGAATTTGCTAACAACCTTTACTCAGGATTGTAGACAGTTGCAAGATGTCTTCTAGTAGTGCCCTAGAAAATTTTGTTCTTGGAACTCATTCTTAAAATTTATTCCATTTTTTTCTGCTCGGTAACCATGGTAATATATGCTCTGTAGAGACAGAGGTGTTTGAAATTTCACAATTTTCCCACCGTTTTCAATTTTCTTTGTAAAATAATACCTGTTACCTTTCACAGAGGGAGGAGGTCTTTGACACTACAGGTTGTGTGGTAATTGCAACACTCAAGATGACTTGCTGGGTGAGGTTCAGCTAAAGCTGTAAAGGGTGGTACTGCATAGATGAAACTTAATTCCTAACTCCTCACAAAGCGCATCAACATACAAGAATTGAGGATTTTCTTTGTTAATGCTTCTTCATATAACCTTTTATGTATGATCAAATTTTATATGTAGGGAGTGTTAAGTACTGCATTTGAAAGTAACTTCACTGAAGTTCTTAATTTAAAATTTTAAGTTAATAGAAGTAACTTATCTAATCAAATAATTGAAGGTTAATAACCTAAAGCTAGAATTGTTACTCGGGAGCCTTTTCTGAGTATGTTGCAGTACTTTCAGGTTGTGTTGATCTAGCACCACGTGGCCCTCCTTCAGAAAAGGAGCAGTTCTCTACCGCACATATTTGCCTGTTTCCACCCCGCTGCCCTTCCCACACCCTGGGAGAAGCATTCATGTCATGAAAAGAACTGGGAGTTGCTTTGGATTAAAATTAGCTTCCCTTGTCCTCCCCTGCCTTCTGTCCATTACTTTTTAATCTGGCCCAGTTCCCTGACCTGGCTTGGCAGGCAGCCACAGGCTGCTCTTGCTCTTTCAAGGAAGGTCATGATACAGAGGCAGGAACAAAGCATTGTGGAAGGACAGGACTGAGGTTTTTGAAAGCAGTGCTTCTTTATACCAGTCCACACCAAACTGCAGCTTTGCAAATCTAATCGCTACTCCTTGGACTCTCAAACCAAAAAGCGTGCGGATTGTTGCAGGAAATCCACAACAATATATAAAATAAATAAATGTGTTCTCCTGGCTGGCTGGAATAATTCCCTTCAGTGAACACTTCAAGGATAGGAAAAAGGTACACAAGAAACTCTTTCCTTTAGGCCAAGGCTTAGTTTTAAGGTATTCAGAAGTAACTGCATACCAGTTCTAACCATTGTTTCTAGAGAACTGAGAGAGGGAAAAAAAAAAGGTAAATAACAAGGCAACATCCACATTAATCAGAAACAGGTTGCTAGGATGCTCTCTTTGGAAGGTAAGCTTGGGCAAGAAAGAGAGGTGCCACCGTGAAGGACCAAAAGACCCAAAGGGGTGGGTGGGATGTGTCTTGCATTCAGTAGGGATCTGCCAAAGACATTGTAGGTCACACCCCATGCTTGGATGTTTGGATGAAGCTATTCTGCATTGAGGTCTTGCATATATTCAGCAAGTTAGGATTTGACTAATAAGTTCTGGGGTTTATGGGTTTTTGGTTGCTTTTGGCAGGGAGGAAGAGGCTTTGGTACAACTAGAAAATGGAGCATTATCTGTTTGTGTCTTGAGGGAGGAGTCAGCTTTTTTTAAGTATATTCAATTATAAATTTTAATGACGTTTGCTTCTGAATTCTTTTCTAGATAAGAAAGCATGTTTTTGTCTCACCAGTGTTTTCTTTTTGATGAAAAATGATTGAATCTCAACAGATGCAGAGGTACAACTCTGCTGAGCAGAGCTAGTACGAGGCTCAGTTGCGGTGTTGACTGAATGAGTTTACTGATTTACGCTACATGCTTTTAAGCAAAGCTTCAGGGATTCACGTTTTAAGTGACTCCGTGTTGGTTGGGTTTGGTCCTGTCTCCCTGGGTTCATCTCCATTGTGTCGTACCTTTGACATTAGCAGGGTTTTCTGCCTCTACTTGGACCAGTACTTGATGATTTAAAAGGATGAATAAGGGGAAAAGACTGAAAATCAGATTTGGAAATAAAATTATTTATTTTTTCTCTAATGAAAATAGAAGAAGGAAGAGTATAGTCAGTCTGATGGTGGCGGTTGTGTGCAGTACAGTTTGATCCACTCAGAATTCAGCTAAGATGGGCATTATCTTCACTAGCTGAAAATCCCGCTCCTTTGGTTTGTCTAAATCTGTCACATCTTTGTACAGGCTGTTGCCCTCAAGCCAGCCAAGTAAGGAGCTGAACAGTAAGTAAGAATTCAGTTTTGTTTAACTTATATCTTAAAATTGTAGCCTGCAGCCCTGAAGAAAAAAAAAAGTTGGATTAACTTTCTTTTGTAAGACTGACAAAATACTGTCTAGTTCAAGACTTCAAAATCATAAAATAAGATTTTGCCTGTGTTCCATATTATGAGTTGTAAAACGCAAATTATCCTTCTTATCTGTCAATTTGCAATGTGCAGTAATGGTAATCCCTGAATGCCCTCCCCCCAAAATCAGATTCCAGTGCTTTCCTGGGCTTCAGTCACTGTAGCTGTAATTGCTCTTAATTTACTGTTTATTCTGTTCCTCTCTATTTTCTCCATCACTTTTCCATGCCCTTTTGTTCTCCACTTTTTACCATCCTTCCCAGTACTCCATAAAAGTGTTTACAGTGTGCAGTTAGATTAATTAATTTAATAGCAAACTTGTATGCAGTTAATAATTCTTGTGATCCTTCATTTATTAAGAACTTTTAGTTTTTGTACTTTGGAGATGTTGCATATATATATAAATTGAAGGAAAATTCTAATCTATTGGAGTTGCTAAGTTAGTAGTTTGCTTTGCATTACCAGTTTTAATAATAACTAAAATTTAAAATGAAATATAAGATCAAAACCTTGCTCTTAAAGTAAAAAAGTTGATAGCTGAGAGTTTAAATTGATGCAGAGGTTATTAATCTAGCTTTAGTGACCTTGTAACTCTTAGAGCAGAAACAAAA
This sequence comes from Penelope pileata, assembly GCA_013396635.1. Taxonomy (NCBI): domain Eukaryota; kingdom Metazoa; phylum Chordata; class Aves; order Galliformes; family Cracidae; genus Penelope; species Penelope pileata. Next base: position 559,135 of record WBMW01004394.1, read on the forward strand.
CAAAATTATCAGTGGTCAGTTTGCCACAACAGAGCCAGTAAGTGCATTTCACCACAATGTTAGGGAGATAATTACTTTAGCTGCATGTTGCAGCTTCAGTATTGCATTGGACTTTTTTCCCCCATCATTGTCATATTGTGGGAAACAGCCTTTTGTTTTGTTGATGGTTTACTTCAGTGATAGCGCTTTAAGTTCTGTTTCAAAGCGTGCTCTAGCTATTAAAATGTGAACTGGTGTTCTTGGTACTTCAAGTGCTTAATATTTAATGCATAGTTATGCTCATTTTTATAGAATTACCTGAGTAAAGAAATCTTGATGTAAGCCTTGCTAATGAAAGGTACAAAAGAGAAACTGAAAGAAATTTAAGACAACCGGTTAATGGTGTAAGAAAGGGGCTTGGAACCCTTGGCTCAAACACTCTCCTGCTTGTTTCTGAAATGCGATATCATAACCACAGCGTCCACTGAGACATCTATGTACGCCTCAATGTTTAAGGCTGTACACAATGTTTTTATGAAAACGAAGCATACAGTTATATTTACCAGTATCTCTTCATACTTATTTATTTTTCCATTAAACGAAATTTGGATACTTTAATTAAATATCCCATTTAATTCCAGACTTCGAGTGATAATATTACAGTTTTGGAACAGAAATTGAATTGTATTTTGATAAAGGGCATTCTAAATACCAAGCAGAGATTGGCATTTAGCACAGCAGATGGGGGTTTGCAGTGGTGCCCAATGTTTAGTCTTAATCAGTTTAGTTCTGGCTTTTTTGCCATGAATCCTATCCAAATACTTCCTTTTTTTTTCCCCAAAAAAATTTTCTTGCTTGCTGTCTACTGTGGGAGATGTGCTTGAGAATAGCAAATACAGTGCACATGGGAGGTGGGAGAAAGGCGAAGTAATTCATGTTAACTCTTCAGGACTTCTCCATCTGTGACCCCTTTCACCTCTGCCCTAATTGTACCCTGCAGCTGAGAGGTCCTAACCACTTGTTTTTTTCAGGAGCTTTCCTAGTATTCATTTGCTTTTAAACTATTTCAGGCCAGATGTATAATATTATAATTACCATATTACAATATTCATCTCCCCTTTGTTATTTCTTTATAACCCTCCTAACTTTTCATACAAAAGTTAATCCATAAAACAATTAAACAAAAATATTGTGTGTTGTGTTAATGTGCTGTGTTAACGTGCTGTTAGAAAACAAATCTACTTGTCTCATCTGCTGTATTTTAGAGGTGGGAGGGTGGGGGTGTCCATTTCTTTGTTTTTTGGTTTGTTTGATTGGTTGGTTGTTGCGTTTTGTTTGTGGTGTTGGTTTGGGTCTTTTTAATACCTCCGTGTATGCTAGTATTACCTGGAAACTTCTGGATCTCGAGCTGAAGTTTTAAGCACTCATATTCTTCCTGGCAGAGATCAGGTGAGGAGCAGTGGCCTCTGAGCCAACAGTGCCAGCCATGGGTTTCTCTGGGGTGCTCTGGACAAGCAGCTTTTCCATCCCATTGGGACCAGATGGTTTTTGTCACTTGAAAATGAAGCTTATTTGGACAGGAAGCTCTTGCATTCATTAAGACCATGGACAGTTAAAAAAAACAGCTGATAACTGTGATTGTGTAGCACTGTGCATTGAAGTGGCTGGGTTTTATTACATACTTGATGTATTTCCATCCTGCTTTCCAATTCCCTTTAGCAGGCTTTCCCTCTTATCACTGTTTTCCCTTTGATATGAGTACCGATGTCCATAGGCCAAGCTTCATGTCTTCTGCAGTGCTCAAGTGACAGCTTATGTAGTTCTGCAGTTTTTATTCCCTGGCCATTACTCCATTTCTTAGTACATTTTTCTGAATCTCCCCTGACTTCCTACTATACACTTGGTGTTTGCCTTGCATGAAACTTGTTTCTTCTGAGGTCTGAGCTCACTGGTGACAGCTGGATCAGCGGGGCCTGCTTGTGCTGAGGTCACCGTTGGGCCTTGCGTGGCCTTTCCAGTTCCAGCTGCTTCCTTACTGGTGCTCCTGGTATTTTCAGTCATATCCTTGGCTCTCATTGTGCCCATCTTATGAAATTACATTGTGTTTGTACAGCTACTGCGGATAATTCAGTATGCATTGCAGTTTGGGTACAGTAACTTCATCAGTGCAGTTGAGGCTTCTCAAATGGTTTTGTTGCTGTTGTTGGGTAATGGGACTGAAATTTGGTTGTGAATTTTTTGGAGCCTGTTTTCCATTTCTGCGCTGCCCACCACATGCTGTGCAATTCACACATGCGATCTTTTGGAATGAAGTGCTAAGCAGTGGGAAGATCACCCGATTCCAGGTTTTATTGTGATCCAGCACACTGCGATGAAGATAGATACGCTCTTGTTAGCAACGGTTCCTTGAATGTGTGTGTCATGGAATAGGTTAATTATTAAAGATGCCAACTTGATCTCCTGAAGTTTTGTAAGCTGTGCTTATTTCTGTGATGCATCATCTTTTTTTCATACTGAATTCAGCTGCTTTTGATGTGTTGTTTTTCTTTTCTTTTTTCGTTTGGTAATCTTTGCTGAAGCATTCTGTGGTGTAGCATGAGTCATTCTGTCTGTGTGGGAAAGGGCTGGTTCAGTGCAGGGTCCGTCCCTGAGTGGGGAGGGGAAAGGGTGGAATGTATTTGTGTTTTCTATGTGTTTGTTGTGGAAATGCATAAAACTTTTTTTTTTCTCTTTCTTTCCTCTCTTCATCATCTCATCTGTGTGGGTGAATGTTCCTGCAAACCCTTTGGGGACCTATAGAGACCTTTGGTATGCTCATTCTTTCATTAGTGCCCAAAGTCAGATGCTGGGAACAGTTTAAAGACTAGAAAATAGGGGAAAAAAATTAATAAAAATGTCACATTGTAGAAATGTGAAGTGGCTAAAAATGTGCACTTGAGGAGAACTTCAAAATCATCATCTAATAAACCTGTTTGTTTGCATCATCAAAATAATACCAATGGCTGCTACTAACCACAACTAGTTAGCATAAATTTTGATTCTGCACTCAAAAGATAGAAGTAAAATGAATTCTGTAGCAAGAGGTAATGTTTCATGATTGAGATTCAATTTTCAGGAGTACCTACCTGTTTTCAGAAGTGACTGAAATGTGTGCATTTAAGTTGCCTAAATTCTATTTGAAATCAGCTCCTGAATTTCATTGTGTAGGAGCTCAGGTGACCTCTGGAAATGAGAACTAGGCAAAATTTGACACACTTTCTCTTAAAAGATGAGAGCTTTAAGAATAAATTGATGCGATTAGGTATCTTTATTTTGTAAACACATTCGGTGCCACTTTCCAAGAAAGAAGCAAAAATAGAGAAAGTTATATCGTCTGTATTGGAGGAGAGCTGGAGGCTGCTTGATTTTTCTAGAAACTAGGCTTCTTTTCCCATGATTCCACAGTTTGAATATTTCCAGCTAGATTACAATTTTTTCATAAACATTCTTTATTCCATAAGAACTGGGACAAAGATGATTACATGTAAATGTCATGGTATATTTTTATAAATACTGAAAATTATATTTCAGTGCAAGAAATGTGGAGACTAAAAGTATTTCTTTATATGAACAATGGAAATTTTGCAAGGGATATTTAAGATATGCTGTACCATAATAACGAAAGAAAAGGCAACACCATGTTTTGGTTGTGCTTCATATTGTTAAAGCAAAGTAAATGTTTATTTCTTATCTAAAGCTGCTTAAGTTTGAAGGCTTGGCTCTTTGGTAATTATAATGATCATCTCAATTTTTTTTTCTTGCCATTAAGAAAAAAATAATCATCATATTATTTTGGCACCAATTTATGTAAAGAAGAAAAAAGAAAATTATAGGTAGTTATCAATCTAATCAATAGTCTCATAGTGGAAAGAGGAATCATCAGACATGAATTTAGACATTGCTAGATTCTGTTTTTGTGTTGAGAACTTACTTTATGTCAGGAAATCCTGTCCTTTTCTCAAATGAGAATCATTTGAAGTCATTAAGTGAGTAGCCCAAATGTTTTACAAACAATGGTGATATTTTCCCCGCTTGGGATAAATGTGCCAAACATTTTATTGGCTCCCCACTAAAGTACTATTGACTTTCAGTGAGTTTAAATGCCAATTTAATACAACTCCTTCAACATAAAATGTTTTCCTGTTCTACTTACACATCAGTTTTAAGTAATATGTTCCTCCTCTCTATAATAATTTGTTTCTCATAAGATAAAATTACTGAGCGGATCTCATGTTTTAAACACTTTTCTAACTTTGAGGTCTGCCAGATCTTCTGACATTTTTTTCTGAAATTTCCCTTGCATTGATGCTGTTCCATAGGAGCCAGTGATGGTTGGAGCTGTAAGCCTCCTTCCTTGAATGTTTTGCTACAGCTGAGCGCTATAGCACAGCTGAGAGGAAAAGAAAAACAAACTGCTGATACTGTACCACTAGCAGAGGTATGGTGAAAGTTCTCTGTGTAGACATTAGTATATTCTGAATGGAAAAGAACAAAAATGTTCTGATTAATCAGACAATTATTTATGGCCACTCATAAATCCAATTTTCTATGAGCATCAGAAGGTAAAATACAGGTCCTAAACCATATACTTCTAGATATTGGCCAGAATAATCTTGACACATTACTGAGTATTTTTAGAAATTGCTTATGGCACAACATAATAATACAGAAAATCCACTGTTATTAACATTGTATTATGTGAAATGACTCAGAGAACACAAAAAAAGTATGATATTTTTTTCTTGATTCTGTGACTTTTTCAGAATCACAGCAATGTCTGAAATGCCTCTCATTTATGGCTGTGCATTAAGAAATCTACTTTGATCCGGGTGATAGTTGGTGTTCAAAAAAATACAACTGAAAGATTACCTGAACAAAATATGTCAGTGCACATTTTAAATGGTCATCCAGAATTTTGCAATTGTTCATTTGTTCAATCTCAATGTAAAGTTAATATTAAGAATACTTATTCTCTGACTGTGGGCATATCTAACGTGCAGTGTTGTTGTAGCCCTGTGTTTTGTCTTTGCTTGCAGTAATGCTGTGCTTTTGGTACTTGAGCTTGCAAACAGCCTTCATTTAAAGGTGACGGGGGTGGGGGAAAGCAATGAGATTAACGTTATGCTCAATCAGTTGAAACAAAATGCAACTTTAAAAAAAAAATAAAGAAAAACTTTAGCCTTTTATTAATGGCTTTTTGTATGTCAGGTGTTTGTGTTTTTTTCCCTGTCAACTTAAAGTTTTTCATCACTTTAAAGCCTGCTTGTGTATATAGTATTTGGGGTTATTAGAGCTGTTGTAGTTTAAGCAACGTGTGTAGAACAATGTAGTTACTCCAGAAAGCTTAGAGATCACCTGGAGATAATTGTAGAAGTCTGAGACATTGGTGCTCATCTTCATACGAGGTAAAAAATAGTACCTTACGAGTTGAAGGCTTAAGTTGGTCATGAAGTTCGTATATTTTGTTAATAAAGCATCTCTATCACATCCATGATGATTTACATTAATAAAGATGTTTTTTTGTGTGTGTTTTCAGTGAAAGAGTTCTTAGCCAAAGCCAAAGAAGACTTTTTAAGAAAATGGGAAAGCCCCCCTCAGGTATCAAACATTTAAGAATTCAGTTATTTTTTTCTATTGCATTTTTTCACAATGTGCTATAAGCGTTGTCAGTCTGTAATGGGCAGCACAGAAAACTGAAATGTTTAGTGCAGATCTCTTTCCAAAAGAGTTTCCGTTTTGAATGTCAGTTTTGTCACTGAAGTTCATCAGCAAAGACTCAGGTCTTCTCCAGATTTGAGCTGATGAAGTGATTGTACTGAGCAACTGCTTTCTCTTACAAACTTATGTTTACCATCAACATGACTAAACTCACAATCTATGATCATATTTTAGCTGGCTTTTTGTAGCACTAAACATTGGCAGATCTGTAATTTACCTTGCTGTAATTCTCTGTTGTAACAGAGAATATAATGCATGGATCTTGGGGGCAGGTTAAGGAGCTTGAGAGAAAAATCTTTTCAAAGTTGAACTGGGAGAGGATTTGACTTGGAGAAGAAGGATGGGGAGAGTGGGAAGGGTGGTGGTATCTTACTGAAACAGCATTTGAAATGCTTTGGTAATGAATAGCTGAGAAATTTTCTTCAATTCTATGTTCTCCAGACAATTCTCATGTAGCCCATTTGCTACAGCTTGATTCTAGGATTTTGCAGGCTCTCATGTTCTGCTTTGTGGAGCATTGGGTTTGTTTATCTGTACATTAAATTCATGGTCTATTTACAGCTAAATTCTTCCTGCTAAGCAAGTGTCATCTTTATAGACAAATTATAGAAATGTTGATACAATTCAGGGTTTTTTTGTTGTTATAATGAGTGCAGTGTAAAATCTCTTATTAAAATTTGATAGACGTGACAACGTAGAACAGCACTGGGTTGCCTCTGCTTTGTTGTCTTTGATAAATGTAATTTTACTCAATCCTCTTTTGTAAATGAATTTGATTCATGTAATTAAAATTGCCTCTGGATGTTAGATTGTAAATAGTATCCTTATATCCTTGTACATGTAGAATACTGCTGGCCTAGATGATTTTGAGAGGCAAAAAACTCTTGGAACAGGATCATTCGGGAGAGTTATGATGGTGAAACATAAAGCCACAGAACAGTATTATGCCATGAAGATACTGGACAAACAGAAGGTTGGTGCAATTTTTAGTGTGTTTTTTGTGGTGCGAAAGAGTTTGATGCAAACAAAAGTCGGTAACTGTGACTAAACTATGTTTCTCTTATTTGTGCACTTGCTCAAATTTGGACCTTAATGTGTAATTTAATTAAAGGTTCCTTCATCAGGCTTAGTAAACGAATCTTTGTAGTATGAATTCTGGCACTTTATGACTTGAGAGATCTCTTTTCTTTCAATTTTAGCATTCTCCTATAACTAGGTTTTCTAACCTCTATTTTTAAAAAAGGCAGAAAATATCCAGTTAAATGAAAAAGACCATTTCCACCTTTCCATTCCCTCAGGACAACTGACAGAATTCTGTGGGAAGTTTTGCTACAGAACAGGGCACAATGGGCATGAGCATCCCTTTCCTGTGGGGAGAGCCCATTATCTGACTTTTTATTTTATTTTACTTTATTCCTTCAAACCCTTTCTCAGGAATGGCTGAGCTCTTGTCACCACAGTAATTTAGGAGAATACATCTTTCTTCAGAAAACTGCCATAAAAATAGTCTGAAAATTGAAGTAGTAATAGTTAAACTCATTGCTACCAACTCAGAATAAAACAAATTGGAAAGCTGTAGCTATAAAATTATCTGCTAAAAATAAAAATTCACATTTCCAATGATTACTGTGGATTTGTGGTAAAACATTCACAGGCTTAAAGATATTTGGCAACTAGGGATCAGTTGTCTTCTGTTGGAAAGCTAGATGGCTTTTGTCTGCAGGCAGAAGGCTGAAGTGTTCCATGATGGGATGCAGAGCCAATTATCAGGTCGGTTTTCTTCAGCGCTGGGGCTGGATCAGCCCTTAGGCATCTGCATGGTCCCCGCATGCAAGCCTTGGTGTCAGCGCTTGTCCTGGGTGCTGTGTTGGCAACGTGTGCCCATACAGAGCTGTCGGTCCCGAGGGAAGCGCTTCACAGCCCAGTGTTGTCCAGCTCCTTTAGAATAAGGGAGCACTCCTGGAAGGGAGCCTGATCACAGTGTTCAACTCCCTTCTGATTCCCAAGGCACGTTAACCGAGCGTGGTGTGAGGAAACGTTGCCTCTCTAGCCCGGCCAGCTTGTCCTTGGGGCTTTTAGGCATAGACCAAACACACTTGAGCAATTGGTCTCTGCTCGCTTCCTGTTCCAGGGGTGGCTGCATTGCTGCCCTGTTACCATAGGAGACCACAGAGAAGTTCAGCTGCTGTTTTACGAACAAGGAAAATCGCTAGGAGCTTTGTCATACGAGGAAAGAGTTTGGTTTGTCTTTTTAATTGTCAGAACTATCCCTTGGTGGTGGTTTCCTGTCAGTTTCAGGAAGCTTCTCTCTGGAGAATTCACAAGTCCTTCATCACAAAGGGCAGGTCTGCTTGGAAACACCGTCAGGGAAGATACTGAGCCTTACTGCAGAGTGGATGGCCAACTTGGTGTCTTGTTTTTTATCCAGACTTACGTCTGGTTTATAAGGATAGGGAAAAAATATAGCATACATTGATGTAGCCAGTAGTTTTGTGTGTAGGGTTGTTATTCCTTTATCTTTCTGCCTTGATCTAGCAAGACTGTAATATATGTAGGTCGCTCTAAAAGTAATGCCTCCTATTTATTTCTATGGAAATGACAACAGCTACAAAGAGCACAATAACGCTGTTTTATAGAGCAAATCCTCTGCTACGAAAATAGGAGGCTTTACTTTCCAAGCAGCTCTCATAACTTTGCTTATTTTCATTACACAATTGATTTTGGAAATAAAGTATTGTTAACAAAAGCTCAGACACAAACAAGTTGTGGGAGAATCTTCTGCTGGTGGATATGATTGATCTACAACCTCTTGTTGGACATGGCCTTAGCTGGAGTCAAATGTGAGCAAAGCTGTGTTATCTGAGGCTCCACTCTGACAGCATGAAATGTTAAGCTGCAGTTTCAGCCTGTGGTATTGCTGCCATCACCCTCCATTATCTAAACAGCAGAAGTTGCAAAAAGGGTGATTAAATCTTGTCTAGAAGCTGAATGCTTCACAGTATCAAACTGTAACCTTAGCTTGCTGTTTGTGACGGCCAAAATAATTCCAGTAGCATAGCTTTTTAGGGATGAAGGGGATACTTCCCACGAATGGGCTGATTCATACAGGTTGGTTTTTTTCCTGCTGTAGCTTCTTCATATGCCTCAGTGCAAGGTTTTTGATTTGGTCCATAGAAGTCTGTGATTCAAAAGAGATTTAATATTTTTAATTCACAGTTGCTTTTGTGCTACATTTCTTTCAAATTTCTTTCTTTCTCTTTTTTTTTTTTTGTTTTGTAGATAAGTTTTTCTTGTAAAGGATAGTTAAATTTAAACACAATTTTAGTCAGGGTTGGAGTATCGTGCTTATGTTATTTATAGCAGTTACATTTGCTTTCCAAACATGTGAAAACAGCCTTGTTTTGTTCAGTCTTGTACATTTTCTTCTTGTTTCCTATGTTTTAAAAAAAAGAAAGAAAGAAAAGAAAACTTGGGAATCATGTCATTCTCGAAATAAGATACAGATAAATTAGGCAACATGAATTAAGTAAAATGGAAGGAATCGATGACACAATGCACAATGTTGTGGTTTAACACCAGGAAACAAATTGCTAACTCCTGAGAAAGAGCAGTGATCAGAAAACTGCCTTGTTGGCAGTTTAACATCGTAATGTATTCCAAGAAGGTAGCATTTAATTTTTAATTCTTTCACCAAGCGGTTCAGTATAAAGCAGAAAATCAAAATCCATTGAAAGGTCATTGAAGTAACCGTTCATCAGAACAGAAACTTTAAATATATTATTTTCTTTAGTCTTCTCTTTTCTAATGTCTAAACTCTATAAAATAAATCAGTTTATTCCTGTTCACCTGTAACAAAATTCGTAATTAAATATCTGATGCAATTTCCTGCCTTTCTTAGCAAAGCCAGAATTAGGAATTAGTAGTTATTGAACTGTCATCTCGCTGCAGAAATACTTCTTTTACAAAAACCAGCAATTTTTAAGAAAATCTGAAGAGACGTTTTCTTTACTCATTCTTATACCATATATAGTACTTGTATAGTATAGTATAGTGTATGTATATAGTATACTATGTATAGTACTTATATAGTAAGAAGTACTGTTTCTTGAGTTGTCTGCAAACCATGTTACATGAGTATTACTCTTTAGAATGGTTAGGCTTTTCAATCCTTTCACATTACTGTTACTGTACTAATAATCTGTTAGGTTTTTGGCTATCTATAAAGTTACGAGCTTGCTTTCAAGTGACTGTGTTACACTGAAAAATCTATTGACAATTATGTCATAGACTGAAGATTCTTTTTCTCTACTAGGTTGTCAAACTGAAGCAAATAGAACACACACTGAATGAAAAGAGAATATTACAAGCAGTGAACTTTCCTTTCCTTGTAAAACTGGAGTATTCTTTTAAGGTAATCATTGTTTGGAAAATAGTCATTTGGGTGTCAAGAAAGCAAACTTTAGGAAAATTTGTAATTGTTCTGCAGATTTTTTTGCATGAGATTGATGTTTGAGGCAGGTCTTAATGACAACCTTAACCTTGAAGCAAAGAACTTTGAGATTAACTTCTAACTCAAAGACAATATGTGCTAGTTGGTCTGTAAAGAAATTGAGAATTTTGCTAATAGTGATAGGTGTCCTGTGAATATTTACCACATTTTTTTTTTTTTTAATAATAACCTTTAAAATGAACAGACATTTTAGCTTAATCTTTATGGTTTTGAGGTTTGGGGCAGGGGCTGTGGGAAACAAGAATACTCTAGGCTGTCAGTTCCAAACTTAAGAGTGCAAGCTCTTAGCTTCTGGTAGGCACCTTACCCTCTGCTCCTTCATGTCAGTTCAACACTATTCTGTGTCAGGAGCTCACTAATTATCTTTATTCAAATTTATTTTAAAATACAGATTTCTTGATATTTGCGTACTCCTTTTGTCAAATGCCAGCATTTTTTTCAAGAATTTCTACCTCTGCTGCTTTTTATTTATTAAGATCACAAATTTTCTCTTTCATTCTTCAATAAAATACACTGTACCTGGAAATTAGAGACACTGGTAACGTGCCTGGTATATATATATGTGTATTTACTTGCTTCCTTAGGACAATTCTAATTTATACATGGTAATGGAGTATGTTCCTGGTGGCGAAATGTTCTCACATCTAAGAAGAATTGGAAGGTTCAGGTAAGAGTCTTAATAAAACTATTCCTTCAAGAAGTCTTATGCTGCTAATTTGGGAAAAGAGTTTCATAAAATTTTTTACTATTAATGAAAAAATTCTGAAGGGCTAACTGCATTTAATTTTCCTCTCTTCTAGTGGACTAAAATATGCAATGAAAAATTTATGATTAATATTCAGTTTGTTAATACAGGTATTTATAATCCAGGCACATTTGAATGTTGAAACTAATGTGCAGATTGTCACCGAAATGGATCATGGTTTCTAAAAGTATAATTTAAAGTCTAGGTTTTTCTGAGTTCTGTGCTGCATGACACATTCATCTTGACTTGCAAATGTATTTTCAATGCAAAACCTAAGAAATTAAATTTAGGGAATGAAAGTGTCAGTTCTGAAATGTTTGCTAGTTTGTTGTTTTTGTGGTGGTTCGGCGGCTTTGTGTTTGGTTTGGATTTTTGTTTAGCTTTTCTTCTGTTGTTGTTATACATTAAAAGAACTAGTTAAAAGATGCTTTTATTGTCTGTCCCTGGCAATAATGTGGTTATTTCAGTATCTTAGCATAGCATTGAGGTGCTTAATCTTGTTTTAATTCTTCACAGTGAACCACATGCACGGTTTTATGCAGCTCAGATAGTGCTAACATTTGAGTACCTCCATTCATTAGACCTCATCTACAGAGATCTAAAGCCTGAAAATCTTTTAATTGATCAGCAAGGATACATCCAGGTATGGTATTCCTCATATATTTAGGGAGCAGACTCTTGTTTCACAGTGCAGGCTTAGGTAATTGTAGGAAATATGTTTAGAATAAACAAGCTGGCTGGCATGGTAGCGTATACTCGGAGGCATTAAAATTCTCTTCTGCTAAGTAACAGTTGAAATGATTGGAACAAACTTCCTCTGACTAAAATGAAGTATGCACACTCTGCCTGCCTGCACTTGAACAAGTTGTCGAGATTTCCCTTGGGGTCTGTGGTGATGAGGAGGTGGTTTTATGGCTCTGTGTCTGAACTGTGTTGTATGTCTGCCCTGGAACAAGAAGAAAGGTGCCCTAAAGTGTCTGGTTCTGTGCGTTGTCTATACAAACAGTTGAGGATGATTGGATGTCAGCATCTGCAGTATTGTACTTAATTTCAGGCAGATAAATCCCGCTGTTGGAGAGTCCTTAACCTTCTCAGCAGTTCAGATCAGAATTGCAGTGCTGCAAGGGACTGACTTTTTTAGGTTTACAGCAGCTTCTCAACACCTCCTCAACTTTCTTTTAGTTTTTCTGTTTGTGATCAAAATGACAAATGGGAAGGTGATATACAGCAACAAACATTCTGCATGCCTTGCAGTCCTTACACTATGGAAGCTCTGCTTTCCTCATTGTGTCACCTTTAGCCATGGCTACATCTAACAGAAAAAAGAAATAATAAAAACATTTATTGATAGAAGTGGAAAGGATTTGTATTTTGAGATATTTATAACTGCACAATAATACTGCTTGGAGAACAAAATGACACTGTAAGGAGAAGAGAAATATGACTTTCATTAATGTGGTTGAAGAGCACCATTACTGTAAAGCTACGAATGTCTTCCCATGGAATTGGCGACTCTCTGTATTGAGCAATACCTTTTCATCATGGTGGGCAAACCACAAATGGTGACAGATCCAGCAGTCAGTCTTGCCATGACGGGTTCCACAGCTTCTGCTTCTTAACAGAGGGAGTTCTGTGTTCACATGTTCATGCTGCAGCTGCAACTAAATTTTGTTTAGAAACTTCATTTTCTTTTTGAATTTTAAAACCATTACTTGTTTGTCTCATGCTTGCAGTGTGGTGCTCTTACACAGACTAATGTGCATTCACAAACACAGCAATGATTCTTTGCTGGCAGAAGCAGGTCTGCCTAGTCAGCATGTTGCTCTCTCCATTCAGTCACAGGTGTGATTGCTGTTGTTTCTACAAAAAAGGGAACAGGCTGCCTTGATAGTTTGGCTTTCAGCTTGTTTAACTGTGTCTGTGTGACCTTACTGTATCGGAAACATTGGCACAAGTTACTGTGTAATTAGTGATACCAAGGGGGAAACAAAAGGAATGGATCCTCAAATGAGCAGACTTGATAGGTTGAAACTGATCCCAGAATTTCACGTGTAACCTGCTGGCTTCCATATGTATTCCACAATATGGTCCAGGAAAAATCCCAGAGAGAATGACAAAACAGCATATAAAGTGCTGAGAAGTTACTGCAGAAAACATGACAAGTGGAACGGAGAATCTTTAGCGGCCAAGAACTTGTCATTTGTGACTACAGTTACAGCTACATTTCCCACACACACACAGTCTTCAGATAAGTAAGCTGGGTTCTGGTGATGCTCTCAAAGATATTCAGAGCCGGAAGTTACTAGAAGGCCTCTTTTATGGTGTCTAATTCCCACACTATTTTTTCCATGTAGCCTTTATATATTAATGCAATAAAAACTGACAAGGCTCACCGGTATCTTGACCCTTTTTGTGATTCGTTTGTCAACTAAAGTAAAAGATAAATGCCTTGTTTGTATTCACATTCTTTGAACATATAGTGGCATAAACAATCTGATGTGAAAAGTGTAAGAAAAAAATATTTTGCAGTACATATTTTGAGGGAATTGTAGTTCCCACTGATTTTCGAAATTCTAAATGGAAGATTTTTCAAGGGAGGGTATACCTATTTTTTGTTGTTTATTTTATCATGGGAAACAAATTTTAAGTGAATTAAAAGTAGAATGCGTCTGACTATGTGGTAGTATGTGATCTGGCACATTTTTCCTACGTATAAAATTTCTTTCCAAAATATTTCAAAGGTACTTAATATTAAATTCTGATTTCAGGTCACGGACTTTGGCTTTGCAAAGAGAGTAAAAGGAAGAACTTGGACGTTATGTGGGACTCCAGAATACCTGGCACCTGAAATAATTCTCAGCAAGGTACTTTGGTTCTATGAATGATGCTTGTCAGCCATGCATCCAATGTAGTTAAAAGCTGTCACCTCTGAGAGAGAAACAATTGCTGGTAGTTCAAAAATCAAATCTTGATAAGTCAGCCCTCAGTGAAGTATGCAAAATGCAACTTTTGCATTATAAGTGATAACAGATCAGAAGAGGAAATCCACAGGTAACAAGAACTTCATATTGGTTGAATCAGTAGTCATTAAAAAAACTGTTTGCAGTGTTTCGTGTTTAAAGCACTATACTTGAATCAAACATGAAAAACCACTGGTCTTACATGTAAAGTACATGCAGTCTAATTCTTGCAGTGTGTTTGAACATAGAAGAAATCTTATTTCTAATGCAGCTATTCAACTGTATATCTTCATGTTTAGGAAAGGAAAGATCCTTATGGCTCATGGTACTGCTCGTGATATTCATAATCATGTTCAATTATCATTTATTGTATAGTTTAAATACTCTTTGCAGGTCTTTAAAATTCAACAGAAAATACTTTGACTAGAGGAGAAAATGTTGGTTATCTGCAGCTTTTATGGCCTTATACAGCTAAAGCAGCAAAGGAAATTGCAATACCTCTAATACAAATTCTGTAGTCAATTTTCAGAAAAATTCAGGAAAAAACTGAGTCTTGGTCTTGAGCTTTGTAAAGATCTCAGAGAGCACGTAAAATAGATAGGGTTAGTGGGGTTTTCTGTATTTTTTTAATATTAAATAGGAGCTAGTAACAATTTTGTGTTCAAGCTTTTAAGATCATATTATATATGACTTTAACAGCTGATTAAGTAAACTTTTAAGCTCACGTAGCATACCTGGCTAGTTAACTGAACATGAAAATGAATTTTCAGATATGTGGGTAATCAAGCAAAGATGACAGTGTACAATGCAGAAAGTACTGCTATCCTTAATGAAATTTCCCTCCTAAGTTTTGAAAAAAGCTTCAATCATTCTCTAACAAGATTATTTTGATTTTAAAAAAACAAACAAACAAACAGAAAAACCATTGTGCCCATCTGTCACTTAGGGAATCCTGTCCCATCAGCATAAAGATATCACTGGGAATCAGCACAAGAATGTATGCAAAGTGTTTCAGTTTCATCACAGTATTGCTGTTAGAATCTGAGAGCTCCAATTAGTAAGTTCTGTATTAAATTAAAGAAGAAATTTTCTTTATATTTCATAGATATATGTATAGCAGATCTTAAAATATGTTAGAAATGGTACTAACAGTGGTATTTCTCGTTTTATCCAGGGTTACAACAAGGCAGTGGATTGGTGGGCATTAGGAGTGTTAATCTATGAAATGGCAGCTGGATATCCCCCATTCTTTGCAGATCAGCCCATTCAAATTTATGAGAAGATTGTGTCTGGCAAGGTAAGTGAAGGCTCTGCATGCTTTCACAAGCACAGCTGGTTTTTCACTGTGTTTGCAGAATCTGATTTTTATGTGGAGTTGATGCAGAATTCACTGGTTACTAGACACTAAGCAGTTCCAAAGGAATATGAAAAGAGTTTGTAATGAATGCTTAAGTACGAGCATTGTTACAGTAATAATAAAATCAAAGCTTTAAAAATCCAAATGTTTGCTACCTGTGTCCCTGCCGTCAAATTTAAAATACATCTTAATGAATTTACATACATTGTGGAATTATATCATTTTATGCTTGGATAAAAATGATCCAATAACTATTAACTGCTTACCTGTATGTTTAATTTGTCTATTTTCTTTATAGAACTATCTTCATAGCTTTTGAGGAGCTCTAAAGAATTTCCATAATTCATAGCAGCTGTTGTACTTTTGGTTTGTTTGTTTTGTTGTTGTTGTTGTAGCTATTCCAGTTTTATCTATTTTGCTTTACATTTTTACTGTTGATCATCTAATTTTTTGTTGAGTCCATGGATGGATGGTTGCGGAAACAGCACTGCACTTGAACTTTGGAAACTCTAGCATTCTGTTCTCAGCTAGCAGTATTATTTCCTTTGTAACCTAAAGTTAGTAAACTAGTCTGTCGTGCACTTATTTTGCTACTTAGAAAAAGGATTGTGTGTATATATATATTATTATATATATTGTTTAATAATGCCACGTGTCTACATACACACACAAGGGCTGCTCTGAAAATAATGCCTCCCATTTTATGACGTTGGCCCACAGCATCAGAGGCGGATGTTGGTGGGATGACAGAAGAGGTTGAACCTTCCCACCAATATCCTGTTCTATTTTGTTGCCATGTGACAGATGGCAGCAGAGGGGCACTCTGACACAATGGCGTCTGACATGGAAGTGCATATGGAGCAAAGGTGTGGAATTGAATTCTTCCATGTGGAAAAAATGGCACCACTGACATCCATTGATGCTTGCTGAATGTTGCTGGAGCCCAAACAGTGGATGTGAGCACAGTGTGGCTGTGAGTGGTGCGTTTCAGCAGTGGCAGCAGTGAGTCACCGCTGTTGGTGCAGATTGTTATAAGCATGGTGCACAGGCTCTTGTTCATCACTGACAAAAATGCACAGCTAATGGTGGTGACTGTGTTGAAAAACAGTGTTTCATAGCTGAGGATTTACTCTGTCAAACAGTGTTATTGTGCTGTTTGTATCTGTTATAAGTTCCATGGAAATAAATAGGAGGCACTAGTTTCAGAGTGACCTGTGTGTATATAAAAATTGCATATACACAATTTGTGTGTTCATATATGGAATTCAGAAATTTAATCCTAGAAATTAGTTGAGAATGACTTGAAATGTGGTTGTGTTGTTGTGATACTAAGTGAAATTAAAATTTGGCTTTTATGTCATTAGTATATTAAACCAATATTTTTCCTCAGCTCAGTCAAATTTGGAACAATTCCAGATCAAACAATGATAGATGGACAAGGTAATGCTATTGATTAAAGCTCTGTGAAACAGAAATACAGGTGCAACAGTAATCGTCTCTTTTCATGCATTACTGCTTGAGTTGTGGTTAGAAGTGCGATGGAACCTGGCACCAATGCTTCTTTGTGTGAGAACATTGCTTTATTTCACGCAAGGGAAGAATCAAATTTGTATATTGTGGATGTATGTTACAGGTGAGGTTCCCATCACACTTCAGTTCAGACCTAAAGGATCTTCTAAGAAATTTACTCCAGGTAGATCTGACCAAACGATATGGAAATCTCAAGAATGGTGTAAATGACATAAAGAACCACAAGTGGTTTGCAACTACAGATTGGATTGCCATTTATCAGAGAAAGGTAAGACACTTCCTGAGTCAAATTACAAATCTATGAGGAGTTGAAGTCAAATTCCTAATTATTTTGATTAGTTTTGCCTTATTAAATCTGTGAATTCTTATTAAACTGAGAAAATGTGAAAGCAGTTGAATATTTAAGACTCTGAGGAGTATGTATTGGTTGAATTATGTTTGTTTCTTGTTGCCATTTTATCCTGGACCTCCGTACGTTCATGTTCTCTTAACACATGTTTGTGCTTTAGTCTATTTCTGGAATATCTCAGAATGAGCCATCTCCTGCCTCTCTTGCTTTTTATTTAATCCCTGCTATAATGGCATCTATAAATACTCCTCCACAGCAGAGAGGAATCTGTTTTCCTTTCCAACTATTCCTTAGCAGTCAGGCTGTGCTTTAGTGGGGAGAAGTTCTAGCCAAAGCTGAAGTACCGCTTTTTCTGCTGGAGTGTAATT
This sequence comes from Penelope pileata, assembly GCA_013396635.1. NCBI lineage: Eukaryota > Metazoa > Chordata > Aves > Galliformes > Cracidae > Penelope > Penelope pileata. Next base: position 576,690 of record WBMW01004394.1, read on the forward strand.
CTCCATCCTTCTTGCTCTTGCCTTATTGGTGACTGGGACAGGATCAGATGTACAGTGTGGCTACTGAGAATCTTTTCATTCTGACTCTATGTTGTAACTGACTGCAGTTTCATAACACTGCGGCAATGCTAAGAACCCTGCTGAACACTGTTTGCTGTCATTTTTAGAATGGCTCTCTAGACCTGCCTGACCAACATGAATTGTAACGTGGCTTGTAATAAGTCTGTGCCCAGTCTGCACTCTGAACAGGCGTGAGAATGAAAGTTAAACAGAGAACTGGGGGTATTGTCAGAGCATGGGCAGCCGTTAGCAAACCAGAGGAGTGCAGTAGTGCCTGCTGGGATAAGTAAAGCAGAGCAGGGGAAAAAAGCTGAGGAAAAGGGTGAGGATGACTGCAGTTCAGCCTGGGTCTGTCTTCCAGTAGCTCCAAAGCTCTCTCTCCCCTTGAAGGTAGAGCCAAAGTTGGATGTCTGTAGATTAGTGAGTTACTAGCAACAGATTCCTAAGAAATTATTTGCTCTTTTAAAGGTAACCTCTGAGTTGTTTTTTCAATAAACACCAAAAAAGTCTAAAATAATTTCACTGGTGCTGTCCCAGAAAAACCCTGTGGAGAAATCATTTTGTGTTCAGAATTTGGTAAAAGGTTAGAGTTGAGCAGCAACAAACACTTTGAGGAACTGGTTACCATCATTGGCGTGCTAACAGTCTTGGCTGTAGAGGCATGAATTTGCTGCTGTAACAGAAGTATTTTAAAGGACAAACCTAGATACTAACAATAGTTTATAAAAAGAAACTGGTTGTTTGGCTACACAAACAGACAGTGCCGTTGTTATGGTATTCATTTATGTATCAATTAGTAGAAGACAGGGTACAATTAAGACATCTGATATTCTTTGTGTAAAGTATGGCTGTTTTAAGAAAAGATTCCTCACTGCAGAATTGTAATGATCTGTTCTCTGCTTTCTTAATGCCTATTTACAAGATAGTTTTAAATGCAATGAGTTTCATTCCCCAGTATGCTGTTTTGGGACACCCAGGCCCCATTATCTTAATGCAGAAGTTAGCAATGCTAATGTACGGCTGTAGGGAGCTACTTTTACAGAAACAAGAAATATTTTTAAAAGGTGAACTGCTACTACAATCAGAACAGCTATTACCAGTTTTAAAGGGCTGTGAAAAGTGATGCAGAATGACTCTAAAGTTTTTAGTTATACAAAATAGATGCAGTAATGCTAAAAGTCTGAAACAACAGTGTATATTGTAGTCTCATTTAAGCAATCCTAGAAATACAGCAGTGAACTTTAAGGTTTTCTTACAGCTTCTCACAGTGGCTGTTACCACAGCATGGATTTTACTGAATAAATCTAGTGTTCCTTGGCAGCTAACGGAATGTGAATAGTATTGTTATGCTGCAGTCACAAGTGATACATTCAGTTACTTAATATTTCAGATGAGATCAAGTCTTGTTTTCTTTGTGTGTTTGCACGGCTGTTTATTAACATACTGCCTGATAATGTGCTTGTACTTAGGGCCAAGCAGGTATTCCCACTATAAACCAGTATTATCTCCTGCAATCTCTTTTCAGCAATTTCCTCAGTGAAGATGATAGGAAAAATGTTGTGAAATATAGACAGAAATAGCTGAGGTGTTTTACTTGAACATGTTCTATAATTCCAGCAGTAAATAAGATATTTCTTGTTCTCTGAGCTTTGTTGTAAAAGAACAGTTGAAAATTAATTTGAGAAGACGTAAGAATAGAATTCAGATAACAACGTATGGCTTAGCTAGGTATATACACAGGCCGTGTATACTCTCAGGATGCATCGCCTAGGCAGATGCATTGTTTTAGGAACAGTAGAATATGCTCTGACCATTTGTAGCAGTCCATAAATGCAGAAAGTTAGTGCTGTTTCTTGGAGGCACAAATACTCCTTGTGAAGTTCCAGAGTGAGATACCCATCTGATCGCTCTGCATTTCCTCGTTCTTACAGGTTTAAATTTGCATTACCTCAAAGAATCTTTAATTTTTGCACAGAGTTGGATAAATTTTCTAAGGTCAACATCAAAAAGTTGCAGGTTCTGTCAACTTTAAGAAGCAGCGGTTTTGAGAAACTTGGAAAACAACTGGTTCTAATATGTAAACGTGAATTGCTTACTACCATACAGCTGGCATAAGATGCACTGAATCTCAAAGCTAACTGAGTGTATTTATGGATTTGAGAGTATGTGCCGCCTGTCTTTACCAGGACGGTTTTTACCTTCCAGTGAGAGAAGAGGATTAAGTTACATATGTTTGGAACTTTGAAGTGGGAGGGGGAGAACTAAACTTTATTTGAAAGTAATGTTTTATTCATATTTGTCAATGAGATATTAGACTTTTTTAACATATACATCCAGGCCTGCATGTTCTTAGGCTGATTTCATTTATGTGCCACAACTTTAAGCTGGCTCTTTATACTGTCTACTTTCTTGGCAGGCCTTGAGAACAATGGGAATGTTCTGCCTGTTACCACAGTGCTAAATCTAAAAGTGTTAGGCCGTTAACATTTCACATGCTTTTTCTTTTTCCATAAATACAGGTAGAAGCTCCATTCATACCAAAGTGCAGAGGCCCTGGAGATACCAGCAACTTTGATGACTATGAAGAAGAAGAGATCCGTGCGTCTCTAACAGAAAAATGTGCAAAAGAATTTGCTGATTTTTAGTAGGAGTAAGAGGACAAGATGACATCAGGGCTCACACTGGGATCTTTGCACTCTGTTAACAGATGAGGTGGAGCTGAGACCATCATATGTCAAAACAGTTACCTAGTTACTTCATTCCACAAAGCTGACTGAGGTCTTTATTGCCATCTTCCATGTGTGCAGTTTGCACCAACCCTTCTAACTAGGCACAATTAAGCAAGCACTGTTTGTGCAGTAACACAGAATAATAGACCACTTTCCTACTTAACTTTGGTTTCTGTCGTTCTTTGTTTCTGTGTATTGTTCATTTTTCCCCTTTAAAATGAAGTAGTTTTTTACCCAAGAATGCTCCATTTTATTTTGAATAATGTATTATTTGTGTGAGTGAAATGGAAGGTGTTGCGGCTAGTGTGATTTAGACTGAAGTGAAAGATAAATGTTGCTTCTAGTCTGTGCCAGCCAATAATTCTTGTCTGTCTCGTGTCTGATGCTACAATTTATAATAATAATTTTTTAGTAGCTCAGACTAAACCTAGCCAACATTTTTAGCATTTTTGAAGGTAGTATTTATCGCCATATAAATGTCTGCTAAATTAACTTTAAAATGTTTCTTCCTGGAGACTGACCAAAATTCAGTAGAATCAATTGGATGGCTTAAGTAGGGGACAGTAGCTAGACCCCGTGCCTTGGTTTTCTACATCACTGCAGTTTTTGTCACTGCCTCCTTCCTTTGTATTTTCCACCTAGGCAGTAAGTAAGTTGCCATAACCAGACTGTACCATGCAAAGCTTACAGTCTCAAGAGAGGGAGTAATTCCACCTGGTCTGGATTTTGGACCATATTTAACCAAGTCAACTTACCAGCATCTCAGTTGGCCTGTATGAAATGACTTTTTTAAGAACATTAACCCTAAACTCTTAAAGGAAGTTTTGGTCAGTATTGTAGAGAATTACTCATTTTGATTTTTTTTTTTTCCTTTTTTTTTTTTTAGCCAATATTTGGGCTCCCAAAGTATTCCTTGTTTCAAGCCTTTTTATTTTTTTTTTAGAAGGCATCCTTTTAAAACTAGAAAATAATGTTAAAACAAACAAACAAAAAAAAAACGCAAAAAGCAAAATGTGCTCTACCATTGGCTTGTGAAAAGCAAGTGGTTTAGCAAATGCAAAATAACGTTCTAGATGCATTGCTGGATGAACACGGTTATTTTTTGTTAGCTGTTAAGAATAAGAGGTTATCGACAAGTTTTTATTCTGGTATACTATATTAGTAAACTGAGGATGGAGTACTGCTACAATCACTTTCTTTTCAATTACAGCACTTCATTCATGAAGAAAAGAGACAAAGTTTAAAAACTGCAACAGCTGGGTTTATTTTAGTTGCGTTGTGTCTTCATTTCTAACCTACTTTCTTTCAATCAAACAGAATGTATGGTCACACAGATATAAGTATTTGGGCTTAATTATGTTTTGTATACTCTCACCAACTGACTTAAACGATATTGCTACCATGTGCTAGCTTTGAGCACTTTTACACATTTATTTCAATGTTAATAATCCATGGCTCAGCACTTTTTTGGGGTTGCTTTTAAACTTATTCATAGTAGTTTTATTTGTACACTTGATTCTGGCTCTCTCAATGACCTGTCTTAAAACAGCACATCTAAACAGTTTAAGCTAGACTCATATTTTATGATAAATTTACATACAAGGATGAATTGTTTTTAATAAAACTGAGCTATATTGGTGCATAGCCAATGTATTTGTTTGAATGTCAGTGCAAATAAACCACTGGCACTCCTTCCTTTTAAACTGTATGACACTCCTTTAAGAAAAGTCTTTGTAGACATTTTACAAAAGAGTATAAAGCGTACCATCAAGCATCCTCTGTGTTTAGGTTGTTGAGCATTTTTGCACAACGTCATCAGGAGGCTGACACTGAATGCAGTCTTTCTCCACCCATATTTACATATTTGCAAGAAAAGTATAAGATACTTTGCTGTAGCAAATTTTATGTAACAAAGATATATCGTCACATGAATAAATTTAAAGAAATCCTTTGTATGAAAATGTTAAAATCTTTTGTATTTCATTTAGACCAAGGACATGCTGCTGTATGCTAGCTGTATGCGATAAATTCTACAGTAACTTTGTTGTCGTTTATGAACTTTAAAAGATTTTAATAAATGTTGGAGATCACAATTTGATTCTGTTATGATTTTAATTTTTAATCATTGCATAATTCTAGTAAGATTCAGCAATTTTCTGGTTTGTAAAATACTGTAATCATTCATCTTGCGTGTACAATAAGACAAAAGTCTAGGAAATTGGTTCTGACTTGTCTGTCTGATATCCAGATTAAATCTACGTGGGCATAAGTGGAAAAGTCATCTTAATGCCATGATATTATGCTATTTTTTAATTTTATGAAAATCATGTTAGAAAGTAAAATACTTTTCCAATATGGCATAATAGACTTCAGTATGGAAATGAGATTCTATTTTGGAAAAGGAGGGGAAGCGTGCAATTTCCAAGGCATTAGTGAGTACATTTGACGATGTGAGTATTATACAACCCTCTCATTTAAACACAGTCATAAAATATAACTACGGAATATTATGTTACCTGTATTTAATTTGAAAAATCCTTTTCACAATATGGAAAAAATTGTATATCTATGACAGTAGAAGCTTGTTAATTTTACACATTTGAAGAATTAAGTGTTGAACTATATGGTATATTTTAATTGTACTCTAGTTGTATGTAACTTTCATTTCCAACATAAAGGATTGTATCTCATTAAGTAAATTGCTTTTTTATTATCTTGTCAGTTGCATTAAAACCCTTATTTTTAAATCCTTTAAAGTATTTTACTAATTTTTGCAAATAATTAGATGTTTTTAAGTGCTGCAATAGTGTGCAATATAGTAAACATTTATATACAGAAGTGCAAATTAAATTATGTACAACACTCATGCTGCTTCTTTGTGAATCAAAATGTTGTATGATGAGTCGCTGCATCTCGCCACACTGCAAACAGGGCTTGAGAACAAGATGAAAATGTTAGGAGCCGTACTGCACGGAGTAGCTGGGACCCATTAAGCTTTGCACTAACTAGGGTGTTTGGAGAACGTGGTATGGATTAAAGACACTATGAGAAGTCAGTGAGTTGGACTTCTTAGACAATCAGAAGTAAGGTGATCATTATCTGCAATATTGTTTGTCTTCGTATTTTCACATTCAGACTTGATGCTTTTTATTAAAGATAATTGCCTGTTTTTAAATTGTCTGCAGATCCCGCTGTACAAATTTGTGCTGTGTCTCATTGTGCTGTGAAACAACTGATAGAAGTAAAGACTGTTAATGGTCTTGGCATTGTCTGTCTTGAGGCTTTTTCTGCAAGTGTTGTTCTGAGAGGCTGTGATGCCTCCGTCTGTAACGCAGCTCCTCCTCTTCCTGCTTGTGATCCGAGCTTCGACTCTTTGCTCATGCTGTGGTACACCTACTGCTGTGGTTTTGGTTTTCTTTTTTATTTTTTTGGTTTCATAGTCTAAATGCAATGCTACATTTTAAAGACCTTTCACTTTTTCTAAAGATAATAATTTTGCAGTATCTTAGATCATCTGAATTTACTAAAACTCCCAGCAAACGCAGCATGTCAAGCAGTAGATTTGAAGGTGTCATTGAAATCTGTTCTTCTGGGTTGCTGTACTTTAAGGGGAGGTATCCCAGATGAGAATTTGGGAAGATCTAGTCTGTAAAAAAAAAACTGGTAAAAGTGTGATTTCATTCTGCAAATGGGGTATGTGTAGCATACGTATCTGGGTGTTTGACCAAAAAATGTTGAGAAAAAAGAAGTTGTATTATGACCATAGTAAAAAGGTCCCACAAAGATAATTAAATATCCGTAGGATCGTAAATATATCTTCTTACGCAGGAATTACATAAAGTGGTTTTTTTTTTGTTTTTTTTAGAAAGATAAGGCAGGTATGTCAGGACAAGACCTCAAGATAGGTTCTTTTCTGAGCTTTTGGAGTTGATGATGAACGAATAAAAGTTTGAAATCTGAGGTCTAGACACATTTTTGCCTTTTCTTGGTGTTTGGTTGTTTTGTTGGGGTTTTTTTTGTGTTTGTTTGTTTTCCTAGACTACAAAAAGGGATGCCTTCCTGAAAGGAGCCTGTAGTTTATTCTTTTGCTTCTCCACTCTATCAAGTCCCTGCCTACGGAGGTTGAGAGCAGTTTCAGGCTTCCATGAAATCATTTGGATGAGCTCCCGGTACACTATTTCAAAGCTGGTAAAATTCCTTCAGAAGCCTTACTGTCCGTATACCCTTCTCCCTCCCTCAGAGGCCCAAATACAAATGTGTTCGCAAAAACGTTTTTCCATAAGTTGTATTGACTTGACTCTTTGCTTTAAATTTTAAAAACAATTTATTACATTAGCTCATGGTCAATGAAGCATGTAAGAAAGACCCAGTGGTGGACTTGCACGTTCCCAATTAGTGTTCAGGTCACAGTGTTTCAGTTTTTATAAAAACAGCAATCCAGTATTGAATTGCAAATTCTCTTCTTTGTGCTGAGAAGTAGCCTGTGTGAGGATGAGACATCTTTGCTGAGGATGATGCAGTTAAAACACTTCTCTCAATAAATGGACGCGACTGCAGCACAAAAGCTCCTTAGGATGAAAAGTTCCTCCCTTAAGAAGGAGTTAGATGGCAGAGGACAATAGCAGTGCCTTTCCTGTGCTGGGAGATAAAAGTTACAGAATCATCCTTTGCTACCAACACGCTGGGAAGGCTGGAAAGGACGCTGCCACATGTATTTACCCAAGTGGAGCAAGGTTTCAGCAGCCCAGTGTGTAGTGTGGTGCACCCTGCGTCTGTCCTGTCGGTTTGAAAACTCCAGGAAAAAATTCAGGTGAGTAGGACAACGCTGAGAAATATTGTCAACACTGACTGCCAGGAGAAAGGCTTGGTTCTTCACCCCCAGCACCCCCGCCAAAGTATTGGATGCAGGAAGTAGAGAAATATTGTTGCTTCGTCAGTAACTCAGCAGGCCACATTCTCACTCCAATTTACATATTTAATGTAAACCTGCTGCTTGGAAAATCTGCATTCAAGCTGTAGGAGAGTGTTAAATATTTTCAGTGTCTGCAGTAGGTTACTTTATTCAACAACAAAATTCTTGAATCAAAAGTGGGGCTGAGGGCTGGATTTCATTGTCTTTGCTTATGAGCTTGTCTCTGGCCAAGGCAATTTAGTTTTCCCAAGTCAGTACTTTTATTCGATCAAAATCATTCCTCGTTGTTGCAGAGGACTATTTAGGCAGAAGAGAAGCAGCAGGTTTTCCAGTAACTGGAGAGGGAGAGACCTCTGATTTCTCCATGCTCCCTTCAAGACCGTTCCTATGGCAGTGTGGTGGCCATCAAGATGTTCATAATATAAAATCAGTAAATATAACGTGAACAGTGATTTAGCTTACTCAGAATTGATGCTTAGATTATATTCCTTAAAATGCTGATAGATTCAGAGGCTGTGTTCTACCTCTGCACCTAGTTGGCATCGCACTCAGCCAAGTGTGAAACCTGCTTGTGGCAGCCTGGTTTTAGTCATGAGCCCTTGGTTTTAGGGTTCTCTTGTTCAGATATATGAAAAGCACCATAGATGCTTGGTGTTTTATTTTTGCTTATTCAATTAAAAAAAAAAAAAGTAAGCTTGATATCCAAAATTTGAGGGTTTTTCAATTGCTTTCTTTGCAATAAGATCACAAATAGTGAAAGGGATGAAATGAAAGCATTTGTATTATGCGAACGGCCTGTAAATAGAGAATACTTTAAATGGCTTATAAACTACCTATATCCTATGTGTGCATTTTTCTAAATACTGTGGTTAACCTTTGTGGGAAGGAATCTTCTATAACAAAGCAATTCAGTCTTTTGAATTTGCTATATTTGATGTGCTAGCCAGAAACAAAATTTACAAAATTTACAGGAATTATGAAGGGTTTTTTTGATGGCTCAAAGAACAGGATGAATTTTTGGAAAGGTTTGTTGCAGCCTTTAATGCCTTCCTACAGAACTCTGTGATATCCCAGGCAGACTCAGTTGGGAAGTGGCTGCTGTGTCAGACGCTGCTGTGCCCGCTGCAGCCGAGGGCAGGTCAGGTGCCCTGCGAGGGGCTGCAGCAGGAAGGCTGCTCCCAGAAGCCCCGGGGCCTCCCACCTGCCCACACAAGGCCCTGCTCAGTGCCAGGGCTCCCCGAGCTGTTGTCCTGCGGCTGCCACAGCCGTTCTGAACTGCCCGAGAGAACCACGTCACCAAGAGGGAGCTGGAAGCAGCCGGTGTGGTGTGTCTGTAGCCGTGCAGGCCCGTGGTGGCTGCACCTAGAGCAGATGTGGCAGAGATGGCTCTGGAGGATCTCAGGCTGCTTCGGGATTGGGAGAGGCTACTGTCTGCCTGAGAGGGTTTGCTTTGGTTCTGTCCTCACTAGGAAAGTTCCCACTGAGAAATCTGACTTCTCTTCAACTTTTATGTTCCAGATTACAATGAAAATCTGTAAATGGATCACGATTCCACTTTCACATAGCTTCTCAATACCGAAATGCTCTATTTGCACTCACTTGCCAGTAGATGGCACATGGATATGACGTGGATCAGGATGTGTAAGAAATGCCAGCTGCAGCGTGTAGGAAGAACAAGAGGCTTGCAAAATACCCACTGAAGAGCAGCAGCCGCAGAGCAGTTTGGATAGCAGCACTCAGATAATAAATCAGGTAACATACGTGGTACCAACCTTGAGTATTTGTTGCTTATGTATTCGTAGGTTTTGCCTTTAAATCCTTTATGAATTAATTAACAACTAATACTTGCAGTGTTCCTTCAGCTGGGTTTTATATCAGTAAAAAAGAAGTTTTTGACACTAATTTGAACAAAAGCATTTTTCATGGTGTATGTGAATGGAACAACTGTACGAAAATTCTCCTAAAAATCCAGGACTAATAAATTCTATTTTAATTAGAGGGTAGAGTCAGGATTTTTTCTATTTTCCTAGCACACAATCCTGTTTCTGTACTATGTGCACTTGAAATTACAGAAGTCCTGTGCTCTAAAACAAAGACTTTTAAACAGAAGAATAATAATTGAACATTGTTTCTAAACTGATTCATTAAATATATAGCACTAATAATAGAGAAGATGCACTTTTTTAAGGAGTTGAATACTGATTGAGTTTAGATGGATCTCTACGTTATCTCTGCTACTAATTATAGTGATACTGTTTACAGGCAAAAACAAAAAACAAATCCCTTGTCCACTGTTTTTCTGAATGAGGTGAGCACAAGAGCAGCTGGAGAGAAAGCAAAGTTACAGCAAACAGGATCTTTAGAGCATCTCTGAGAACCACATCAACCAATTTAGAGCTCAGTAAATGCGTGGTTTTTTAAAGGTCAGTTTCACTGTTGTAACCTTAATGCATAACTTTTGAATGCCTGCTCATGCTCACCATGTGACTATCTGCTTGGTTTTTGGTTTTGCTTTATATCAAAGGAGAGTAGAGAGGGGAAGCAGGGTCATCTCCCACTGTGCAGCTGGAGCACCCTGCAGTAACAGTGGTTCCTTTCTTGCAGTCCGTGGCACTGTTTGCAGCCGCTGTCTGCCAAATAACACTTGCATCCTTTGATCTTTTGTATTTGCACACAAAGTGTAGAGTTCTCTTGATTTCTTTTAGTTTCCTCATAGTTCGGTGTCTGCAGAGCCATGAACTTCTGATGCTAAGATGAGTTTGTGACCAAGCTTCTGCTCTTCTTTTCTTTATTAATCTGGCCCTGAACCTCACTGACTTCAGCTCCTAAGAAAACCTCATGATGGGAAGGAGAAACGTGAATGTTACAACAGTGCTTTTAAGGGGAAATTACCTCGAAGTCTGTGCAGGACTGAGCAGAAACCTTCACAGGCAGCTCTGGAGAAGGCTCTTAAGGGCCCCATGTTGAAAACAGAGGAGGGCTCAGCACAGCTGCATTGGAACACTTTGATTGCTGCTGTCAGCTGGCTACTGAAGGAGCTAAACATTACTCCTTATTGTTGGAAAAATAAGGAAGTTGGAATTTTTAGAAATGGAGGAGGTATTTGAGGTTGTCTCTACAGAGAATATTTTCCAGATGGTGAACTAAGTGTTGTGATGGATGTTCCCTTGATCTGGGTGTGGATCTCTCCTGTCTCTTGAATTGGTGTTGTATGAGAGCTGCACAGACCTGTAGGTGTGCTGGCTTTGGCAGGGATTTGTACTGGACCCAGTTCTGGGGCACAGTGTCCAGGCAGGAGGCAGCTCACGCAGGAGGCAGGCTGGGTATCTGAAGTAGACTTCACAGCCAAGAGTTGTTATGAAAATGAGGCAGCCTGTAAATATTGTCTGGAGAACCAAAATCAGCACAGAGCTGACTCTGAGATCGCTGCAGGGGAAAGCTGGCTGGCAGCAGTCAGGTTCCTGCTTCCCCTGCAGCCCAAGGAGCTGCAAATTGCCCCGTCACCACTCAGCACCAAGTGGGGCCCTGGGACTGAGGCACCACAATCAGACTTTTGGTGGTTTTCTAGTCATAGACAGGCTCCTGGGGCAGAAAAAGCCCTGCAGTAGGTGGGGAGCAACAATCAAACCACTAGTGCTGATTTCTTAATGTAGTGTTTAAAGTATAGTTTAGATTTCTGTTGTCTTACTGACATTTTTTCTGCCTGTAACTGATTTTTTTTCCATTCTTGTGTGCATTAGCGCATTGTGCTCTTTTAGTTTGTCTTGTTTCATGCAACCAAGCGGCTGCCATTCAGATCTCCTGTAGATTTAACTGCTATTTCACTGGGATATCTGAGCCATCCTCAAATAAAAATATTTTATAAAGCTGGTTTCCGTTTTGCAATACTGGTCTTTCGTGTGAATGCTTTTTAAAAGCCACTTGCTACATTATCACTAACTAGGCAATTATGGGTCAGTCACCACAGAACTGGGAGCATGGGCAGAATTAGATCTGTTTTGTACGATGCTTTCTCGTTAATTAGGCTTATACTTGCTATCAAGTATTTGTGTCCAGACAGTAGCTTTATTAAACATAGGGCAATCACCAGAACAAGGAGGAGCACAACAGAACAAGTAGGGCAGGAAATTCTAAGTGAAGTGGATATAATTCACGTGCAGGGAGATTTGCTTAAGCAATTCAGCTTTGCAGACTACTTGAAACAAAATCTGAAAGGTAGCACTGGCCTTGCACTGTAGTAAAAAAAAAAAAAAA
>WBMW01004394.1:588753-682082 GCA_013396635.1 Penelope pileata
AAAAAAAAAGACTGAATAATGTTTATAGCGTATAAAGGATCCTAGCAGAATAACATGAGGCATGTGGAGAATGCATTCCTAGACTGTACTGATGGAGTTAAAAAGCCATAGCCTGATGAAAGAGTGAGCTTTTTACTAATACTGCATCACACAGGACAGGCTGAGGGAGCAGTTTCCCAAGGAGAAGTCAGTTGTGAAGCCCCCAAGGTGCAGCCAGTGCAAGCATGAGGCTTTGTTAGGAAGCACCCAAGAGCAGGTACCCCTTGTCTGTCTCTGAAAATGCTCCAGTTTTCAGCAGTGACAAATCCAGTGTAAAACAGGAAAAGCAGACTACGTATTTTAACATGTAATGCTCTAATTTAGCCTTCCCCTACCTATAGTATTTTTCTTTTCTGATTTTTAAGAAGCTGTAAAAAGGACGTTCTTAGTGAATGTTGCTCAGCTTTGTTTCCATTGAAATTCATGCTCTGTCATCAGTAAAATAGAATCTAAAAGCGTTAAGGGTCTCTCCAGCAGGACTAAACAGGGTCTTGCCATCCTCCTGTCCTGGCTTGCAGCAAGGGAGCTGCCTTGCTGATCCAGCATGGCATAACTGCCAGGCTCCTGCCCCATGTGCTGATCCTGAAACTCAGAGCTTTTGCAAATCTTTTGGCATGCCCATGGACCCTGATTTTTTGTTTTGCAAATTTACCCAGGTAACTACATGGAACTGCATCGAGGCTGACTGGCTCCTGTGTGCTGACCTAGTGCTTAAACACACACTGCAACTTGTGCGCGTTAGAAATGAGCACTCAGCAGAAGTTGCTCAGCTGTATTCTTGCCACAGGCTTTCTGCCTTGCCTCCCACACCTGCTTGACACCAGTGCTAGCCTCGACCTTTTGTTTAGTCTTTGTGCAGGACTTCAGAGCAAGCAGGAATGCTTGGCCATGCAGAGAGCCCTGGCAGGTCAGAAGTGGCAGTGAGGAAGACACAGCCAGGCTTTTGGATGACATTCCTGTTCCTGGCCAGCATGGGAATAGAAGAGAGATGCTTCACTGCTGGGCTCGGTGTGTAGACAGGAGCTGGGAGCTGTCCCTCACATCTCCCCTCCACGCCTGAGAGGAGAGCAGGAGGACAGGCACTCAGCAGTCAGGGCAGAGGATCAAGGTAAGTGCCAGAACTCCATTTGAGGAAGCCGGAAAGAGAACAGACTGGAGTGAAAAAGACCCCATCCTTAACCAAGGAAAGTTTTTGTTGAATGAAGTGTTGGAAAGGCACGACCGGGGCTAGTAATGCAGATTTCTCGTTTTTCTGGATGCCAGTGACTGTGGAAAGGACCCCAAGGTACTTTTGGATCCCTGGGTGACTGGAAGCAACAATGCTGTCTGGGTGTGATGTGTCTGTGATAAAAGCGTAACTGCAGTGTGAACCCGGAGGTATTCAGAGCACAGGGGGAAGGTGGAAGGTGATTCTGAGACTCTGCTGTTCCTGTGGGTGCAGCTCCAAATGTCTGCTCCTGGGAGCTGAACAGGCCTGAGGAGGAAAGGGGAATGAGCTCAGAAAATGTAGAGCTTGTTGCATGGAGACTGAAATGGCTTGGTTGTGCAGACAGTAAATTAGAAGTTGTTGATGGAGAGGAGTGCGGCCCAGGCCCTCAGGCTGCAGGGGCGGCAGCAGGATTGCTGCAGGCTGAGAAGCAGCGCTGGGCTGCGCAGGGGCTGGTCCCTGGGGCAGGTCAGCCTCTGTGCCTGGAATGTCTTGTCCTTGTCCTGAGTTGCTCAGAAGGAAATGGTGCAAAAGGCATTTTTAGACAAATATTAGTAGGGTGGAAATAACAATAAGCAAATTCAGTTTGAGTGGCAGCCACTGTAAACCTGTGCTGCTTCCACACCTGTGACAGGAAATGCTTAAAGCACCCCAACCCTCCCCACGTCTGACTTCTCAGTGTTGTCTCTGCCTGAAACCACATTGCAGGCTCCTGACAGGGGGTGCCGGTGGCCCCATGGCCTGGCCTGGCACAGCCTGGCTGCCCTCACAGCATTGCTGGGCCTGCAGCTCCCGGCAGCCCCCATGGCCACCATCCCAGCGGCTGTTGGTGGGGTGGTTTGGGTGGTGATGGTGAGGCCAACCTGCTGCCCCTCGTCTGGGCGGAGCGGCTGCTGCCACAGCGAGTGCCTGGTGCCCAGGCTGTGTTGGGGTAACTCCAGAGGACATGGTTGTTACTGGCAGAAATACACGTTGTAAGCACATCACCCGTTCTGCTCCGTGTAAGGCTGGTTTACCTGGAGGAGTGCTTCTGGCTTCTTTCCCCCTGAAAGCACAAAACTCCCTCACAGTTTTCTCACTTCAGTTTCCCAATGAACATGTTTAACCATGCTTTTACACACGAAGAAGTGTTTAAGGGGACCCTTCGTTTAGCTCTGGGGGAGCTGGAATGGGATGTCTGCAGCACACTCCTGTGTGATGTGTTTGCCTGCACATCCTGCTGTCACTGATGGGTTCTCAGCGGAACACTGGCACTTCCCAATACCCAGAAGCTACGATCATTGCGTCCAATAACCCACACTGACTTCTGTGTGTGAGAAACAGCAGAAATTCAGTCAGGTGGGGCTGACCCCTCAGCCCAGATCAGCCAGCTCTGGTCTCGCTTTGCTTTGGCCTGGAGATGGCTTTTGCCAGAAGTGGGATGCAGGCAGCCAAACAAAACTGTTAATTCACTTTCCTACGTTGTCTCCCTCCAGACATAATCTCGCTTTAATTAAATCACTGTACCCCAATGAATGAAAATCCAAGCCGCAGATCGTATTCCACACTGAATTTTTCCACAGCCTGTTTTCATAAAATTCCTCCCTTTGCTGCTCAAGGTCTTTCAGCTGGAACACAGGCTGCACTGCACCCTGAGCCTCGTGCCACATCCTCTGAGGACTGGCTGAAGAACGGGATGGAAGGCATGGGAGAGCGTGAGGGAAAATCTGGCCCATATCTGTAGCCTCGGCTGTCAGTTCATTCTCAGCCAGAAGCCAGCTGATGCAGAAAGCTCGTTATGGCCTCAATTAGAGCTCTTAATTCTCGAGAGGTAAAAAAAGAATTGTCTGGTGTGAGTTGTCCAGCGCGAATATGCCACATTTCCCACATGCACTGGGATGTGAGGTACAGCGGGTTTTCTTTAGGGTGGGGGATGTTTAATACTTTATTTAACTTGTGTTTGCTTAAAACCTAAACCAGTGAAGACTCACACTGCTGTTAAGTTTTCAACACTCCTATCAATACTCCTCACGTTATTTGCACAGTTCTTTATGTTTTGGTTATGCAGGGGCAGGTTTGGAGTGGTTTGGCTCTGAAGGAAGTGCTGCAAGCAACACCCCTCAGACCCATACCAACACCCTGACACCAATACCTCATTTCAGATGTGACTTTACGCAACTCCATCAATTTCCCAAGGTCTGCTTGTTCCTGTTTCCCACCTTGCACTCATTTCCTAAGGCTCTTTATCCTTCCAAAAATATCCGCGGATTTTTTGTTATCCCCCCGCTCCGGTCCTCCGTGCACGTTCCCGGGCCCACCCCGCCGGGCAGGGGGAGCGGACATGGCAGCGAGAGGGCCCGAGCCCGATGCCCGCGGATGGCTCTCCCGCAGGTAGGCGCGGCCCGGGCGCGGCGCCTTTAAATCGGCCGCCATGACGCTGGGCGGCGGTTGGTGCGGCCGTGTGTGTGGCGGCGTCACGCGGCCGGAGCCGGGCGGGGCGCTGCCCGCTGCCACACGGAGCCGCCTCCGAGCGCCCCGCTGCCGGCGGGGGGCGGCGGCCGGGGCTCCGCCGCGCCGGAGCAGCGCGTAGCCATGCTTCGGTGTAGTTGCTCGTAGGTAGGTCTTTCTGCCTTGCTTCACTCCTCCCACCCTCCCCAGCCGAAAGATGATGACAATGTGGTGTCACGCTGCCTGGCGGCGGCTGCGGAGATGCTCGTAAAATGGTGCACGCGTGTCACGCGGCGCCCGCCGGGAGCCCCCAGGTGCGGGCGGGGCTGCGGGCAGCCCCGTCCCGGCTCGGCCCGGCCCGGGAGGGGCAGAGCCGCGGGCAGGTGGCTGTCATTGCGCGGTCATCTGAGGTGAACCGAGCGGCGGAGTTCTCCGGGCTCCGGCACGGGGAGAGGCACTCACCGCCAGTTTGGTGCTGCTCCCGGTGCTCTCCGTGCTGCTCGCTCCACGATATCGGGTCCGTCCTTTTCTTTCTTTCTTTTTATTTCGTGAACAGCAGCGTTAATTGCTGTCATCTATTTTTGCAAAGTTTTAGCTGAAGAGTATGGCTTCCCTGCTCGGTACTTGCCCGGCTCTGTGACATGTCACCGGCGTCCATTAGTGCTGCAGCGTCCTGAGCCCCGGTACGTCCCTCCGCGCTGCCTCCCGCAGAGGCGTCCTCCCCTCGGGGGGCTCGGGGGAGGGCTGGGGGTCGGTGCTGCGCGATCCGCGGGGCGGGGGAGGCACGCTGCGAGGAGGGCAGCGAGCTGGATTTTCTCCCGTGTCCTTTGTGGGGTCCTTTCCCTCCCAGAGCTCAGCGTGCCTGCAGAGGAAGCTGTGCCAGTGCGGGAGGGATGCCCTTACCGATGAGGCGTGGAATTAGGCCTCGGGAGTTGTGGAGTCGATCGTAACTCAGCTCGCCAGCTTCATGTGTGACCTGGGTGGGAATTGCATCACTCATCTGTGTCTCAGGTTCCCCATTTGTAAAACAGGGGTGTAGATTTCCAGGCCTCCCTAGGAACAGGGTTGTGCATCTGCCTGGGATCCTCGGGCTGACTGAAGACATTGTACACACTCAGTGTCGTGTACTGCAGGTCAATCTCACTGTGTATAGTGCAGATCAGAATTGTATCAGTTTAAAAAAGGATCAGATGTGATGCTTCATGCCTGAAAACCAAGGAAGGCAGTATTTCTTGTCTTCAAAGCACAGGTAAACTTTTCCTAATTCATGAGCATAGCTAGGCTTCTGAGGAAAGCAGTGTTTGATAGCACTTTTACTCTTGGGTGGAAACAACTGCATCTCTTTAGAAGGCTCATTTCTGTAATGTTACGGTGCCCTTCTCATACCACCAGCAACTAAACACGGCTTTTTTTCCCCCCTGTTGATAGCTGCTGAAGAAACCTCTATCTTCTCCATGCTAACTGTTGACATGGAAAGCAAGGAAAACGGCTCTCTGGATGTCAAAAAGTAAGTGATCCCTGAGCATTTCATTTATGTAAACAACATGTGGATTTTAGTTGTAGTGTTCCATTTACTTAGTGTGGTTGGCAAGGGTGGGGACCTCCATCTTTGCTCATTTCAAATATTCCATGTTCTCAATGAGTTTTGTTGTATTTCTACTTGGAAATAAAAGAATGTAGGTCACTGAAGTGATTAAAAGTGGTATGTGGGAGGACTGTGTAGCAATGGGGAGATGCAGAAGCTTCTAAGTTAGGAGTATCCCTTTCTCCATTGACTCCTCATCTCAGCTAGAGACCAGAGCAAGTGGTAGCGCTGCAGCCAATACTCTGCTCATCTGTCTGCTGTTGTGGGGGGAGCTCCTTTCACCATCCAGTGTGCCTGAAGAGGTGAAACTCCCGAAGAAGGACTTGCGTAAGTCAAAGAAGAAAATGGTGCCTGGGGGGGTCTTTGTACTTCCAGCGAGCGTCTTTCCAGAACCAGTGCCGGATGAGGAGAAGTGTCCCATGTGGAAGTCTCCTCCCTTTCTCTTTGAAGGAGATGCATGCATTTCTCTGCTGACTGCCCAGCCACCCCAAGCTAAGAAGCAGTAATGGAAGTGTGTCTCTCTTCTGAAACGGTATTTTAAGCTGTTTGCTGAAGAAACCCTAAACTGCTGGATTCCTTCTTCATACCTACGGTAGAAATAAGATGATGACATGGTGTGCATTGCTCTTTGACTTTCTTCAATGTGGTGGACTACAGGATAAGGGATAGGAACTGATTTAGAAGCATTTCCATAACCTTGAAGGTCAGCAGTCCTTCAGATAGGATTGCTAGTCCTAATCTAAGTTATTACCTGAAAAGTGGAATTCTGTGTGGAAAAATTGAGCCATGTTGTGTTAGGTTTATAGATGCTCTGGTGATATATAACACAAAGAAAGGAACTAGAAAGTTTGTCATCTGTCCTCTCAGACTGCAACACTTCTACAAAGCTGCACCTTCTCCTCCTGATGTCTTCCAGGAGCTGTCCATAAAAACTTGACAATGTTTAGGTTCCCTTCCACTAAGTAATATATAAATGATAATAATAATGGTCACTTCAGGATGCTGTTGAAACACTTGATCACAACACAACATTGGAAGATCTGCTGGTAGCCATTAAAGTCTGTATCCTCCACTTGAGACATTGGCTGCCCCATACCAATATAAAAAACATTTCCTTGTTTGGTGACTGCACAGATGGTACTGTGTATGTCCCTCAGAAGCTGCCTTCACTTACCTGTTCTTCTGCAGCTGGGGCTCTGTGGCAGAAGGGAGAAGGGAAGCAGTTAAAGCAAGGACAGTTTACATTTAATCTTTTTCCCCTGAGGCTTAGTTGATAAAGGTTCAACTGCTTATTGCAATGGTGACTTTTTAGAACTGGTAGTGATTATAATTAAACAGAACATAAGCTGTGGTTTCTAAATAAATGTATATTGTATGTATTTGTGCATATCTACTAAGGAAGTATTTGGCTCTTTCCTGAAGTGGTTATAAATAGCTTGGGTAAAATCTTTGTTTGCAGCTATATCCTTCCAGGCCTCACTGCTTCTGCCACATGATGGCAATAAAGGCATAGGGACAGTGATGAAAAGCAGACAAGCCAAATCTTTACTCATTGTTTGCACACCTAGTATCTAGTTATAAAGCCTGACATACCAGCTTGCTTCAGTTTTTACAGCATCCATCTGGCATCGACTGGTGTATGGTGTCTGGCACCGACTGGTGTATGGTGTATACCATAGAATGGTATATGTATGACTGGTGTATGGTGACTGGTGTACCCTAAACCATGGCTTTTACATATTCCCTTTTCTTGTCTTTGGCTGATGCAAATATTTGTATACTTTCTTCTTTTCTGAAGAGAAAGGTATGTCAGTTGTCCCAGGTATCAGGTCTTTGAGATGGAATGGAATAGGACTGACTGTTCTGTATTTTGGAGTGGCAAGAAGTGTGCTGAAGGAAACCTTTCCTGGAGGAACAGAGAAGGAGGGGATGTACATGAGCTGACTGCAGAGCAGCAGCAGGTACTCTATGCACGGGTAGTGATTACTTGTCTGGATTTCTGTTTTGCAGTTCAGTAGAAAACGGGAGACCTCTGGATCCTGCTGACTGGGCTGTTATTGATGTTGTGAATTATTTCAGAACAGCTGGATTTGAAGAACAAGCCAGTGCTTTTCAAGAACAGGTAAATCTGCTAGGAAACACCCTTTGCCACCACCTTCTCCCATTGCACATTTTTGCCATAGACCTGGTTATACACTGTAAAATAGGAAAATTCCACATTAAGTGGGAGGGGATTTGGGTCTGTTATTGGATGAAAAGCCATGGGAGTTTAATAATATGATGCTACAGGATGTGGATAATGGGATGGAATATGTCTGAAACATCATCTGAAAGGTGAGGAATCTGAACAAATTTTCTGGTTTGGACTTGTTTAAAATGTGAATGGTAATTTCCTTCTTCCGAAGTGTACTATGCAAATACCTTTATGAGTGCTTATAAAATCCAGGGATCCCAACACACTAGTTGCTGTTGAAGATGCGTAATAAAAAAGGGGCTGCTGTGTTCCATTGAATGTGACAGTGCAAATGAACAGGGAAAGAGTAAGTTTGCAATTAAGGAGAATAATCTTTTCAGGCATAGGAGCAGCACATCTTTAGGACTCTGAATCTGAGGAAGAAGTTGAGTCTTCATTTCTGGGGTTTACAGAGGGAAGTTTTAAGCATCAAGAAGACCTGGATAGTCTAGTTCCTGCAACATATCCTTGAACTGAACAAAAGCTGTGAACAGGACAATGCAGCCCTGCCTTCTGTGAAGAATTTTTCCTGTCTGCCTTTTTATGACAAGGAAAGGCTATTGGTGTCAGTTCAGTTAAAGGGGCAGCTGTGGACTGTTTTCCACAGAAAAGTATTTGTGAGAATATACAATTTTTTCTGAAGCTTGTTGCTATAGCTTTAGCCTTTGCAATAATGACCCCGGAGTTCGTTTCAATAGCCTATATGGCATTGGTTAGTCTCAGCATAACAAGTACCTACATCTTATCCACAGTTTCTGATACTGATGATTGATTACTTTTGTCAGTTTTGCAAAGAGTTTTGTCAGTTTTGCTGTCATATAGCCCCTTAACATCTCACCTATCAGCACATTGGTAAGGTATATTATTGAGAAAGTGTGGAGTGTTTACTTGCTTGGCCTGTGGTCCACCTGTTCCATAGAGAAGGAACTTAACATCTGCAGGTTGTCTCTTTAGCGCATGCTGTGGTAAGTCTGTAGGTTTGTGTACCAGGAAATTAGTTGCCATAGGTTGGATGGGGCTTTGGGCAACATGGTCTAGAGGAAGGTTACGCTGCCCATAGCAGGGGGTTTGGAATTAGGTGATCTTTAAGGTCTCTTCCAACCCAAACCGTTTGGTGATTCATTCCATGAACATTTGTGTTTGGTTATCAAAATGGATGGTTTGACCTTCCAGGGCTCTGTGCTAAAGCAAGTTATGGGCAACTTTGTAGGAGAGCTATACATCTCAAATGAAATAAAGCTACTGTTGGTCAGAATAATCTTGCTGACCTTCAGCACCTGGACAATGAAATCCCCTCTGATTGGAACTGATGAGTATAACAAAGTATCTAAATATAGCTCTTTGTTCTTGGAGGTGAAAAGCTTGGTCCTGAGTAATTCTTCAGCAGGTGGGAGAGTGATTCTTTCTGCAGCTGCTGCTAGTTTTTGAGAATTTGAAGATGGGTAAACAAAAAAAGAAAAAGTTTTAGTTTATCCATTCCCTAATACCAGCATTCACATCTCTTCAACAGCTCTGGAAATGTGACTTAAGAAAAGCGCAAGTCAAGTATTTGCAGCCTCTGGGGCTTTTTTCCTTATTCTGACAGGTACCTCTGACTTTCATCAAATGCCTGAACCTCTCTGCACCTCAGCTGGCTTGTCAATAATACTGCAGTAATTACTACCGATCTCACAGCAGCAAGGTGGAGGCTAACTCATGAGTTTTGGCAGAGGAATTTGCAACAGCCTGACAGAAAATAGTATCTAGAAATAACGTGTACAGGTTTTGTTAGTACTCTGCAGTGAGGGTAAGTGGCTTCAGGAGGAAAGCTGAAGTAAGCTTCTTTTTAGCAATGCGTCACCAGAGCTCTGCTAGGATATGTGGACAGTAAACTGCCATGAGCAGAGATGTGGCTGTGGTTCCACTGCCGACTTCACTTTATGCCAAAGCCTTGGAGAGAGGCTGACAGCTGCCACCGAGATACAGGCAGGAGATGTGGGATGGACGCTTGCAGTGGAAATCATTGCTGCTCCCTTCCCTCTCTATTCACTTAGCAGCATGAAGAGCAGCAAGTGCCTGGTTCTCCAGGAAGGTGCCAATTCTGCCTGACCCTTCCCTGTCTGCATCAGGAACAACCCTGTGCTCTTATCAGCGGTGGTGTTTTGTTCCCTCTGCACTGCTTAGAAGCCACTAACTCTGTATACTTATGATATTTGTTATCAGGATCTCACAGGCTCTCCAGGTATTACAGTCACAAGGTGTGCAGCTGAAACTGTGGCCGTCTCTGGTTTTGCCTGCCATTTGTTCTGCAACTTGTCTGAGTCCCAGAATCCTAAATTCCTTTGATCTGCCACTGCCCTGGATATTCATTGGAAGGGGAATGAGGCTGGAAATGGTGAAGGGAATTCACCTACCACGCTGAGAAATTGTTTTCCACTGAACTGTTTAATGATGAAGGAAAGTATCCCAATTCACCTGCAACACTGAGAAATCATTTTCCACTGAACTGTTTCAGTAGGGTTAGCACAATGGTTTACTTGCAAGACATCTATAGCTCAAAAAGTAATCATGAGAAATATTAATACATTCAGCTTCTACATAACAGTAACTGAGTTCACACTTTTTAATATGTGAATACATCTGGACTCATACAACGCAAGTGACTCGGATCTGAATTTTTCTTGCAACGTTTTAAGGAAAATGAGAAAACATTTTAAGGACTACAGAACATTTTTAGAAATTGTAAGTGCTGGTAGGACGTGATGGTTGTATGATGATTGTACATTATTCTTTCTTGGGGTTTCACTGATGTCAGTAAGTTGAAAGAGCTCTCTGATGAACAGATTCAATTGAAAGATATTGCCCAATAACCAAAGCCATAACATCAGCAAGCAAATTTTTCTAGAAGCTGAGAAGTTGGGCACACAGGACAACTAAAGAGCGAGGCAGACCAGATGTGGGTGAGGGTTTGAACGACTTCAGAGAACTATGTCCTGCAAGAACGTGGCTGAGGTTTCTCTAGGAGCCCTGGGAGCACAGGGGGCTTTGGCTCACTCAAAGATGGAATCTATCTGACACATCCTGAGACGTGCTGGTACTGTGCCTGACCTTCACTACCACCTGCACAGCTTCTTAACCATTAGTATTGTGATATGCAGGTGAGACCAAGGAACACAGTGGTAATTTGCTGGCCTTCACTGCAGTGCCTTACCAAAAGGAAATCTGGGGTTTGACATTAGCTGGTATCTGCTGCCACCTTCTAGCAGATCTATGGCATGGAGGAACATGTGGGCATGATGGCTGCTATGCTTTCCTGTCAACTGTGATGCAAAATCTTGAAGTTCTCAGTCACTTGGAGAAAGAACAGAGAGAGTGCTGGGAGGACTTGGTGCTTGACTGGTCGTGTGGGGATTTGCAGAAGAGAATACATTGACTGTTGCTGCTGAGGTCATCCTGGAACTACTGTTAGCTCTAGATGTGCAGAGGGATACCTCTCTAGATAGCACTAAAAGGGCATACCAAAAGCTGGCATTGAAATTCCATCCTTAAAAAAAAGCAAAAAATAGAGGAGTAGCAGAGAAGAATTTCATAGAAGTCTCCAAAGCATACGGAGTCTTACCTGCTGCCAAGAAGTGGAACAACAGTGACAAATCTATGGAAGCAGTTTTAAGGGGCGGAAAGAAAACAGAAAGATCTGGAAGAAGTAAAGCATCCAATAGCTACAGAGATGTAATGCGCTTGAATTTTAATACACTCATTCCTACCCAGATTTGCTTAAAACATCAGTTTTCTATTCAATGAAAGCCTCAGGTGATCTAGTTCCCAGCATTTCTTCAATTCACAGGGATTCCTGTGGAAGAAGAAGGAAAAGGAAATAAATTTTCTCTACCTATTCATGGAGTGTCTCCTGTTCCAGGTACCGGATTTACTCATTTGGATCCCTCCAAGCTGGAGGCTGTTCTTACTCCGCAGCGTCATTGAACGGCAGCGGAAAAGGCAACTTCAGATCAGTCATATCAATGAGCAAAAATACTCAGTGGTGTCAGAATTTCCACAAAAAGAGTTGTGACAAATGGAAACAAGAAAACATAAACTGTTTTTAACTATTAAAATTCTCAACAGAAATTGGAAGGAAGCACCTGCTATAATTGAGTAAAAAGTTATTGGAAATTTTATTTTTCAGAAATACAGTTACACTGTGCTCCTGTGGAGAGGTTAGCAGTCATTTCTCTTGGTGAGGTTTTAAAGAAATTATTTCACTTTCAGCAGATGTTTGACCATAGTGTGCTTTTTCCATGCAATTTTGTATTTTTAAATGGCATCAAATCATGAGAGAGATCAGTCTGGACAAATGGCTGTTGAACGTCTTTTTTTTTCATGTCAAATTGTAACCAAAGATGTGATTGGTGACACTTCCAAAAGAACATTTAATATTTGTTAGGAAGATACTGCAGTGAGATAATGTGTGGTATTGATAATATTTATAAAAATACAAATTTTTGTCAATACATAGTAATGGACAACAGCAATATATGCAGGCATTTGAACTTGCTGGCTATTGATGCCAAATTCAAATGTATTTATTTTTAATTAAAAATAGCAAAGAATGCAACAAAGTGAAGTCCAGTGCAGGAGAATGTCATAGCATTAAAGACATCTTTGTGCTGTGATGACCTTGTGAGACACCAGTCAGTGCGTTGCTGTGTAGGTGCAGCTCTTGATTCCTGGGTAGTGTAGTGTGCGATTGAACGGTGTGACAGTGTGAATAAAGGGATGGAGCTGGGTCTAAAATGGAGGTGGGAGTTGTGAGATAGGGATTCTTTATTTTGTTTTTTTCTTCCTTTTTTATCCATGAAAAATCATTTACAATTAATTTGCAAACATATGGCAAGTTCTTGAGAATGGGGGAAAAAAACACGAAGCCTACACGATTTCTAATCTAAATATGTCAGAAAGCCAAGGTTTCAGAGGGGAAACAAACAAGCAAAAAAAGCCCCTATGATTTAAAAATGAAATATAGGGGGTGTTGAAATCCAGTCTGTGAAGTTGCTGCTGTTAGCCTCTTCCTGTGTAAGTGAAGGAGGTTCCCTCAGAGTGCTGAGCTCTGCAGTTAGACCCTTCTAAAAACTCTGATTGCAGAAGTCTGCTTTTCCCCGCAGGAAGCCTGGGAAGTTGGCCTTTTAAAGCAGGCACCTGAAGTTATTAGCAGATAGTGGCTAGTCCAAACTTGCACATTGCTCTCAATGGTAATTTTGAAGCACATTTCACTGTCTTCTCCCTAAGTGTATCCTTTAGTTAACGGCTGTTAATTAGGCAAGCTGTACATGTACCTTTTAATTTCAAACAGATGTACAAGGAGGGAATTTTGAAATAAGGCTGATTTGGATTTTGTGCTTGACTAAATAGTATTTATGCTTCAGTCAGCACAGGTGAGCACTTGAAAAACCAAACAGCAGAACTTAGCAGCTACAAACAGTTATTTCAGGAAAATACAAGGCTACTATTTCTTTTCTCATTGATCCTCTGTAGTAGTCTTCCATTTGTTGCATGACTGTTCTCAGCTATTAGATTTGTGCGTTTTCTTTATCAATTCTTTAATTCTTCTTATAGGAAATTGATGGCAAATCATTACTGTTGATGACAAGAAATGATGTACTGACTGGACTTTCATTAAAACTGGGGCCTGCGCTGAAAATCTATGAATATCACGTAAAACCTCTACAGACACAACATCTAAAGAACAACTCTTTATAGCAAATTGTCTAATTGGGGTCATGTTGTGCCTCAAACAGTAAATAAGCAATTTGGTTTCATGTGATGGAACTTTGTAAAGAGAGAATATATTAAGAATTTAAACCAAATTAAGATATTTATCCTATTGGATAGAGTTGGCAATATACTGTATACTGAAGCTGAACTGAGAGAGGTGGTGTGTATTTTTTACATAGTACATAATGATTTTCTCTTTTAGGATTTGTCAGTGAGCATGTTGAGATAGCTACATCACTGTATCCAGAACAAAAGGGAGGTATGTCATTCTCATTTTTGAGCCAGACATGTTATTATTATCGTTAATTAAATACCAAAAAAAAAAAAAAAAAATAGAAGAACAAAAAGTTTACATGCATCTTTGGGAGAGAGAAACCATTAGAAGTAGGTTTTGGTGTACATTAAAGACCTACTAAAGCTATTACTACTAGTCATTCGGGGATGGGACTGACACTTGCCAACTCACCCTTTTTTGCAGAGGGTCCTATTTTGACCTTATTAAGGTTTATTTGTGGTATGCTGCAATGTTTAAAGCTGTACATAAGACTAACATAACCCCTTCGATAGCAGAAGGTGTTGCTGACAGGTGAAACTGGGTTGTGTATTTTTTGCTGTCCTTTAAATTTTCAGCTTGTTTTCACCTGTTTTTAATAGTAGCTCTATGTAAAGTATAGTTGGTTTTTAAAAGTTTGTGTTGCTTTGCAAAACAAAAAATAAATCATTTTATTCTTTTTTTAATTTATGATAACTTGTTTTCTAACATTATGCAGAAATTTATTAAAAAACTGCATATTTTTAATATTGTCTGTCATTGGTGTTGTAATGGTTGATTTTTTTTTAATGCTTTACTTAACAGTTTGAATACTTGTTTTAAAAACTGAAAGAAGCTGTCTTGTCACCATACATCTCTGTTAAAAGAGAGTCTTGTTCAATCTGTTTGTACCAGTTCCCTATTTGATAGGTTGCTTGCTATAACCAATAAAGCATTGCATATGTTTGAATTCAGTTTACTTTACAGATCATTTTACTTTTTCCTTTTCTTTATTGTGATATATTGAATCTTCTGATTTTTTTCCACTTTCCCATTAAAACAGTACCAAACCTACTTAATATTCTATGCTCTTGTGATTACTTTTACCACCACCTACCAAGATATTTAAAGATTTCATTCTTTTTGCTTTTTCTTATCCAGTGTTGCTGAAGGAGAGAATTTGAAGCAGTGGGTGCATTCACCAGTAACATCTGTGCTTCTCTTACTCCTCTCTAGAGCTGTCAGTGGCGCAGAGGTGCTGTGCTGCCACTGCTACAGCAGAGTGAATTACCCCTCAGTGCCTGGGAGGTAACCCACAGGTAGTGCTCAGCACTGTCCGGGCTCACTGTCTTTTCTGGCCCAGGGAGCTTTGTGGTGACCCCTGAAATGGGGCATGGGGTTGCATCGGTAAGGTTGAGCAGATAAGCTGAGAAGCAGGAAATAAGCAGGAGACTATGCTGAAAGTGAATATGGTGTGGGAGGTGGTGGTGAGGGGATACAGCTCGGAAGGGAGAAGGTAAGAGTGTGATGATTTTAGCCAAGTGGGGACAGGATTCAGCGAGAGGAAGGAGAAGCTCCTGCAATCTCCTGCCTACGTAGTGGCCCTGCCTCCACTTCAATTTGGCTGAGTGCGAGGTGGCTGTGGATGCTCCAGTGGTAGGGGAGTTGCTTATGGTTTCTGGTATTAAGGTTTGAGAGGATATAAAACCATGACTGTATATGCACTATAGGTAAAGCTCGTGGTGTGTGGTATGATACATAAGCTGTACAGCAGTGTGCTATCTTGTATGGTTTCTAACCTTTACACTGTACAACATATTTATTTAGAATTTTTAATGCATGATAGCATACTGGAGTGTATTAACCAATTATCTTCCTTTCCCTTGTCCTGTGCTCTCTTTTAGGTATCAGTCTGTTAGCAGCAGGTTTGTAAGTTGCAGTCTGAATGTTGGTTGCATTTTTATTGTTTATAGTTTGGTAGCATCCAGGGTTGCCTACTGGGAGTAGGAATCTTCCCAAAGACTTCATTCAAATAGAGAGAAGCATCCCTCCCCATGGGAGCCTTCAGGTATGGTCTATATCAGGCTGGTCAGAGGCTGCAGCTGAAAAATTATACATGAAGCTCCTAAATGTTTGAATACATAATTCAATCGGCTTATAAGAAGGATAATGTGAAGCAGCTGCCTGTAGTGATCTGGAGATTCCTACTTGTCCTGTATTTGTAGAATTATTGCTGGAGTGGAATACACAGTGCTACAGTGCTGAAAGATGAACTGAATGTTCTCTCTTTCTCCATTTGCATGTTTGTTTTGTTTATCTACAGATGTTACAGAATTAAAAGATGTTCATTCCGTCAGGATGTAAAAATCTTCACTATACAGCTGAGAGGGCTCATTTGGTGATTACTAAATACCGTACTTTCTTTTAACGTGTTTTAATGAGCAAGTGAATTGGATTCAAAAACATCCAGATTGTATTCTTCTTTTGATCAGCACTGCTGACTGGTTCATACAAGCGGAGACTTAACAGAAAGCTCACTGCAAGCATGAAAAGGAATTTGGAGCATGTTATTCGTAGCTGTAATAATTTTTTTTGCTGTCTCTCATCTTTATTGTAGTTTCTCAGTTAGAAAGCTTAGAGAGATTTCTAATGCTTCACAGAGAGGTGGCAGAGCCTCCTTCTCTGGAGGTGCTCAAAACCCGCCTGGACACTTTCCTGTGCAACCTATTCTAGGGAACTGCTTTAGCTGGGGGATTGGACTAGATGGCCTCCAGAGGTGTCCTTTCCAACCCCTACGATTCTGTGATTCTGCAATTCTTTTTGTGCAGGTGACTGTCCTGGATTTGTCTGTTATGTTCTCCTTGCTGTGAGAGAAAAAAGTCTTTAAAAGAGACTGGAGGATCTGAAAGTGGAAGTCAAAGCCAGGTTATTTTTAGCTACCATTCCTCTTGCAGAAAACACAGCTGCTGTTGAGATGAGGAAGCAACTGATGGGCGTTGCTGGATACTGTGTCAATACTGCAGTTCTAATAGTGGCAGAGCTGTGCAAGGGTCTAGTTGTCTTAGTTTCTAACAGAAGTCACTTCTCTCATAGTGTCTGNGTGGGACTTAGCTATCTGCTGGGTCAAACCACAGCACTAGTTTAAAAGTAAACCCTGTGCTTTGGGTGCCAGGTGTCTGACTGCTCAGCTGATACTGGGTGTGAGAGCAGTCGCAGTGCTGGAGGTCTCCTTGCTTTCACGCTGAATGAGCAATTTAGAGAGTGTTCTCCTTCTCCTGGAGGCTATTTGAAGGAGCAAAGCAACAGTCAGCTCCCCTGCCCTGCTGCCAGTCAGCACAGGAACAGAGAGACATGCTGCAGCAAAGGTCCTCCTATTCACTGTCCATCGTGGAGACCAAATCTGAAGAAAGTGAGAGGAATTTGGTCAGGGTTCAGGCTCTTAGTGTGGCTAAGTCCCATTTTCTGGGATGATTGATCCCATTGTGATCTGAGTCTAATTGTCATTTGGAAGATTTGGGCTCCTTCCTGTTGTCCAAGTACTTACGTTGGAAGGAATCTGCGCACATGCATGGCTGAGGTTTGCAGTGCTGGATGGGGCTATGCTGAGATGCCTTTCAAGACTGTTGAATGTCCGTGGAGGTCTACAGAAACCACATTGCAAGAGTGTACATGTGTGCTTATAGCCACAGAAGAGTCTAAATCAAAAACTAGTTGCTTCTTTGTGTCTTTGTTCTTTCATGAAGGTTAATCCTTTACTGCTTTGTAAGCCCACTGATGAAGCACAAATAGTAATGACAAGGAACCTTCCACCCAGTGCAGTACGCTTCTTGCCAGGTGGAAAGAAAGTGACATGTGAAGGGCAGAATAAATGATCTGCTTTGCTTAGAAAGAGATGAAGATTGAAATGTTCAGTAAGATCCTTTTTTCCTTTTGTTTTTACCAATTGGTATTGAACTGTCATTTAAAGTGATGCTGGTCACTCTTTGAGGCAAAGTTGTCTGAACTAAAACATTATTTCATACAATGTTTACATTTATGTACAAGTAGGAAATGTTTTATTTCTTATTTGGTAAAGAGTCAAATACTGTTTTGTTTGTTTTTTGATATTGCTCTTTATTTGCCCGTGAAAGATACATTAATAAATTATAAGCACCTAAACATAGCAGAAATAGCAAGACATAAGCCCAAAAATACAGTGCAACACAAGTAGAACAAGGTAAGAAAGTATGTCCCCAGCAATACCTAGCGGTGCCATAAATGAAGCTTTCAGAACCAACTAGCAACAGGAGAAAAGCAGATCTGGGGCAGATCCACTCTGTGGTATCATTTGTTTCTAAGATGTTGTCTCAGGATTGTGAACAGTGCCTGCTCACCAAAGCAAGTTCCTGTCATGGAACACAGAGCAGAACACATGCTTCATTTTCAGTGTCTCTGAATTAGGTGTCTGTACTCAGAGAAATGCAGTAGGTCTTTATAAACTGAGGAGACACAAAGGCAACCAATTTGCAGTTTTCAGAAATAAATTTGAGCACTTCCCATTGGATTTGCACTCTGTCACATGGAGTTCTGTGGTAGTGATACTTGGAGAAAATGAGAGCAGTTGTTAGAAGTTATCAGAAGTTGAGCAGGATCTCTGCTGCAGATGTGGTAGCTGCAGTTTGTGAGATGAGAACTGCTGGTTGTGTAGTTTTATCTCTATGATCAGAGCCGTCACCTAGGCCAAGTAAGGTAAGATATGCATTGTTTGTCTTTCTCATTGCCCCTCCCATAAATAATAGGGTTACTTAGGTTGGTTCCTACCTGCTCAGAAGTCATAGCGAGATTATTAGACTAAAGAAAACTATTTAATTAAAATTACAGAGATAGCCCAAACCCTCAAACACGTCAGTGATTAATATTAAAGTAATTAAAAAGTAACTGTATGTTCTGATGAATAGCAGCAGCAGCCATGCAATCAGAACAGAGGGATTAATAAACAGCTGTAACTAGTCATACTTCACAAGAGATGCATTAGATTTTATATATATATGTTCCCTTCACAAAGAAATCCATGTCTGACTGATTCCCCACTCAGTTATTGGGTCAGAACTTCAGCTCTGTAGATCACTGTGGCATCAAGAAGTTGGTACAGATTACATCAGTGGAACATCTGATCTTGTGCCTGTATATTCCTTTCACTGAACGAATATGAACAGAATATACAGAGTTTTGTGTAAACTATTTTGTGTGTCAAAAACATGCTAACGATTAACAAATTCATTAAGAAGTCTGGTAATAGCTGATCTAAAAATTGACTGTAATGTTTTCCAACTGGGATTTTTAAAATAATTTAGGGGATTTCAATCCGCAAATCACACTGAGTTTCAGGGAGAGACTTGGATATCTGAATTTGTGAGGCTCCTCTAGAAATCCCAACCTAGGAGCTCATGGAGTGAGAAGTAGTCAGCAATGGAAGAGGCCAATAGCAAGTATACGTTGATGGGAAAGCCACACTGCAAGTTTATCAGGAACGTGTGAGTGTAGACAACAGGTTTAGTTTCCCTGGGCAGCTACCAGTCCAAACTGACTTTGCTTCTCATCTTTTATTATGTGGCCTTGTGCTTCTAAGAACTTTTTTCTGCCAAGCGTGCAAGCACAGGAGCCATAGGGAGTTTCCACTGGAACCAGAACCTGAGGAGAATGAATACAAACACGGATGTCATTCCTGAGACAAGGATGTGCCATTGCCATTACAGCAGAACCTGAAACTATTCTCCTCCTTTCAAAATCATGCCTTGGTCCTTTACTTCCCATATGGGCATCAGTGGTAGATTTTGTGATCTCAGGTAAAAAATGGCTTTATAATGTCCACATAAAAGAGGGCAAAGGTAGGATTTGATAGCAAGAGAGTCACAAGAATTTGAGAGGGAGGCCAGAGTATAAACAGCCTATAGACCATTGGTCAGTCAAAATAACAACTGCAATATGAAATAACCTAGTTTCTCTCTGTCAAGTGAGGATAACATAACAAACTTTCAGCTGAACATGTCCAATAGCTAGAGCAGCTGCGGAGGGTGGAGAAAATACATCATAGCCCCTTTTGTCACCCTCTGCCTGGTCTTGGGCTTATACCTTGCCAAGTACTGGACCAGTCTGCTTTGGCTCCTAATTACTACAGAATGATTCACTGCTCTCTTAGAGCGCTGCTCCTCTGTCACCTACAGATAAAGCCTATGGCCCTAGCTAAGCTGCTTGTAACCCCACGGCACTAAGGGTCCTCACTGGCTTTGGTGGTGCTGCCAATGGAGCAGAAAGAACAGCCATATTGGACTAGCATTTCAGATTGCCAGGTCATGTGACAGGATCATGAGACACTCTGCTTGGTTAAAACTGCACAAGTTGATGTTATCACTGAAAGTGAAATGCAGTAAAAATGAATTATTTTTTTCAGACATCTCTGTTACAGATCCTTGTGATCTCCAAAGCATTCCCCTGTGCTTAGCAACATAAGAAGGCAATCATCCTTCTCCTGTAGTTTGTGTAGATCTCTTATAGAGGAAGGGTAGGGCTTTCACTGGGGCTGGGTTGAAAATGTTGTCTCCCTTTAACTGTTCCATGCAGAGATGCCGCTATGCTTTTAGGCTGTGTATTTATAGAGGTTCCAGGCAAGTTGTGTTTGGAGCATTTACTTACTTCTTTGTCGTTGGTACAGCCTAGTGCTTTCATGTCTACCACATTATAAAAGGTGTTGTTCAGGATGACTTCTATGACCTGTACCTGAAACCATGAAAACAGGGCAGCGAATTATCACACTTGTCAGCCAACAGTCCAGCAGTGTTTTCCCTCAGCATAAAGAAAAACAGAGCAACTCCTCCCTTCCCCAAATATGTAAAGTTGATAAAATGCGATCTATTGAACGTGCAGCCAATGTTATAGTGTTCCTTTCACCTTTACTTATGTCCTGCCGAACACAGAGCAATATTCTTTCCCATTATGTTCACAGCTGATACACAGCACTGAACTCAGGTCCTGTGAGAGCATTCAGAGTTTTTCAGGCCATCTAACTGTACCACCAAACAGTTTCCAGTCATAACTGCCAGAGGAGATTCATTTTGGTCTTCTCAGAGGACCAGTTAATGTTCATTATTGTTTAAGTAAAACATCAACAGGAGGAAAGATGATACCTGCGGCACTTGGGAAAGGACACACATCTGGATAGAGTTGACGGTCTTCTGGTAAGAGGGCGAATACTCCCCACAGTCAGGTGGCCCTGAGAAGGCCTGAAGGATACATTCCCGGACTTTGGCCCTAGAGGTAAAGCATGTTCTTACCAAACCTTTGTCTATATCCATCATATTTTACTGTTTATTTTCTTTCTACTTTTCTCTGTCTTTTCTGACATTTTTGTCAGGAAAAGCACATGAGATTTCATGGAATATCAATGTATTTGTCATGTCTCCTCCCAATTCCCCCCTTTCCAGCCCTATACTAGCCAGCAAGTGTTTTGTTATAAGTATTTATCAAATGAGTTGTGACTTTGTTCTCCTAAGGTGTTCTGTACTGAACTACAAATTGTCCATTTAAATGCTGCTGGCTGATGCACCATTGGAGAGAGAAGTTGACTTACCCCTAGGGCTTGCCTTTTACCCCAGTACTGAGGCTTAGAGCCTCTGCTGAGACCTAGGAGAGCGGCTGGTGCTCAGCAGCCATAGGTCCAGCCCTCACTCTGCTGTGTTGCATAGAGGGACTTTGGGATCAAAGACTGGGTGATAAACATTATTCATCTTGATATGTACCATACACAATCAAAGTCAAAATCTATGCATTCGCCATATGACCACTTGCAGAAGAGCTCTCCACATAAAATCCTGTCATTTCTTTCAGGAAGTGTGGTGTGTTCATTCCTATAGAAGCCTTCAAATCCAGACTGTGTTGTCTTCATAAGTTTCAGATCTTTAATTCCAGCAAAAACAACCAGAGGACCTGTGAACCAAAAATAGGAGAAATATGAGCCCTTTTCAGGCAGGCAGAAAGGACCTCTGCTTGTGAGCTTGTAGCAGTTCTACAATTATCAAGTAGTCACTCCAAGACTTCCGTGCTTCTGCTGCAAGGCTTTTAAAAATTATTTTCTGCACACTGATGTTAGCAAGAAGGTAAGAAACAAGAGAGAACCTGCGGAAGTCAGAGCTCAATCTAGAAAGCAGAGAATCCTGTTAAGTGACCTGAAATGGAGAGTTGAGGACACCCCTTATCTCACTTCCTTGGAGCTGGGACGTGTATCAGCTTGGCTGTCACTGATGTTAAGTTGGAGACCACTAATTGCTCAAAAGGGAAATGAAATAGGCTACTGGTGCTGTGGTGCACAGGAGAGGTAAGACAGACCTTTTCTAACAACGTGTAGGAGTGCTGAAAGGCTGTACGAAGACTGGGAGCTTCAGCCAGAAATTCACTTCACATATTCATCCTGTGTATTTTGCATCCGTAAGAACTTAGAGGGCAAGGAGCCAATGCAAATGCTTGCATTTCAGCTAATTAGCAGGAACTGGCACTGGTACAGATGCCACCCACAGGTTCAAACTGACAGTGTTTTGCTCGTAGCCACTATTTATGAAATGTGCTGTTGCAAATCAATGCTGCATGGGTGGATTATAATTTTCTAAAGACCAAACAGTTGTGTCCTGAACATTTTCTTCTATCATTTTGGATGGCAGCTAAAAAAATTAATGTGGTCAGTCATGTATATCACACCAAACTGATTGTTGAAAATTACACTGACCAGAGCTGACAAAAAAGCAAATTCGGAAAAGAAGAACTTTACATATACAGGCTTACCCAGAGCTGATCAGTAGCTGAAGCCTGTGCTGCTCTTGGTGCTCACACTAGCTAGTTCAGAATTAATTCTTGACTAAGCCCAGCACATAGTAATCCTACCTTTGACTTGGAGGACTGGCACACCTTGTCTTTAAGCTGTGCCTTTGCAGAAAGTTGTACTGGAAGTAATTTCACTGTAGTGGATATTTCCAAATGATGTGATTAGTTAGAGTGGGGTTTTCTTTGTTTTAATCATTGCCACTGGATGTGATTAAAATTGTATTTCATCTATTTCTTTTCTTGTTTAAATTCATAATTGTTTTTGAATGGGTCCAAGGAGGTGTATCTATTCTTTTGGTTTCATTTACCAAAAGCTTTACAAGATCTAAAGAAGTTTTATCTTATCTGCCCAATATCCTTAAACAGAATAAACTGGATTTTGTTCAGATCTTGATGACTTGGTTGCTTGGATATAAGATACGTGTGTACTAGTGGAATGCAGATACTATCAGTGAACCTTGAAGGTATTCAAATATAGTCTTGTTTGAAAGAGCTGCTTGCAACAAATGATTTACTGAAATGCTGGCTGGCTATCTAGCTGTCTACTTGGACCTATAACACCTAGACAAAGTTTTTAAAGAGCTGAACAGCCCACCCTGTGCTTTCAGAATCTCTTGTGCTTGTGCTGTCTTTTCAGTTGTCTAAAGGTGACTCCATTAAATTACTTATGATCCTTTCAGGTTTTAAAAATTTTTGAGTCTCTTATGACTTGATATAACGGAATAAATAAGCCTATAATTCTGTTAAGTCTCACCACTTTTAATGATGAGTAAAGTGTTAAAACACAGGATTAACTGAGAAATAAATTTCTGTGTCTGGCTGCTAGGTGCATAGGAGGATGCTAAAGATAGAGAAGGCTCTCATAAAAAAAAAAATAAAAGGGATTTGAAAATCTTCTCTTTATTTATTTTTTACATAAAACCTGAAGTTGCAAAATTTCATGCTGAATTCTCATGATGATGATAAGCAGAAGCTTATCAAAAAGTGTAAACTCTTTTTTTTTTTTCATTCAGGTTTTTTTCTTAACATTTTTCAGAAGCCAAAATGAATGGTATTGAGACTGACAAAAACACAGTAGTAGTCAACTTTACATAAAATATTATGCCAAGAGGTGTTGGAAACCTGCATGGGCTCTCTTTTTTCCTTCAGCTAGGGACAATGGGGACAATGCTCAGCTGTTCTTTAGCCATGTCTTAGAGATCAAGAAGACCCTAAAAGTATTGTTTGATTTAGACCTCTGAAGAGATTTTATTATGCTGTACGCCCTGCTACAGTTTTGCTGTCTCCAAAACCATCATCTGTCACCAGCAGAAACATTTGCAGAGAGGCAGGGGAAGCTACAAAGTCTTTTCTCACCGTTCCGGCACTGCTCAGCTTCACAAAAGCGAATCCCATCAGGAACACAAATGAATGAGTGGATGTGGGGAACGCCGTTCTACAATCCAGAGCAGACATTTAAGTAAAAGTGCAGAAAGCAGTACCTTGACAGGGAAACAGGGGCTAAGAGAGTGAGAAATGGCTTCAGCATGAGCCAAAGGAATGCATTAGTATTTCAGGTACCTGGTATAGACGTTGCCATGGCACTTCCTGAACGTAGGCTTTGACGTACGCCACTTGGCAAAATGTTGTCATGAAGTGTTTGCAGATATCTATAGCAAATTGTTCTAAACTTGGGATCTAAGGCAGCAAAGAGTATTATTAGAATGAAGCAATTACCTCATGTACAAGAGCAGATTGTTCTAGCTGTAAATATTTGGAAAGGATCAATGTTGTTAAAAATACAGATTTCTTTCAATTCTGGCTCTGCACAGATAAGGTTGCAGCATACACTGCAAATAACCCTACAGATTCACCTCAGAAATCTCCCACTGCAATGTAGGGAGCTGGAGTCCCTGGGCTCAGAGCAACTGCTGCAGAAGCCTGATGTGCTGAGGATATAATGCTGAAACAATCGCAGGGATGCTCTGATTCAGCTTCACAGGCTAAGGGTGGGATTTCGTTATGAGAGGGAGAACTCGAGCTGCAGATTTTCTTTATGACAGGAGAAGTAAGAGAACAGTTAGCAGAATTGAGAGGATTCTAAGCTACTTTGAGGCCTATTTAAAATGCTGTATAGGAATAATGCTGCATTATGTGCTCTTACGTTAAAAAGAAGGAAAAAAAAAAGAAAGATGGATCTTATATGAAAAATCTAACAAAAACTACTGTTAGCTCTGTGAGGCAAAGAAAGGATTTGGAAAACTGAGGAGTCTGTGTTTCTGTTCTCAGACCCAGGAGACACAAGCCTTTTTCACAAGTGTGGTTACTCAGGTGTGTGCCCTGTTTGTGTGTTCTAATGCAAAATAAATTATGAGAGGTCAAGGTAACCCATGCTAAAACTTTTGGACGAGGAGGGAGGGCCTCAGTAACCCCTGTAAGCAGGATGAGCCCCTGGATGAAGGATGAGGAGGGAAATTCTTTCTCAAACCTTTGGTGGTTTTAGTGCCAGCCTGAAGTGCAGATGAGGCACAGATTCTTCTGATGCATTTTGGAAATAAAAACTTGGCATAATAAACACTACCCAATAAGAGATAAGACAAGCATGGATAGCTAAAAAGTAAAAAATACCCCGTTTTTTTTGGCCAAGACCAGGACAATGTTCTTTATGGTGTCTGTAGGTATCACAAAAGAGTTGTTTCCATCCAGGTACTCATGAGCAGAAGTCAGCCGGAGATGCGTGCACACTTCCACTTCTTTAACGAAGTGCTTCTTCCCTTCTTTATGGAGGCGAAGGAACTTAATTGTGTTCTTGCCATACTCACAATTGAGGACTTCTATATCCTTAATCTGCAGAGAAAACACATGTTGTAATAGAACTCAGCAGAGGCACCAGTTATGCTTAGCCAGTGAAACATAAACAATGTTTATTGTTTTATTTCTGTGATTACCTGTGATAATGAAAATATTTCCGTTACAAATCACCAAGTCTTGATGGGAGTAAAAAATGCTTTAGGAAGATGTCTTTATGAGTAGCAGCTGTGATAGAATTTAAAACTTTTCTTGGGGGGCAGGTCATTCAACAGATCGTGCATGGAGTTGCAGGGACATTGGGCAGGTGGCTTTGTAAGCAGACACAACCACCAAGCAAGAAATGAAAACAGCTGTCGTGTTCTTGACGGTTTTTGTTTCCTGTTAGCCCATCTGCCCATGTTGTGATTCCCCAGAGAAAGAAGGGAAGAAAGGCCAGGCTGGGCTGGTAGAAAGCATTTTGTTGCAACTGGATTACAGCCCTGATCGCTCATGAGAGGGATGAGAAGCAAGTCTGAGCAGCAAAATTCAGCTCTCGATTCACACCTCCAAAATCCTGGCTTTATGGGATCATTCTTTTTGTTTGCGTTAAGCCCTAATTGCTTTTATCCTGCTTTGGTCAAACACAGCCAAACTTGCACAGCTACTGTGGTGCTGGAGGCACTGCAAGGGGAAGGAGAAAAAAATACTGTGGAGGTTGTGGGGTTTTCTGTTGTGCTAAAGCATCCAGCGCTTACTGTGGCACTTTCCCTGAGGCTGAAATATCCCATACCTGATGCTAACTTCTTTCATTGCAAGCGTAATGGGGAAAGAGAAGAGAATATTTTCAATGCTAAAATATCAACTTAAACCTTTTATTTGTGACTTGCTGAAAACATTATCATGTGTAAAATTGCTCAATTCAGACTTGTTTGTTCCTAAGAGAAACACTAATGCATTTAAAAGAGAATTTTAAAACATAATTATCTGACTCTAAGTAAATTACTGTGGCTCAGAGGCTTTTTTTGCTGCCAGCCTCTGCAGACTCAGTGCCCACAGCAAATTAAGGGCCCCCACGGGCAGAGGCAGAACTGGGAGTCTCAGCACTGCAGCGGGCACCCCCTTTGCAGGGATGGTGCAAAGGCTGAGCTCACCGTGTGGGCCGGATGGAAAAGTAGAGAGGTGAATGTGGTTTTGGTTTGCTTGTCTGGAAACTGAGATTTTTCAGGTAGTTGTGAAAAAAATTCAAACTACTTTCACAAAGCATTAAAAAAAAAAAACAAACTTATGTTTTAAATATTCTCCTCCTAAGATGCAGTATAAGTTTTCTCAAAAGTATAGTTTCACAGTGCCATGTTGCCTTGCTGCTGCCCAGACTGATAAGGGCACATTTCCAGCCGGTCCTGGGGGCGTTCACCAGCAGCTGGCTGAGGAAACGCGGCCAACTTCTGCTTTTAGAGCCTGCCCTGTGCTCGCCGTGCAGCCGACACGCCGAGATGACCATGGGGTCTGCATGGTGCAGCCCCGCTCTGCTGCTGCTTTTCTCCTCCCCGGCCCTGTGGGCAGTGGAAATTTCCTGCAGAAATGAAGATGGGGAGGCAGTCGACTGGTAAGTAAATACCGCATATGGGAGGGATGCAGGGTGAGTAAATAACGCCTAAAATTACACTGTGTGAAGTAGGTGGGTCACCAGGAAGTAATGCATAGCAATCACTGTTTTAATCCTGTTTGTCTCTGAGTGGCTGAATTTTTCATTTGGAAAGCCTGGGGTAAGTTACTGAAAGGTGATTTCATGCCATGGAACCAACCACGCTGCTGCGTTACGACTAACTGCAAAACAATGATGGGTTTACGCAGCGTTTGTGTCTGATGATCAAAGCCAGCCCAACCTGTGTTCGAGTGCCAGCGCTGCAACTGCCTGCAGCAGCCCTGGCGGCAAGGGCTCCGGCTCACGGAGCCGACCCAGGGAAGTGCCTGCAGCCTGCCTGGCCTCGGTGACATCCCCTCGCTGCATGGGGGAGCTGAGGCCCAGCTGCCTCCGGAGCGGGGTGGGAGAGGTGTGAGGAGCATGGGCATGCATGACTGTGTGGGAAAGTGCCGTCTGCCAGCACCCAGCCCGGGCTCGGGTGCTGAGTGATTAATTGGATTAATGCACTTTGAAGATGAAAGACACAAAGTGTAATTACATAACAGCCAACCCAGGTTTAAAAAGTGAAACCAGATCTCATAAAATATAAAAAGTGCTGAAGCCTCTCAAAGGCAAATATCAAGCAATTCAAAAAGAAGAGTCTGACAGAACAGCAATTAGTTCAGATATGAGCGATAGAGGAGGAGGTGCTGCTCTGTAAGAGCCGCACTGTGTCCCCTCCCTCACACACAGCCAACCTGGGGCTCCTTGGGCACTGAGCCCGCCTTGGCCATGCCTGCTTGCCTTGGCACAGCATCGAGCACCCGAGGGAGCGGCCCAGCCTCATTGCCCTTGCCAAGG
This sequence comes from Penelope pileata, assembly GCA_013396635.1. Classification (NCBI taxonomy): domain Eukaryota; kingdom Metazoa; phylum Chordata; class Aves; order Galliformes; family Cracidae; genus Penelope; species Penelope pileata. The sequence continues at coordinate 616,128 of WBMW01004394.1, forward strand.
CACCTCCAGATAAAGTCATTTTTCAAGAATCAGAATCTTAGTTGGCACAGCCAGACAAGAAATCAGTGATAGGAGAAATTTCATTTCTCTGCAAAATGCAATTGTTCCATGCAGAATGAGTCAGGGCCTGGTGCATGCCCCTGTCCCTTCTGACAGGAGCAGTGGGGAGAATGGGGGATTTTCTTTCAAATATGCTGTGTCTCAATGAAAGAAAAACTCGCCTGTCAGCACGGGTCATGCTAGTTTTATTGAAAAGGGACAATCTGGTTTTGCCTGATTCTGGACTTGGTTGCTATGAAGCTGATAGGAAAAGGAGAACTGAAATTGCTGAGAAAAGCTTCCTCTCAACCAAAAGATGTTGACAGCCTTTCAAACAAACACAGCTTTTCATTTTTAATTTTCAATTAGCAAGAGCTTCATGTGAGTCTCTGCTGTTCACTGGCTTCCTCCTGCAGTGTTCCACAATTGCTCATTGCTGATACTCACACACCTTTCATTTGATGCTAAGCTGAAGGAATCACTTGCCTTTTCCGATCCAATCCCTCCATGGACGTGCCCAAGGCAGGATGGGACGGGGCTTTGGGCAAACTGGGCTAGTGAGAGGTGTCCCTGCCATGGCAGAAGTAGATCTGTCCAACCCAAACCATCCCACTCACGTCCCCAGCTCCCTGCAGTTCCTACCACACGAGGCAGCGGACTGGCAATGGCCCCAGGTGCTGTTGTCCCACCTGAGAGCTCACCTCACCACCTCCAGCATCACAGCAACTGGCCACAGGCCCAGTGCCCTCTGGAGGGCAGAGCTCTCTGCTTTACTCGCCCAGGCTCACTGCACTCTATGGGAATAATTTTGTACACACAAAAACAAAACTCTCTGCCTTCCAAGAAGTACTGAGTCAGGGACACAAGCCAGGGCCGTGCATTGCTTTTTATAGGATAGGAAAATAAAAAGTAAAGGTGTGATTACTTCCAGTAACTCAGTGCTCACACACAAGCAAACACTGTGGCCCTGCTAATCAAAGTCCTTGCCACTCATGCCTTTGCTTTTCTTAAGTTCCCAGGGAAGTAACTTTCAGTCCACTCCCACAAGTGCTTAAGCTCTTGAGAAACTTTCTGTGCACAAAGAGCAGTGAGGACTTGTACACAGCTGAAATTGCTAATGCACTCAGCTGGCTGGCTGTGGAGGTCCAAAGCACGCATCACCTGGGAATCGGCAGGCAGGTCACTGGCAGCTCCGCTGTGGGCATTCCTGTGAGCATGTCAGCTGCAAGGCTGTAAACATCAAGAGAGCACAAACCTTCCAACACATTTCAGAGCAGTTTGGAAAGGCTTCGGGCAGTAATTCTTGGCTCAGCTCCTACCTGTATAACTACTAGTATTTGTCCCCTTCCCAAATCCTCACTGCTTGTAAAGGGAAGGTTGCAGCTCCTCACGCAGGGAATGCTCTCGCCAGACCTTCCATGCAAATCCCTTCCTCATCTTCTCCTGGGGGGTTTAAGGAGCATCACTGTCAGTGGGGACATAGGTGGATTAGTTCTCCCCTGCCTGTACATGTGCCTTTCCCAAGGACTAAATGTCCCTGCAGCAAAATGCTCATCTGGTGCTTTTACCTGCTTCCTGAGATGCCTTTTTTATTTTTTTTAACCAACTGTAATTTAACTGGGCAGGGCCTACTCCTCCTGATATACTTAAAGTGTCAAGCACAGTCAGACTACATTTTTCTTAAGTACCAGAAGACTGAAAATAATGCCACTCAGTTCTTACTGTTGACATAAATAACAGATTACTTAAGTAGAGCACTTAAAGAAAGTGGCTCAATTAATTATATTGCAATTAATCCTGTGTCTACTTCATCAGAGACATAGTTCAGTAGGAACTGAACCATTAACCAACAACATTGAGTACTCTGCCATTTTGAAAAGATTTGTGTTTCTTGTAATTGTTTGTAAATACTCAGTTTGCAATAGCTCAGCAGAATATGAGTCTGCTATGAAAATTAGGATTGTAATAAAGTTAAAACATGGTTTCATGCTCATTTATATATGTACGTGAAAATATGGAATTAGATAATGGTGGCACTGGTGCCCCAGCACAAGCATCCCTGCAGTCACCCTGGTCCTTAAATCCTCATGGGGGAGGAGAGGCTGATCCATGTGTTCAGACAGAATGGTTTGCAAGAAAAGCCAAATTTGCTTTTTGCTGTTGCAGGTTTGCTCTGTACAAGCTGCCGAAGCACGCCAAAGGCGAGGGCGCGGGGCTGGGCCTGCAGTACCTGTACCTGGACAGCCTGGCACAGCAGTGGCAGCCCGGCCGGTACCTCATCAACATGACGCAGGGTGCTCTGGGACAGACACTGGGGCAGCTCTATGAAGCATACAAGGCCAAGGCAAGTGACGTTTAATTGCCATTTTGTTAGCGTGTTTACTTGACACTGCATGCAAATGAAATGAAACCAGCCAAAATAAGCACGCAGGGCTGTGGCCGGACCTGAGTGACTAGATCTGCTGAAATGCGTCAAGGTGAGTGTGCTGGCGGCTTGGCAGATTATTTGCAGTTCTGGCTACAATTAGAAATTACCCTAGAAATTTCTAGTTGACCCTTTCACACACTTGAAGTGTTGTCCATCAAATAAATGAACGTTGGTGCACAGTCCCCGTGCCTTTGTTTCTGTGGTTCCCGCTGAGCAGTGGCTGAGCTGAGAACTGGCTGTCGGCTCAGCCCGAGCCCCATGGTGACCACCACACAGCACCCTCCTAAGCCCTCCCAGGTGCATGCATCTCAGCCTCCATCTCACATCACATTTGGGTTTTTCTGTTGCCTTGTGACTGCTTCACCAGTAATGATTATTTTTTTTCCAGTCAGAAACCTCATTTATATTAGTGTAATTATAAAACACCACAAGAACTGCCCATGGTTATTTTTTAGCATCTACACAGTCTACTTGCTCCCCTTCTTAGGAGCCTGGGTGTGTCTGCGCTCTGCTGTGGGTTATTGGTAGGCTGTCATTAAATTCATACGTAAAATAAATTCCCAGAAGTTCGTCAAATATTGGCAAACCACTCAACTCTCCTATCCCATATCACACTGTCGTTGTCATACAAACAATTGTTACAAACTCACAGTGCTGAGCCATGCAGATGCCATCTTCCTACCCTGCTGGTATTTGCAAACTGTACCTCAGGTGGGGAATCCTGTCCCAGTGCCTTTGATGTCCTCTATTCAGGGGAAATAAGGTGTGGCCATATGTAAATATTTTGCAAAAAAAGTATTAATTGCTTGTCCTTCACAAGAATGCTTGTCAAGGCTACTTTTCCTGAGCAAACATTCTCACAGGATCTGGTTGCTAAATGAGAGAGAGACACACAAAAAAGCAGAAGGTGGGAATTTTTGACAAGCGATTGCCCAACAGAACCCGTGTGAATCATCCTAGTGAGCACATTCAACCTCTTGAGGACGGGCTGTTGCAATCATTGAGGGAACTTCCACTTGGTATCAACCAGGATCCTAACACTGAGTCTTCAAGTTTATTTCAGTGTAAGCTCTGTGGAGATGGTGGCAACTGACATGAGGGAAGGATGAGGCTCGTGATGTGTGCAGAGACCTGCTGAAGTCTTTCAGCAAAAGCTGTTTGCTTAAGGACCTTTGCCTTACTGAATGTCATGTTTCAGAAATGTCTGTTTCCCTGCAGAGCAATGACACTGCATATGCAATCTATAACGACGAGGTCCCCCATTCAGGCTCTGCCAACTGGAAAAGAGGACACACCAAAGGTACAGGGAGAGTCCCCAGCTGCTGTTTTCTCCTCTATGAAGTTGTGGATAACATCTATTTGTTTGTCAATCTGCATATCTGAAAATCCTGCCTAAAGCAAAACTGGAGGATGATTTGCATGATGAGTGATTTACAGCGTAGCAATATGTGTAGTTGATTCTGTTCTGGTTCTGCTGTTCCTGTCCTGTATTGAAGAACTCTTAGAGATTATGGACCCTTTGTTTTCAAGAGTGGAAACTCGTGTATCTCCTTCAGCAAGTACAGACAGGTCGTCCTTTAGCTGGCTGTGTGACAGAGTTAACCATGAAGCCCTCCAAGCTCTCCCTGTCTTTGACAGGACTAGGGAAGCACTGAAGTACACAGTGGCAGTAAAGTGTGCCAGGCTTTCCCAGCCTGGCTCTGGGTGGAGAGGCTCATCTGTCTGAGGCTGCAGAGCCTCTGGGGCTTCTCCCTGGGCCCCCGCAGCAGAGGTGGCCTACTCGGTCTGCCTACGGCCCGCCCCAAATGCGGTTTGGTCCGGGTGCTGGTGGAGCCCATTTCCACCTTGTGCAGTGATGAAATGAAGGGAAGGAAAAGGAGCAGTGAGGGGACAGCTGCAGACATTAAACCATCAGATTTTTCAAAGACAATATTTGGGCAGAGAAAGAAAATGTTTTTCAAAGGTATTTTTTTGAAAGCACAGAGGTGACAGTTCAAGTGGGGCTATGCAGGAGAGAATTAATGCAATTTTAGCACAATATCAGTGTTTTCTATAGCCCATTAATATACTCTAGAGTGAGGTTTACTGTAGACATTCACACACTGAAGCATGGTTTCTTCAGCAGGGAATCCAAAGCAGGACACCGCTGTGATGTCTCAGGGCTTTTCCGTAATTCATTTGCCATAACTTTCCTTTGACAGGATTTCTGCTCTTGGACAAATCACAAGGCCTTTGGGTGATCCACAGCGTGCCTCTGTTCCCTCCCTTCCCTGAGGACGGCTACGGGTACCCACCCAGCGGCGAGTCCTACGGACAGACGGCCATCTGCATAACCTTCACATACGACCAGTTCAAAGAAATAGGTAAGGAAAGCTTCTCCCTAAGAATGCCTTTGCACCGCTGCAGCCCTCTGGCTCCTTTCCTTGAGGCTGTGCCTCCAAAACTGCTTGCTTTTGTCCTCCATTGTCAAATTTGGAAACCAAGTGGGGCCTGGAAATAGCATGTTTGTTGGCTTTCAGTTCTGTTTATCCAATCCTTCCTGTGAGAATGTGGGAAATTCACTCTTCCACTCTTTCTCCATCTCCCATGAGAACTATAGGGATAATAATAGTCACAAGTGCATAGTGAGGGCAAAGTCAGCCCATGCGTGCCAAATGCTTTGGAAGTATAAAGAAGGATGGTTAACAGTTTTTAACAGTAATAATAGCTCATTCAGTCACAATAGTCTGCTGTTCTGAAAATGTCAGGCAATCACTGCTTGAGCAGGAATGGTGGCCTTGACATGTCAGAAATACAAACAATGGCATAAATATTCCCCAGAATTTCTAAAGGTACATTTTGCCACATAAAATATGAATCCAAAGAAATATGAAAATTAAATTTATATCTGTAAGATCTAGAACAACCTGACATTGGAGATCCTGAAGACAGACTGTCAAAAGGCATTGTACAAAGTCACACTGCTTTTCACTCTTTGCTCAGTTACAAGCCCCAGATTTTATTTTTGCATAAAGAAATGCATAAGATTGCAAATGGACAAGCTGATCACACTACAGAGCTGTTGAAACCAAGATCCTGCTCATGGAGGCTCATCTTTGCTTGTGCTTAGGGAAAGAGGACAAGAAAATGAGAAGCATACAGTCATGCTCTCCCTCTCTATCCTCCCATCTTCTGGTAGTCTGTGGTTTAGGGATTTCCTGAGCTGGAAAGACTGGAAAGTTCCTGATGGACTTGTCTTCGTGCACTCATAACTTGTGGCGCCCTTTTGTTCCCTTCCTCTTTACAACATTGTCTTAGTTTCTAACAGAAGTTATGCTTCTCATAGTGTCTAGTATGAAGCTATGTTGTGGTCTCAGAGGATAAACAAAAACTGATAACACCCTGGCAGTGTTGAACAGAGCCGAGGACATAACTCAGTTCCGCATTCTTCTGCCAGTGAAACAGTTAGGGGGGGCATAAGGAGCTGGGAACTGGGAGAGGACAGGACCAGGGCAGCTGACCCAAATTGACCAAAGAGCTATTCCATACCATATAACATCATGGGATTGGTTTGTTGGGTTTCCGGGTGCTTTTCGTTACGGAAGGGGCTAGCCGGGAGGAAGGGTCGCCACTGGCTGTGAGCCCTTGCTCTGCGTATCCTCTTTATATAAATATATATATATATGTACTGTTATTTCTTTTGTTCTCTTTACTATTTTAGTAAATAGCATTTATCTCAACCCATGCATTTTACTGCATATCTCTCTACTTCTCTTCCCCGTCCCATTTGGGGAGGGGGGAGGGTGAGTGAATAACTGTGTGGAACTCAGCTATCTGCTGAGTCAAACCACGACAAACATCCACAGCAAGGAGTGAGCACTGTACAAAGAAGAACTTTTCCTCTACAGATTCAATCCAGATTCTGAAAGTCAAGCTTTGTTCTCCTTAAAACCAAGCTGGGTGCTTTTGAGAAGAGCCAAAGCTCTTCTCTTTGGCTTTGGCTTGGCAAGTGTAACTGACTGGAAAGTACTCCTGTAAGTACAGGCTTGAGTTCACACATGCTGCTTGAGCATGTGACCACTCAGAGGCTTGAAGATGACCGTGGAGGAATGTGGCATGGACTGACACCACAGGCTGGCAGTTCTCCCAAGAGCAGTGAGGTATACATGGTAGCAGTGGGGCATACTCTCCTAGCCAGGCTGTGTACTGCATGGCCACTCAGAACACAAAGCAATTAAACACATTTTCAGTTGCTAAAACATGGTACTTTGACACTGAGCTCCTCTGGGAGATAAGATGTGAAGATTAGAAAGGGTTCAGGTTTCTCTTTCCAGACAGAACTTTATCTTGATTGCTTTGCTTTAACCCATTCCAATTTTGCATCTGTTCATTTCTTTGTGGGTATTTTTGTGGATTTTTTCTTTTTCCCAGATCAACAGATGCTGAGCTCTAATCCAGAAATCTACAGCTGTTCCCTCCCTGATGCCTTCCAGGATGATCTCCCAAACCTGCAGAAGCTCTGTGCACGCTCCAGGCTGCCCTCGGGCCCCTTGCGCCGCCTGTCCAAACTGCAGTCTGCTCACGGGGAAGCCTTTCTGCACTTTGCAAAGTCCCAGTCTTTTGTGGATGGTAAGAGAAACTGCTGTTATCTACCACACATGCTCCAGCAAGCAGTAGTCAGTCAGTATGTTCTTTGACACTGTCTTCTTCAAGGGGAAGAAAAGAATTTCAGCGTCAGAAAAAAATGAAACAGAGGGCAGGGAATGGTCTTCTGTCATTCTGTCAGCCCCATAACGTGAAAAGCTGTCTGGTCTTTCAAATGTCTTCAAGTGTACACTAATGGGGTTGTTGGAAAATTTCTTTTCTGTTATTCAACTGTAGCTACAGAGAACAAAAATGAGGTTTGAATCATCTACTTTTTTCTTTTTATGAAGAATTGAGGGTTTTTTCCTTTTTTTTTTTTTCCCCTGCTGATTATTGGTAACGATTTTTTCCAGGAAAAGAAGGGAAAATAGGAATGAACTTCTGAAACAAAAGTCAAAATTAGGGGTGGTTGGGGGCAAAATCCCTTCTGATTCACTTCATGCATTGGAGCAAAATGAGCCCACTTTAGGTGATCCTTTTTGGTCCTCTCTTAAATGAAGGAAAATGGAGGGCTGATTTCTCCCACCCTCTGTTATCCCACAGATATTTACGTGGCCTGGGTGGCTCAGGAGCTGAAGACCGATTTGTTGGCTGAATCCTGGCAGCACTCTGGCCAAAAACTTCCCTCAAATTGCTCTCTCCACTACTATGTCTACAACATAAATCTCATAGGGACGCCACTGAACTCCACCTTCCAGTCAATCCAGGATCATTCCAAATGGTCCGTCTCAAAGAATGATGAAACTCAATGGACCTGTATTGGAGACCTAAACCGTGCTGTTGAGCAGGCTTGGAGGAGCGGTGGGTTCATCTGTACGCAGAACAAACACCTCTACAGCGCTTTCAGACGTTTGGTGATCCAGTACGAAAGTTGCAATGATGCTTCCACGTGGTTATAAATGGACCATTCCTCCCAAACAGCATAGCCCATCATTACATAAAAAGCACTGGAAACATGTCCCTTAAACTACATTTTCACTCTGAGAAATGGCCCTGCCAGTTGCCAGATGTGCTAGACTTTCACCTTGTTAGCTATAAAAGCAGTCAGTTTACAGGGAAAACACAGCTGTTTTTCTCCCTGCACATTGATGCTGCCAGCAGTGGTGCAAAGGGGACCTCAGTGAGTAATGCTGGACAGGGGATGTGAGAAAGAACAAAAACTTGCCTGGCTAGCTAGGCTGTCTGGCCTGTGCCGTTAACTGGAGAAAAGTACTCCAAAACGCTTCAAAACCACCCCCTGTTCCAGGTTCTTTTGAGATCAGAGCACGTCTGCTGCATTTGGGGGTAGGCTGGGCTGGATTTCTTAAAAAACAGACATAACTGGATGCAGACAGGAAGACAAGTAGTCTGGGGACAAGAAGGCTTCATTTTTATGATTAATTTTTAGAGAAGAAATGAGCTTTGAATCATTTGTAACCAATAGCTTGGGAGTATTTCTAGTGCTTTTATTCATCTGCAGCAATCACATGAACAAATAAACGTTCAAAATATGAATGAATAAAATAAATTAAGAGAGAAAATGTTCTGTTTGTGGTCTCTCTCTTCCATCTCTAGCTATCTGCAATTGGTTACAATGTTTTATAGCTGCCAAAGGAAAACGTGAGAAAATTAGGGAACAGAGAGAGAGAAAGAAAATGTTTGAATGAAGATGTTATTTCACCTACATTTTCACACTACAGCTAATGTGGCTGTTAATTTTCAACAGCTCCAATCTCAGGCTTAGCATTCAAAGTTTCCATAGATTTGCTATAAAGACAAAGCTAACTTGCAAGCTCGTTATACGTTTTCGGATTCAAATTTTAATATGTTCCTAAAAATATTTGTAGGATTATATCTCACTTGTAATTTTTGTTCCTGAATTGCTACTATAAACTCCTGTCTGAACGTTTGGCTGTCCTGCTAACATTTCTGTTTTGCTGTGTTCATAGCCTATACCCCTGACTGTATGCAAGTGTCAGGTAGATATAAAGAAATACCCTACAGCAACAAGTTACCAAAGATTTTTTCCCTTTCCATCCTGAAAAATCAACCAAGCAACAAAGTGTTCAAAGTACCAAATAAGATAACATCAGTCCACATTTGTGCATACTTCTTGAAGAAATACAATTACTGTATCCAGATACAGTTAACGAGGTTAACGAGGTTAACGTTATTCTCCTTCGTTAACAAGGAGAATTGTGCAGAACTGGATTATATTTAGCCAACCTTGATCAAAGGTAAGCCTGACTCTCGTAGCTCAGGGAAAACAATGTGAATAGTTTAGATATTCTGCATGAAATAGACCTTGCTCTTATCTCTGCATATGAGCAAAAGTTTTATGAATAATATGCTTGATAATGTTTTTCCTCTGAAGTTTGTCAAATGATTTTATATGCATACTTTTCATTGTTTTACTAGCAGTGGTCAAGTAATAACTATTTGTGGTATTGCAAATTGCCAGTGAGACAGCATTGAGCACTGGGACAGTAGGACATTGCTCAGATAAGCCAAGATAAAATTTGTTTGTCTCGTCCACTTTTCCATGGCGGACACTGACCTGACCGGCCTGAACTCCCATATGTTGCCCACAGCGTTGCAAGCACGTGACCTTGCTGTACAGGAGCAATGAGGAGCCCTTCACTGGAGACAGCTCTGGTGAGGTACTCTGTGGTGCCTCAGAGGACACCAGGACTGGCTCCACCTCCTGTATTTCCTATGGGAGATGCTCAGCCACAGCATTTGGTTCACAGAGCTCAACAGCCACGAGTCTCCATCCCCAGGCTGACACAACGGTGTGTCACAAGCCCGCTCCCCTGGCCTATCACTGGACTGTAAGTGCTAATTGTTATTCTTGATGATTTGATCAAACAACAGACATCATAGATCAAGACTTCTCACAGCCTTCCCCTCCCAATACGCTCAATGTGGCAGCCTCCATGTCAGATGCTACTAAAGTAGCATAAACAGCAGTGGGAAGTTGGAGAGAAATGAGCTGTGCTGTACATTGCATTCACCTAAATAGACACGTTTGGGCGCACACTCATTTCAGTGGTGTAGCAATAAAAAGGCTGCAGCTCTGGTTCTTTCTTTTCCTGACTGTAAACAGCTTTAATATAGTTTTCCTTTCATTGCATAATGTCCATATTTACATATTTCCCAGTGTTTCCACTACGCGCATTATGAAATATGGGCAGATGCCCTTTTTTCCCAAAACAAACCCAAAGATGAACATATGGAGTTTCTAAGGGCCTGTGTCTCTCGGGCTGCCTGTGCGACATCAGGACCACATGCCACTCACTCAACCTCACAGCGCGCACTGTGATCACTCGCTGGTGTGAGATATGTATTTTTTAATACTTTTATCAGGGTTTAATTTTAAAATGCACTCTGTCAAAATGTCAAATGCTCCACAGCTCCACCTGCCCAGTGCTCCCTTTCGGTGACCCCTCTGGCTGGGCAGCCTGTGCCTGTGGAGGGGAACACCACCGTGACTGCGGAGGGACCTGACGAGCAGCGCCGGGGCTGCTGAAGGACAGAAGGCTTGGATCCAGCATGGAGAGGGCAGAGAGCTGTTCTCCTTCTGGAAACCCTGTGTCTCTTCCCCTCAGTGCACAGGTATGGCTATTCTGACCCTTGGGCTCCGTTCTGCTTAGGCTAAATGAGAACATTTATTATGCACGAAAATTGTTTGCCGAGGGAGTAGGAGAGGCCAAAAGCACGCCATTATTAAGCCACTAAACCTTGTTGTAACGCAGTGGAGTTTGCAACAAACACAACAGCAGGTATCATTGTTGGGTAGGAATCGCCTTGTAATTATTTAGACAAGATGAGGCCCTGTCCCAGCACGCCTGCGAGCACTCAAGCAACAGGAAATGCAAATGCGGCCTCTTACTACGCCCGCCTCTGCCTCCCCCACCTCACCACTCTGGCATGCCCCTGTCGCCTCAGGAAACCAAGCCCAATGGTTTTCCTGTCAACCCCTAAGGATTCCTCTGCAACACCAGTAGCTGGGCAGTGGTTTGCTATGCAATTTTACACAGATGTAAATGCATGAGGCCATCTAAACAATTAGATGTCAGCTTCATTAAGACAAAAACTAAAGAGGTGAAGGTGTAAAAACTTAAACTGTGAAATTTTGTTCCAGCTGGGCAATTACACCGCTGGAAAACAGGCAGAGGCATCCAGTCAGAGGCCATTTCACAGGGCAGCCTTTAGGCAGGATCGCTCCAGATGTCTCCACGATGACTGAAAATGTCCTGACACCTCACTATGGGAGCCATCCCTTCCACCAGCATGCTGGGGGTCTTCTCAAGGACCTGATGTTCCATGCCAGCTGCCTGCCAGCAAGTGAAGGGAAGTCTGGGGAGAAATTTCACTGACTTAGCTGGGAGCCTTCCTTTCTTCAAGGCATGCTAATGAGGCCTGGCACTGGCCTTGTCATAAAGGTCTGCAGCTCGACTTCTGAAACACAGCAAAGCAGGCTAGACTGTGTTTTTAAAAGTGCCAAAGTCTGCGAAGTTGTGGATGTTTTGCTCACCCAGCTGCCAGCAACACCCCTTCTTCCGGATGTAGCTGCAGACCTGTGCCTCTCCCACCTCCCCAGTGGCTCACGCCACCGGGGTGCCAGCAGCACGCTGTCTGCGGCTTTCTGCTCTCAAAATGGGAATTTTCCAGCAAACGCCTCTAAATACACACTGTTTTGTCAAACAGTGCCTTCTCAGCTGCCTGTGGTGTGAAGAGGCTGGGCTATTTCTGAGAAGACATATGGGTCACTCGTCCCTCTCTTCTGTTCAAATATATACGCTCTTGACAGTAATGAAATGCTAAAGAACACTGTGAGATTTTTTTAATGTATCAAAGCACCTTTTGCATTATTAGCGTAGTCACATAATTATCCCCAGAGAGACTTACACCCATAGGTTAACACCCATAAATTATTGTGTGATGTCTTTTATACCTTCATTTTCAGCTTCTGGGAAAGATACATCACTGGGTTCTTAGCACAATAATTGCTTCCAAACATGTAAGCTGCCTATGCCCTGGGTAAAATGTTCAGGAGACAAAGCAGTGCTGGCAGGGTCTGCTGGAAGCTCAGTGCAAGCCAAAGCCTAACTGTGCTCAGAACATGAAGCAAGAATATGATGTACCTCTCATATTTCACAAGAGATTTCTTAAAAAGACAGGGATTTAAAAATGAGAATGTAGAGAAATAGGAATTTATGCTAGGCAAAGCATGGAAAAATATCTCGTTGCAGGGAACAAATTCTCCGTAGCGCATGGCAGCGAGCCAGATCTGAGATTTCAAGCTAGGGTATCCGTATCAGTGTTCTGCAGATACCCTGATGCCCACAGCAGATTAGCAATATCTGACACTTTCCTATTTAGATCAGAGATACCAGATTCAAAACCTACTCTGCTGAATATTCTCAGAATCCTTCAGCAGTAAAAGCTGCTGCACATGACATCTGAAGCCAATTGTAGCACTTCCAGATCTTGGCCTCGGGAGGTAGTTTGTAATATATTTCATGCAGGCCCACTATATGCTTATCTACTGGTTTTAACTGATTTATCCCAGTATAAAGTGTATTACATGCATTTTTAATAATTTAATTTTACTTGAACTGTTAAATACAAAACATTAGGACTTGAAAAATATATCTTGGTTCTTAAGCAGTTTTGTTACATTTTTATTCAAGTGATTTTAGTAAATCCCCTTTGATTTTATTTTTTTCAATTGAGTTTATTTTGCATTTTTACACAATGTAGCTGGTTACTGTTCTGAATCTCCTGCAAGACAGATAAAAGCAAGAAACATCTCTCCACTCATTTCATCACTTTGCAGCTTGGGGCGGCAAGCTAATAATTAAATATTCAAAGCATTACCAGAGCAGGGCAGTGTTGCCTGCTGGAGTGCTGGCGGTTGCTACAAGCAGTTCACTGTAGTACACTTGTCCTAGCATTGCATAATTTATTAATCATAGAAATTGTGCATGCAAATTAGCCAGACAGTTGTGCACCATCATATGTTAACCAGTATATTTGTTTTCACGTGTTAATGCTCTCAGATAACCATGTCGCACTACAGCAGTACATCTTTCCCCTATCACCTTCCAAAAGCAGTCAAATACTTGCTAAAAGCCATGTCATCAATTATGTTGGGTTTTTGCTGTGTTGGGTTTTTGCTGTGTTGGGTTTTTGTTATTGTTCCTATGCTTCTGACTTTCCAAAGTGTGAAACTATTTAGCTCCAGGGCTTTTTTTGTGTCTGGCTTTTTACAAGTTTCCTTTTTGGGCTAAGGTTATGTCAGAGAAAAATCAGTATTTCTTTTTCTGTAGTGCAGTTTCAAAAATGTATTTTAGCACTGGTATGCTAATGCTCAACAACGCTGCCCACCATTTCCTGCTGAGGATTAAGAACCCTGAGCGCAGTGCATGCTCAGGAACTGTTTCCTTCCTTGCCCTGGCAGCTGCTCCACTGCTCATACTGACTTTGTCAATCCTGGGCACTGTGCAAATGAAATCTGCATCTTTTCTTCTCTTGCCTTTGAACTACTCCAAATCTTTGTTGCATGAAAGTAAGGTTTTGAAGGTGAGAATGAGACAACTGACAATTTTGCATGAGACATATTGCAAGGAAAAAGCATGGAAGAACTGCTGCACAGGTAATAGGGACGACTGCTGTACAATCGTAGGACGATTCCCTATTGCCCACCAAACTGCTCTCCTCTTCACTGCCAAAAATTGTGAAGAATCAGAAAAATCAGAGCAAAGAAAACTCAGAGAAAAAGAAGAGCGACCATGACAACAGAAGGTAAGCCAAGGGAGAAAAAGCAAGGGAAGAACAGAAGGAACATTAGGGTGGGAGACACCAGTCGAGTCTCGATTTCAATCACTGAGAACCATTAGGAGTTAATGATGCAGAAATCCAGCTAACCACCTGTTTCACTTACTGTGATAGTTACTTCACATTTATCCCTTTCACAGATATAACCTCCACAGGCTGTGCCGCAGAGAGAAAAAACTGAGAGGCACAAACTGAAGTGACTTCGCCAAGTATTAAACAAAGAAATCACATCACCCAGAGAGGAAGCAGATACCTGTTTGCTACCAAACTTACAAGAAGTGGGGTGAGGCAAAGTCAAAAGCATTAAGAGTAGGAGGGAGACATTTCTAAGCCAAGCTGAACAACATATTTGACCAATGAGCTTCATTTTTTTTCTTTTTTAAAAAGGAAGCTACTAGTAAGATTTTAAACCAATAAAAATACAATGATAACAAGAGCTGCAAAACATTTACAAGAGTAACTGCAGACCATTTGATTATGGAATGTTTGTTACACTATAACTTCATTCATTCTCACGGCATTCAGAAAACTGCAGGCAAAAAAAGTAGATACAAACACAAAAGAGCATGAACTGTGATAAGCAAACCAATGTCTTCAACACTTCACTCTTGGAATTACTATTACAGATATGTCTACAACTTGTGGCCTTTTATTCTCAGAGAACAATAAAACTTAGTTTAGAAAATTCCCAGTTTTGTATTTTCTTTGGCTTTATCTCTTCCTACATCCTGATCCTACTTCATTCTCCAGCACCAAACAAGCCACCAGTCATTTGGCCCTGCACTGAGTCAAAGCCAGCAAGCATTACTTACTGTCACTTGGCTCATGGTGGCCCACTGCTTGCTAGCCTCCCAGTCTTGGATTCCACAGAGGAATAATGGTAGTGCAGAAGCTGTAGCTCTATAAAAAGTGTCCTCGTAATGTCAGAGGAGGAGCTAGGCAGAAGGGGTTGGCTTCATAAATGCAAATATTTCATAATTTACTTAGTAACGTGCCTTTTTTTCCCCCCCCCAGGCAAAAGCTTTAATAAAGGAATAGGTCTACTGCAACAAAGGAAGCAACAGCAAAAAGAGAGACGAGGACACATCCTAAGTCCATTAACGTCAGTGGGTACTTGCCTTCATCTTCAGTGGGAACAGAACTTCAAAGACATGGGAATCACTCATACAAACCACAGGACAAAATCTGAACCTTCCATGGTCTATGATATAAACTGTGTTCAGAGGATAGTCCTGACACAGTGGCAATGTCCCCAGCAGGAATTTCACAGCCTGGCTTGACCTGTGGGCGGCGCTGGCTGCTGGGACAGACGTCAGAGGCCACGGGCACGGGCAGCGTCTGTGGCAGAGCCCTCCCTGAGGCTGGGCCAGGCAGCAGCCAGGCAGAGATGTATCTCCTCTTGGTGAACACTGACCCTCCTGCTGTTTATGGGTTTACTGTCAGTGCCCTAATTCAGAAGAAGTAATGTCCCCATCTCCACAGGTATTTTTTCCCACACCTCAGTAATTTAACAGCCTCTCAAAGTTTGTCTCTGACAGAGTAAAGACTGAAAGCTCAGTCCTGTATTTGGGAAGATGAGCACTGTGGACAGCAAGAATCTTCTCCAGGGAGATTCGAGATTTTCCTCAAGGAACAAGAACAAGAACTCATCCTGAGTGCACTCTGCCTGCTAAACACTGCAAAAAGCCAACGTGGGAAAGCCCAGACAAAGGAACCTCATGATCCCAAGCATCTCTGCAGGAGATGCTTTGGTACTGGCACCACACAGCAAAGCAGATGTTAAAAGAAGAGATGCCATTCTTCTGCCAGCAGCAGCATTCATCTCTCTCTCCTCCCTTTGGACTATTCCTTCTTCCACTTCCACTCCCAGGATTTCACCACGTCAGCTGTGTGACAGTGTGCACACTGGGGAGCTTGTTGCACTCGAAGGGTGAGTTCATCTGCCCCACAAACACATGACCCTGGTAGTCCTATCTGAGCTCTTTAACAAGAATTCCCATCTGTCCTTCATTATTGGTCACCAAAATACATCTGATGGCATAGACCTTCCCAAATAACCAAATCTCACAGACCAGTAGGTGTTTCAGAAGAATGTTCCACAGGATTACGTACCCTAAGAAAGACTTTTTTGTAACTACTCAAATTATGTTTCATATTGGATCTGCGCTGCCAATCTATTGCAGACCACATCAAGAAAAATATTGCAAGCATTTTCACAAGAACCCCTCTAACAGAAGTATGTTTACCATATGCTACTATGTCTGCGTACTACATGGCAACGGTTTTCAGTCCCTTGGGGTAGAGGGGTCCATGGACAATGTTTAAGAGATATGACTAAAAAGTGCAAGTTTCTGCATATTTTCTGGACATTAAATTTCTTAAGGAAGCCCATGCCTCTATTGGAAAAATAAAGAGAAATTTCAAAAACTGATTTTTGGAAGTCAGATCCATATTCCTATTTTGTATGTCAAAATATCATTTCTTATTTTACTTTTTTGAGAGCACTGCCAAAGATCCTTCAGAAGCAGAAACCTTATAGTTTCTTCTTTTTTCTTTTTCTTTTTTTTTCAAGAAAATGCAGTATTTAATACTAACTTCCTTCAGTTTCCAGTGCCCTCACTTTTAACTATCACCATGTATAAAATCAGTCTAAGAAATGAAGAATGAAGCATGTGGTTTAACTGCTTATAAAATCATGTAGTAATGCTATTAGATTTTGTGCGATTAGTTTGATAGTCCAATAAAGTAACTGTCAGCTAGACAGACAGCACAATAAAGGTGGATCACAGCACTGCCGAGAAGAAAGCAAAGCAATCTTATTTCATGGTCCCAGGCTTCTCCTAGCGTACGAGCAGAACACTTTGTGGGATCAAGTGACGCTCCTCAACATAATGCAGCTGAGCACAACCAACTTGATTAGATCAGTGACACCAATGTGGTAAAGGCAAAGTGAAACTGAGCAGCTTCATGGCCCTAACCAAGTGTAAGTGCAGTTTCTTCCCTATGCAGGAGAAATTTCATTGTGTGTTTGAGCTAACAGCATTTGAAGCAAGTCCACTGTAAGTTCAATGTAGTATTGAATGAAGAACAACAATATCAGCTGAGTGAAAAACTAGAAGAGCTAAATTCTTGACAAATTTACAAATGCAATGCACAAATCTTAAACGTACTTGCACAAGGTGTTGAGCAGAAGAGAAATATGTTTCTTCTAAGAAGATGTAGGTGTAGCTATTTCTGTGTACCAAAGATATCCAAAAAAACAAGAAAACAAAAAACAAAAAAACCTGCTGATGCAGTTTGTTTGAAGTAACAATTAGGCTGGTGTCATGTTTGAATGATAACTGTTGCTTTCTTCACACAGATTTTTTAAGCTTGAGAGGCCAGTTCTCTAAAGCTCTGTAGCAAAGCTCTTATGTTACTGGCATCACTCCACCAGAAGAAACTGTTAAAAGACCATCAGAAGGGTGAGTCCTGGTTTTCCAGTATCTTCTCCAGATTGGGCTTCAGAAATGAAAGTCAGCTTTTCTGAAAGTGATCTTTCAAAATTACAATCGAAAATGATGTAATTGGCAAGGGCTCAACAGCCTTGAAAATTGGATCTGATACGTTCAAGGCAAAAATAAAGGTATAGGCCTGTAGTATGTTTTGCACTTCCACACTTCTTGCTGATACTCTCAATTAGAACTCATGTTTTCCTTTTTAAAAGGAAAAAAAAAGTAGTTCTTTCATTGTTGATACAGTTTTCTATCTTAGTGTTTTGAACTTTCTGTTTCAAATATTCCCAGGAGGAGGGTGTCTCCACAGATGCCCCAGACTGCCAAATGCCTGGCTTTCTATCCAGCTCCGTCATTTACTTCCGTCGCATGTTTTAGACAACCCAGTTTATTCCATCTTAACTTCAGTTCCATGTTTTTTTTCCTGCAGGCTTATCAAAAACAAACAAACAAACAAACAAAAAACCCTTGGACTGAAAGGAAAGCACACGTATCAGAACAGATATTTAGATTCCTTTTACTCCAAACACCCACAGCATCGTGTCCCAAATGGCTTAATACTGAGGATCACTCTAGCAAGTCATTTGTACAGATGTACAACTGAAAGAGCTCTAATACTCTCCAGCTCAAAGGTACAACTGAAGAGCTCTAATACTGTGAAGTAACCCACCTGAAGGTGAAGAGATAGAGGAACTACGCTTGCTGTGTGGCTTTGATTTGGCCGGTGTGTAGCTATCCTATACAACTGTCTTTAATCACTCACTGGACAGTCCTTCATTTAGTATACAAGATCTTCAGCATTCTCAGATAATAGCTGGGAGTGTTTTGCTGTTTTTTAATTCTTTTTATTAAATGTATAGTCTTCTGTTACTACTTATCACCCATTTGCCAGCTCCTTCCCAGAAGCGAACTTCATCCTGGAGTTTTACATGTTTTGCTCCCTGCAGTATAATGGCTCTTACATTTGGTCTAGGATTACCCCGGTTTTATGCAAAGGCTTTACCTAGTGGCAAAGCTTTTCTTAAAACCCACTGAACTGCTTTTCACCCTAAGTACATAGTTTCGTTGCTGCCAGGCAGTTGCCTGCTAGTACTGTAACGCAGTATCTTTTCCAAATCCCAGCAGTTGGAAGCTTGGTTTGAGAACACAATGGGATCCAGTAGCACTGATGTTTTAGATCACAACTGCTAAAAATTCTTGGAAGTGTAAGAAGTATTTTAAAGGCAGTTGGTTGAGGAAGCCAACAGTGGGTTAACTGGCACCAAAATGTGGGATAACTATAAAGGTAAAGAGGGTTGTCTGCTGCAGTTTGCCTTTCGAAACGACAAATGGGAACAACTCATGCATGCAGACACGAAGAGGACAGCACAGGGTGGTGGAATGCCTGCCTCGTCCTTAGGCAGGCTCATACCTAGGAAAACAGCCTAGGGTGTGAGGGTACCAGACTGACATCTTGCCTGAAACAACACCATTATCTTGTTTCATCTCTGCCAGCAGGCGTAATGGAATGAAAGATCCTGAGCCCAAAGAAAAGCAAATAATTGCTCCCCAGACAAGATGGACTGCTTCCTCAAGAGGTGGTGTTAAGGAAAAGCTTCTCTCCATTCAAAGCTGGACAGGTGCACAGAGAAGCAACAGCATGGTCAGGGGCTGCAGTGACATTCGTCCTTGCCAAGGTGGCAGCCTGTTCCCAGGACTACCAAGCAAAACACAGCTGAATGAACAAATACAAAATTGTAAATATCAGCCTCAGCCTGGAAGCTGGAAAATTATATATTTAGTTGTAAAACAAAACAAAACAAAACAAAAAACAACATCAAAACAACAAAAACAAAAACACAAACAAACAAAACAAAACAGGAGAATGATGTGCTAAAAACCTTCAACAGAGATCTGCAAAGAGATGACATTCACCTGAGCACTCTATTCTAGTTAAGTTTTTAAAAAGTGGAACTAGGTCTTCAAGCAGCTTTGCTGGGTCTTCCAGCAACACCACTCCTCCGTCTTTTAATGACTGCGGTTGGCATCATATCAACAATATCAACCCTGCAGGTTGTGTAACAAGATAATGATACAAGCCTTAGGGATGAAGGTGGAGGCACTGGTAGGATGACAAAGTCCCACCACCCACATACAGTAAGAAGCAATTGAGGTTAGGTGAGGCTGCAGTCAGACTTGAAA
Source organism: Penelope pileata (assembly GCA_013396635.1). NCBI lineage: Eukaryota > Metazoa > Chordata > Aves > Galliformes > Cracidae > Penelope > Penelope pileata. Next base: position 635,715 of record WBMW01004394.1, read on the forward strand.
CATTAAAAATATTATTTATTAGCAATCAAAAGAACAAATTAAACAAGATTTACATAAACTATTTAATTAGAATAAAAAGCCTGAAGTGACCTCTGTGATCTTCTAGTCTGATTTCCTGCATAATAACGAGCAGATTGTCCCAAATTAGCTCCTATTTGGACTAGATTGTATCATTTTAAGGGGAAAACATCACAGCTTGATATAAATATTAACATAAAAGCTACCATAATGCTAGGTAACCCTCTCAATAGCCAGCTGTGGTTAACTCTAAGTTAAGATTACAGCTCTTGAATCTTTGTTTGCTAGATTGAAGCCGTGTGTTTTTAGAGGCATGTAAAGGGCCCTTGTTAACTTTCTCTTTGATAGATTAAATGGACAGAAAACTTTGAACCCCACATTAAGAGAGTATCATAATCCTTTAATCATGTTTCATGTCTGTTCTATAAAACCCTTCTGATTTTTCATTGCTCTTTTTGACTTTAGAACACAAAACCCATGTATGTTTTTCATCAGTGCCAGATACAGAAGATGTATAAACCTCCTTACTCTTTCTCAATATTTTCTTGCTTGGGCGATCACGAGTTAGATTCTCTATTTCAGTCACTGCGTCAGAGAAGTAGCTGTTGTGGTCCGTCACAGTCTTCAGCTCCTTTTCAGTGGCTGCTTCTCAGGAAAGCACTCCCTGTAAGATTTACTATGCCCTTGTTCTTCTTTCTAGACTGATGCTTATTTATCCCTGTTAGGCAAAAAATGCTTTCATGCTGATTTTTCAGAAGAACAAGGCAGAAAGAGTCTTCTCAGAAGTTATTAATGAAGTATATGTGAAGAAGGAAACTGAGGATAGGATGGGACTCCTGAGTCACACGCTGGCACTAGCAGTGCGCGTTTACGTTTGAAGTTGAATTGCAGATGCCATGCCCAGATGCGTTGTCAGCTGAGAGATATCTGAGTCCTGGTATCAGACTGAGTGTTGTAATTGCTTTTCAGTAATTGTTTTACATTTAAAACTAAACTTATTCTGCTAAAGAAATAATAGAATAGGGCTTAACCGTTAAGCCTAACCTTCTCCTGTCAAAGGCAATCATGTTGTATTTTCTCTTTCATTAATAACCACATGCAACCTTAGGAGATAAAAGTACAGTCATTCAACTGTCCCAAGCAGAAGGAAAATACAATCAAATTGGAATTATAGACAAAGGAAAATATTATCTTAGCTAATTCATCCATGTTGTCTTGTACAGTAGCTTGTACTGAAGTGGTGCTTTTTATTCTGTCCTCCATCTCAGACCTGAATAGCCACAGACCTCGGCATCAGCCTGTGAGTGCTGGGTAGGGCATCAAACTTGCTGAACCACGTAGACCAAGCAAAGGAGCAATTGTAATAAGAGGTAACTTAAAACCTGATTTCATAAAGAGTTTCATTTCTGTGTTCAGTCAAATCCTGTGCATCAGTCAGGATTGGATTTGACAAGCTTTTGCTGTAAAATGTTATAAAACAGGCTGAAATCTAGGCCAGGGCTAGGGACAGTTCTTGGGAAGCTCACTGGCTTTCCTGGAGGACAAGGTGTGGCTCTGTAAGTGGGAGGTAAACGCCAGTGATTTTCTGTTACCAGTAATTACATGCAGCTTGAGTTTCATTACTAAGAGCTACATATGCATACCGGGAAAAAAGAGTTTATCTGACACTGGGATTATTGCACGTTGCTAGTTTACAATGTTCATTACCTTTGTTATTTTGTGATTAGCACTTATAAACGCCCAAAACCATGTTCATATTTTACCAACACATAAGAAAAAACATTCTGCCACTGAGAGTTTAAAAGAGAGGGATATCTCCTGAAACATCTCCAAACTATTCCACCCATCTTTTAATGTTTTGGAACTACTTCTCCTTGCAATACTATCTGTTGTTCCTAGCCTGAGTCACTTTGCTTTGGAAGGCTACCTTGTTTGTAATTACTACCAAACGCAGAAATATGCTCTCCAGAAAGTCATCCTGAGGGTAATACCCAGCATGGAAATACCAGTCTTCATTTCATAAGCTGATTCATAAGCTGATAAAGAAAGGAAACAGAACCTTATCACAGGAGAGGGGCTAGGCAACCTCAAGTAAAATAGATGCTACAGTTCTAGTGACCATTCACCAAAATGGAGCAATAAAAATAGGGGAAAAAAGAAATTACACTGTAATCTAGCCAGAAATGTCTTTTAGCCTGATTTCATTAAGAATCCATTTATTGCAGTCTGTAGCCAAGTACTATCGGAATATTATGCCAGATATTCTAAAATTCTTATTATAGTTTTTGAAGGTTTTTTGCTCCATTTTGATGTTTCATAGCCAGAAGAAAGCATCGATTCTCCAGCCTGACCGTCTGCCCACTACAGGCGATAGAATTAACTCAAGTGATTTCAGCGTAATTGCAACGGGAGCTAGAGTACTTCCTTTGGGAAAAAATCCACCTTCTCAATTTAAAGATTTCAGGTGACAAGCACAAGCGTTTTTAAATCCAAAAATATCTCTTGTCTCAGCTTTCAAACACTCCATCTTTTAAAAGGTTTGTCTGCTAAACTGAAGATTACTGTGATGATAATTATTCTCTTTACTGAAGTAATTTCACATTACTTAGCTCTTAAGTGATTCACTGATGGGCTAAAGAGAGAAAGTTTTTAAAGTCTTTTCAGTAAGGAGAGTTTCTAAATCCCAAGTCAACCACTCAGGTCTGTTTAACCACTTCCTGTTTGCCAGCTTCTGCACAGGTATCAGACCAGGACGTACTGCTCCACCAACAGAACCCCTACAGCTGCCGTGTGCTCTCCACGTTCATACACCCAAGGACTGCACTTCTGTGTGCTATTAAATGCCTTTCAGTATTGCTGCTTTCCATATTGCAGTCCTCCATCAGATAACCGATCTACATATTCATTTTCTAGAAATAATAGCTTGTATTTGACTATATTATCTTGAACAGTGTTCAGGTTAACTCATCTTTCATAAAACTTTGGCAATGCTGCAGAATCAATCCTTACTGTGCATCACTTCTTCACAATTTCTGTTTGTTATGTAAATATTATCATCTTACAGATTTTGAAACTAACTCATAAATGCTTCTGACCTACTAATGCTGCCAAGTAGAAAATGTTCAAGAGTCTACTTTTTCCCAATTGAAAATGTAAAGTATCTACTAAGAGCCAAACAGTAAAATAGCCAGACACTGAAATATAGTAAAACAGAAGCATAATTAAACAATATAATTTGCTTAATTGTTGATAATGTTTGTTGATATCATGGAGTTAAGAGAGATCTGCAAGGAGCAAAACAGTTTCACATGAGGCATTCTACCCTGTAACAAAATAGTCCCATTATTTCTAAAGTAACATCTACAAATTACTTTGCGGCAATTTTGAACAAGGAGAAAACTCTTAGATATCTCTGTGTAATCTACAAGCAGAAAAACGAGCAAAACTATTTGCTATATTCAGTTCTGAGAAAATATCATCAGGAAGACGGTAAGGATGAAAACAAGACAGCATGATCTGAAATATATCAGATATAAACTTTCTTCTCAGTGCGTGAAAGAATTTTTTATTAGGGTAGCCCAAGCTAAGTACCACTATAATTGCAAAAATATACTTCCTACAAAGAGGACCACCTTCCCCCCCAAACACAAGTTTTTCTACATGCCCACAAAGTTGATGAAATGCTGCCATTGCATCCTTCCCTTTTATAGGACAAGTCCCTAGAAAACAACAGTGATCTCCAGAGGCAGCAAAGTGATTTCAGTAAAATATCAGGCTGCAGGCAGTAGATATTTCTTTACTATGTCATGGGTAGCTATTGGATTCAACTTCTCAAAAAGTCTAAATGCATCAATTTTTATTTTTTTTATTTTTTTTTGCTTCTATACAATTAATGCATTATCTAGTAGTTTTAGTCTAGTAGCTAACCACAAGTGCTGATGGATTTGTAGGAAATCAGACACCCAGCATTCACCAGGCTGATCTGCCCAGATTACAATAATGGCCGGCTGGGCTGTCTTGATGGCTCTTGTGGGAAGGAATTATTTTGATGTCTGATGCAGCTACATGTTTAAAGTTGTGTTGAAATCCATACATAAAGCAGCTTCTAAGTTTTATTTTAAACTCTAATGAGCTTTATAAAGTTGGACAGTCAAATGCAGCAGACAATGGAGTTTTCATAATTTTTAAATAACATATTTGCAAATTTTATGCACACACAAACGCAAAATACCTTATTTTTAAATTCTCTCCTTTGCTTCATTTTTACCTAGATTATTTGTTTTGCTGTCTCAGACTTCCAAACATATGAATTCTTTTCCTTGTCACACGCACATGCCTACATATTCTGAGATGTTCGACAATGACCATTGAAATGTGTAACTAATGACTCTTCTTCGCATGATATAGCAAGAGGGTTACACTAAGCTGAACTGCTGCAACTTTGAGACAAGCAAGAAGGAAGAACCAGGGAACCACAGGTCTGTCAGCCTCACCTCAGCCCCCAGGATGATTGTGGAGCAAACACTCCTGGAAGCCATCTTCAAGCACCTGAAGGATGCAAAGGTGAAGGGAAGAGCCAGTGTAAGTACAAACCTTTGATGAGAAGCCTGGCTCAGCAGAGGAGGAAAGAGCAGTGGATGATGTTTACCTTGACTTTACGAAGGCATTCAGCAGTGTCCCACAATGCCCTTGTAGTCTAATTTGTGAAATACAGAGTGGGACCATAAGGTGGGTGTGCAGTTGGATGGGCTATCGGGTACAACATGTGGTGATCAGCAGTGCAAATTCCACTGAAATTGGCTAATTCTAGTGATGCTCATCACAGAGCCATAGAAGGGCCCAAACTGTTAATGTCCTCGTTAATGCTCTAGCCAGTGCACACTCAGCAAGTTCTTGTGTTACATCTGTTTTGAGAGGTGGTGGTGGTGTCAATACTCTGGAAGACAAAGCTGCTATTTAGAGGAGCCTTTGCCTTCTTACCATTGTTTTCTTTCTTATACCAAGGACTTTTTCACATAAAAGCTGTACAGAGCAAGAGGACTAATGAAAGTTTAAAAAGCTAGGGCACTACAGAATGACAACTGAGCAAGATTTCTTATGCACCTATACTATAACACAGACTTCAGTGTTAGGGACAGACACCTAGTCTACATTCCCCTTGCAGGCTTGAGACTTCTGGAATCTGATAGCTAGAATGATCCTGAACATGGTGAAGTTAGCTATGAACACAGTTGTGCTTTGAATGTATGATGATAAATGTTCTCAAAATATCCAGCTTTGGGTGTTTCACACTGAGTATTTTAAATTCACAGATACATAGCTAAATTTTGTTTTGGCACACTTGTTTCATTTTCCCATCTGTCCAATGGAGCTAATACCTTATTCCCAATATGCACACCTCAAATACCATAAAGAAAGGTAAGCTGGAAAAGCACATGAAAATAATTAATTTCTGCGTTGAGTTATGGGATTAGTACAGGCAATCAGAGCACATAATAAGACCTAGCGTTCATCCTGAAATGTTAGATAATACCCAGCTTCACTGAGCATGATCCCATATATCCATTAGAGAGATTGCCCTAGGTGCTTGAAAACAGTGATTAAAGTCTGTAAACAAAATCCAATACGGAATGCAAGCCTCTAAGTCCCAAAGAGATGATCCTGAAAACTACCTAAGCAGTCCCTGCATAGGCACCTTTTAATTTTACTTTGCTCCCCTGTGTAATGTTTCCATACAGAAACAGCTCTGGGTATGCCCAAGTCTGGGAGCAGTCTGGAAGCAGTTGTGTGGCTGAACATTTACTTCAATGCTTACACACTGTTGGATGAACAAGAGGCTTTCTGAGTAGAGATCCTTGACAGCTTGGTACCATTTAAGAAATATCACAAGCCTAGGCTGTCTAGAAAATACAACACAGGCTTTCTCTCAAAAAGTGATGGTATCAATGTTCATCTTTCATATGACAGCACTGCAGCAATAGATTGAATCAGAAGAATGAAGAACGTTCTCAGCTCTGAAAAACCTAAGGGCTTGTGGTTAGATGTTCCATTGAAAACAAAGATGTGATTCTCAATCTGCAGGGGCTGGAAAGTCCTGTCTCCTGCATCATATGTGAATACTGCAAGGCAGAGGCTGCAAGCAAGAGTGTGAAGAATGTCTCATTTGAGGGGCCTGATGAGGCTCAGACATGGTCAAAGCGCCTGTACTAACTGCTCTGCAGTCTCAGGGCTGAGGTGCTACAGGCGTAACAAAAAAACAGACCTTTGGGATAAAACAATGATACCCAGACAGCACCATGAAGCAATGGGAGAACTGGCTTTAAATGAGCAAGAAAATGAGGAGTGCAGTTGCTTAGTTCAGCAGTCTGCTCCCACCAGTTAGCCCTCCTGAGTAGCTGACCAAGGACTGCGTTGCAGCAGCATGCAACCCACTGCACGGCCCCAGCTAGTATGTCCCCCCTTGGCACTGCCTCATGGTCTTTAAATTCATTAGCCTCTTTGACTTAGCATGACTACCAGCACACAGCACGAAATCCAAATGTTTAGATATGTTCTTCACAATCAATGTAAAACTCAGAGGATTTTGCAGAAGGCCTTGAGAGCCGTAAGCGTGGACCTGAGCAACGCTCATCCTTCAGGGAACCTTAAGCTTCCACCTTGCTTACTGCTGCTTTGCTGTGACCTCATGTTCCTGATGCCTTCCCTCTCCTAAACTCTTCTAGATCCATGACAACACTGTTTCCAAATGGACAACATTGTTGAGGGGAAAATCAATTGCTTCTCCCTTACCCTCATCTTTATTAACACACCAAGAATTGTTAGAACTTGGTTGTTACTTTACAGAAATTGTGCTCATGAACCTTGTGATCGACAATGTGGTTTAACAACCACCACAAAGAATCCTGGTTCACTGATTACAAAGGGAAGTGCTTTGCCAATTAACAAGGCAACATAACTACTGTCAAAAATAGTCAGTTTCAAAAACATACAACAGCTTTTTATTTTCCAGGTTAACCAAAAAAAAAAAAAAAAAAAAAAGCGCCAGCTGTTTGTAGGAAGAAAGGAAGAAAGAACATTCTGGAACATTTTTTTCAGCAAAGTGAATCTTGAAGACAACTAATACATCCTGTCTATGTTCACCTAATGGAATCAAGAAAAAAAATCAAAAGGGAGTGGCTGAGGAAGCTGGGATTGTTCAGTCTGGAGAAGAGGAGGCTCAGGGGAGACCTTACTGCACTCTGCAACTGCCTGAGAGGAGGTTCTGGTGCGGTGGGGGTTGGCCTCTGCTCCCGGGTAACAGTGATAGGATGTGAGGGAATGGCCTCAAGTTGGGCCAGGGGAGGTTCAGATTGGATATTAGGAGAAATCCCTTCTCAGAAAGAGAGATCAGGCACTGGAACAGGCTGCCCAGGGAGGTGGTGGAGTCACCATCCCTGGAGGGGCTCAAGGTGTATCTGAATGTGGAACTGAGGCACATGGTTTAGTGGGTAATGTTGGTGGTAGGTGGATGGTTGGAATAGATGATCTTGGAGCTCTTTTCCAACCATGATGATTCTACAATTTTATGAAAAGAGAAAAATATCAAGATATAAATCAAAATGATGCTTCCACTACTGCAACTCGGTCTGTGGTCATTTACAGAAAGGTTTCTTCCAAAACTACAAAAACTAACTTGTTTGCGCAGAGTTCATAGCTAAAAAAAGCAAAAGACTCTGGGACCCACAGCACCTCTATGAAGAAATTAACAGCATGCATACATTAGTTGGGCTTTCTACTGAAGTTATAATTGTACCTTCTTAATGATCTTACTTTACCAGGTCCACAGTATGCTTCCCGTGTCTTTTTACTGCTCCTCCTTTGCCCTAGGAAGTTTTTTTATTATTATTATTGTGTATCATTTTGTTCCCGAGTCCTTGTAAGAAAAGCCTACAAATAATAACAGGAGGTTGTCTTCCCTCTTGCTAGGAAAGATCATGTGTTTTCTACTTGTAAGCAGTCACTGAGCTTCACACAATCATGCCATACATCAGTTTGCAACGATTCCAATTGAATATCAAACTACAAATGGCTCAGAATTCCCTAAAAACCTCTGCTAACAGCAGTGATCAGAATCTCTACTAACGACTTTCAGAGATACACTTGCAATCTCTAATATCTGAATCAGCTGACTAGATAAAATCGCAGGAAGTCTTTGGCTAACACATTCCCACCTAAATCCCCCGAACCTTAATTACCATGGAAACTACTTATCCTGAAGGCACTATGGATAGCTGCAACATTTTCTCTTGACAAAAACGGGAGAGAGGCCAGAAAAATATGGGGCTGTGTGTAACGAGGCCTTTGATCTTTCATTTACTTCTGTGTTAATTAGAAATAACCTCGATGAAGCAAGCCGAGTTACAGAGCTTAATTAGTTTACAAAACAGGGGATGCAGATGTGAGATGCTGTCTAGCTCATTTTTTTCTTGGTCTTTTTTGAAGGAAAAACTTCATCTTCATGCATTTGTGTTAACTAATTTCTTTTCCATTTTTCCATAGGAAGAAACCCAGCAGAGCGAGACATTGTTTGTGTACAAGATTAGTAGGTCTGCCCCAAGTTTTGAGACAATTCTGGCCAAAAATAGGACCAATCAGTCCCACTGAGGAGCAAAAGCTAAAATCCCACCAACAGAGATCTGCATTTCCAGTTTATGCACGCTGAACCTCTGATTACTTGCAGGGGCTCTCCTGGTTCATTTTAACATACATTTTAACAGCTTTTAATTGAATAAAAATGATTTGCATGACAGGGGTTGCGCTCTGATCCTTAGGATCCCTTCCAAATGAACCTTCCATAGAGCCATAGCTCTATGAAAAAAGCTTGTGGTTCCTTCTCAGTAGGCGCTGGCGATGAAGCAACCCACTGCGGCTCTGTGGGGAAAGGTCTGTGTGGGAGATGTGCGTGCGTGGCACAGCGCTGCGGCTCGGGATGCTGCTCTGCTGCTCTCAGCTGTACAAACCCATCACCGTGTCACGCTTGTTGAAAGCTTTGCATTTTCGTATTATTAAACTTGGCTGGGCCCGGCCGTGACCGCCACCAAGCTCAGCAGGCCCACTTCCCAACTTTAAGACGTCATTTTGCATCAGCGCGTAACCCCCCGCCCACCGCCGGACGGCCGCCACTGACAATCTCGCAGCCCCGGCCCGTTTCCCGCTCCGTACGCATGCGCGTGGGGCGCCTTCCTTCCTTCCTTCCGGCGGCGCATGCGCAGAGTGCGCCCTCCGGCGGGCCGAGGCCTAGCTGCGGGTGTAACGCGGCGCGGCGCAGCATGGCGGGTGGCGGTGCGGGGACGGGCGCCCCGGCGGGGCAGGATGCGGAGCCGCCGGCTCCGGGGCGCGTCCTCTTCCCGCCGACCTTCAGCGTGTCCGAGATCAAGAACAAGCAGCGGCGGCACTTCATGTTCCTTCGCTGGAAGCAGCAGCAGAGGAAGGTGGGGCGGCCCGGGCGCGCGGGCGGCGCGGGGCTGGCTGGCTGGCTGGCTGGCTGGCTGGCTGACTGACTGACTGACTGACTGACTGAGTGTGCTCGTTGTCCCGCCAGGAGAAGCTGGCCCTCAGGAAGAAGCGCAGAAAGGAGCGGGAAGCCCTCGGAGACAAGGTGAGCCCGGCGGCAGCTCGCTGCAGGGCGGCGGTGCTTTGTGAGGCCGCGCCGGGCCGGGTGGGGCGGCCCTTGGCCGCTGTGTGGCAATCGAGGGGTGAGCGGGGCCCTCCCGTGGGCTCCCGCTGTGGCCGCTGCAGCAGCGCTGGGAGTTCCGCTCCCACGTGAGCCGGAGTGTTGCAGTCCGGCCAAACCCTCACACGGCGCTGACCGCTCCTTTCCCGGGTGGCCTGGGCAGGGGCTTGGCGTCAGGTCCAGCTGCTTCAAAAGCCCAGTGGGGTTGGAGAAAGTGAGTTGTGAGTTCCTGTGCTGTGATTTTACAGCAGTGGCGTAAGTACGTGGAGTGAATGTTACCTCCCGTTTGTCACTCCGTTGTAGGTGTCAAGGACAGTATGTTGCTGTTGGAAAGAGAGTTTTTTTCCTTCCACAGAAGACAAAAAGATAGGAAAAAATCCCGCCCAATTCCCATTTTTTAGTTTTCTTTTGGAGCTGTTTTTCTTATGAGGGGGGAGTTAAGCAGTGCTGCTGTTCTGGCGATGCTGCTAATGCACACAGTCACACTCCACGTGAGGCTCTCTGGCATTCTGATACCTACACATTCTGAATCACGATGATGCTGTTAGCAGTGCTTGTTGATTCTGTTATTTCTTTTAAGAGCAGTTGGCATAAAATGCTTTCTACATGGAACTAGAGGTGTTTTTTTGTAGTCTCATGGTGGTATGGTTTTTGCAATACACTTTAAAAATGATGTGAATGTGTTGTGTTTATAAACTTGTATTTTAGGCACCTCCAAAACCCATTCCAAAGACCATTGAAAATCAGAGAGTTTATGATGAAACAACTGTAGATCCCAATGATGAAGAGGTAACTGCTTAATTTCTTCATACACTGTTCACCATTTTTTTTTTTTTTTTTTTTTTTTCTCTCCGAAGAAGTGACTTTAAATGGATGGATGAAATTCATTATTCTTGACTCTCTCCTGTTAAGGTGTTAATGGCTTACTTTTCCCATGCTGGGTTCACCAAGAGATGATGTCCTTGTTTCGTTACCTATGTTAAATAATTGCCTTTTCCATTACTGCTATTGATGGTAAAACCTGTCTAGCCATTTTCATTATTCTACACTTAAAATGTGAAAGCTACATGCCCTACAATAATTGGTTATAAGCTAGACCTTGTGAAATGGGATTTCTCAGTTTCATCAGAAGTTAGGTCAGATTGAACAACCATTCTTCAGTTATTTAATACATGGTAGATTAACCAGGCTTCTTTTCTTCCAGGTTGCTTTTGATGAAGCAACTGATGAATTCGCACCATACTTCAACAGACAGACAGTTCCCAAGATCCTTATTACAACGTCAGACAGACCTCGCGGGGTGCGTATGCCTTGCCTGGGGAGCTCTGAGCACTCACTTGGTTCTGTGATACCAAGTGGTTGATTAAGTTTTTAGTATAGAAGTGATTTGAAAAAACACAGCCTCTTTGTAGGCTCTGTGTAGAGACAAAGGAAACTCGATGAGCAGGAGGTAAGTGCTAAATTGTTAGATTGTTCTTGGCATATTTTGGGTTCTAGCACTGTTCAAGACAGGCTTAATTGAACTAACGGGGGAGGTTAAATTTCCTATCTCCGAGTTTAATATGATGTACGGACCATGACGACTACATACAATCTTATGTAGAAAAACTACAAAACCAAAAATAGTAATTTCCATGTGTGTTTTTTCTGCTGTTTTATTTAGTGGTCATTGAGAACCTTTATGTGTATGCAGTCCATTAGTTTCTTTAGCACTGCTTGCTTCCTTCATAAAAAAGCTCATGTGTATGTTCTTGTGTGTAGATGATGTGCATTACCTAATTATGGAGACTTCTGACACATTGTGAAAACCATAAAAACAATTTAAAAATAGGAAACAGTACGTGTCAAACAGTTCCTCTGGAAATGTAGGCACAAGTATAGTATATAAGGCAACATTTCTACTGAAATCATACCAACTTTTGTAAAACAAGGTACTTAAAGAGTCTAGGGGTTATGCTTTTGTTTTTCCTTCTCTACTGTGATTGGGAAGAAAATAATCCATTCCAAAAAAACAGTCCCTGACGTACTGCAGTCTTTATTGCAAATAAATTAATTTTCCAGTGACTGAATGAAATAATTTGATAGCTTGTCGATGGTTTGTTATTTCTGGTATCTCTGTAAACATCAAGGAGAGCAGTCAGAATGAGCAATCCTCCGTGTCACCTTGTATTTGAATTTGGCACTGTATTTACCACATTGCAATTTAACTCATCTGTTTTACAGAGAACAGTGAGATTCTGTGAACAGCTGTCCACTGTTATACCTAACTCACATGTCTACTATCGAAGAGGATTGGCTTTGAAAAGAATTATCCCACAGTGTATTGCAAGGGACTTCACAGATTTGATTGTCGTTAATGAAGATCGCAAAATACCAAGTATCCTTTGTGTATATACTGAGATAGATACAGTACAGCTCCAGGTCAGGAGGAAAGTTTTTCTTTAGTGTGTGTCTAAGATCTCCTTTATTCTGGATTTTCTCTCCACTGTGCAGCTTACAGGGTAACTGCAGAAGTAAAAATTTCTGTTCCAACTTAAGTGTCCGATGGCTTATGGTACTTGAAATTATCAAAGAAAGGATGGGCTTTTCCTGTTTGTGTTTTTTTGTTTGTTTGTTTGTAGCACATGGATAAAGATTGTTATTGTTTCAGTAAACTTAACTTTCTTCTTAGAACAGCAAGTTTCAGTTAGTTTTGCTGGCTTGATAAATAGTTGCTTGAGAAGGTGACAAGATAACTCTGGTTGGCTCTTGAAACAAAATTTAATGGACCTGTCAGGACACTAGCTAACTAGTTTATGAATGTATTTTGGAAAACATAATGAAACTTTGTAAATCAGGCACAGATTATGGATATAATATTCTAATGTCACAGTGCATTTCACAGAACATGCTCCTCTGTAAATTACATCTCAACTTTTACCAACTTTTTTTTAACTCTGTGAACAGATGGTCTTGTTTTAAGTCACCTGCCTGATGGTCCAACTGCTCATTTTAGAATGAGTAGTGTTCGTTTGCGTAAAGAAATAAAGGTAAGATTCCAATAAAAAGTAAATATTTCTTAAAAAGGTGTACTCTCTGGTTTAACAATAAATATACTCAGTCTACCTGAATTGCCCAAACTGGGTGCAGTTTTGTAAGGTTCATCTGATCATGTAGAGGTGCTTTATCTTAAGCTGACAGGAGGCCAAGGACCATTATAGTTTACTTCCATCAGCAGTGTATTTCAAGTATCCTATTTATCTGCTGAATTTCTTTAGCTGTCTGCCAAGTATTTTTGTAGCCCTACCATCTTATGTTAGTAGGGGATATATATACCTGGTGAATAGTACATACACAATAGGGTATATATAAAAATCAATGGTATAAAAGATAGGTGCAGTAGTTCCTAGTCTTGAATAAAACAGTTTTTTTATTCTTACAGCTCTGTCACCTGTTCTAGAGTAAGTATTGCTTACTCAGCCCTAATTAACTTGCAGTAAAATGTTAGGGTTTTTTTTTTTTTTTTTTGAATTACGTATTTTTTACATCATCTGTTTTTATTAAAGGCTGTCCCATATACTGCTAGCAGGTATGTCCACAGAGACCTTCAGCCTCCCGTGATAAGTAGACTGATTCTTTGTGCAGCAGGTGCTGCCAGGAATGGAAGTTGGTGCAGGAGAAGGGGAATTCAAAACTATTTATTTGTGCATTTTCATTAAATTTGTATAATTAAACCAAAGGTCCTTATGTTACCACCTTCTGCTTTACTTACATACAAACTTAAAAATTGTTTCAAAAAATAACTAGGCGTATTATCAAGCCCTGGTTGTCATCACCCTATTTAATTTCAAACTTAAATATATATTAAAAAAAAATAGATTAATGTATTAAAATTTTGCATGCTATCTATTATTTGATTTTTCATTCCAGAGAAAAGGGAAACCACCCACAGAACATGCACCTGAAGTAATTCTGAACAATTTTACAACACGACTTGGCCATTCTATTGGTCGCATGTTTGCTTCCCTCTTCCCACATGATCCTCAGTTCATTGGAAGACAAGTAGCTACGTTTCACAACCAGCGAGACTACATCTTTTTCAGATTCCACAGGTGATTCCCCAATACAGATTGCCCAAACTCATGAATGGGAGATACAGTTAGTGTAACAGTTAACTAATAATTTTTTTTCTCTTCAAGGTATATTTTCAAGAGCGAAAAGAAGGTGGGAATTCAGGAACTTGGGCCACGTTTTACATTAAAGCTGAGGTCTCTTCAGAAGGGAACATTTGATTCCAAATTTGGAGAATACGAATGGATTCATAAGGTATGTCTGAGTAATGCTACTCCTGCTTGGAAAGGGAGAATAAATCTGACATGAAATGTAAACATGCCATTATAAATGCAGTTCTCAAAACAGGAAGTGTTTAAATGAAACACTGAGAAGTATTTTTTGACAAATATGTACAGTGAAGCGTTCTGCTATAGAGCAAGGATGATGATTGTCACTATACCATTACTTCCCACTTGTAGCTTGTAAGTTTTTGAACATACGCAGATAAAATCAAAACTGGTACGTGCTGTCCTGGTATAAGCTATTACTGGAAGTCCAGTAAGCTTGACTAAAACCATTTTTTGCAAGGACAGTGCAACAGTTGTAAAAACAATTAAGCTATTTACTTAAATGTTGATTGTTACTTTCCATTCAGTATTAATGCTGACTTCACCACATCTTCAGGTGAAGTACATGTTACTCTGAGTAATGATAAATGACTTCTATAGTCATTTTGCCTGTCAACTGCAATTCAATGGTATTCAAGCTATATCAGAAGGAAGGTTCTTTTATGATGTAGCCCAGAGTGTATAATACTGTTTGTTTTGAAGACACTGTGTCTACTGTCTGTAAACACTGTTCTAAACAACTGATCTCCAGCTTTTCTCCCTTGTTAGTCTTGAAAAGCTGACTATAAAAACTCAATTACTTTGTGATGCATTTCACTGCTTACCTTAGTGTAAACTGGAGTGGTCATCTTTCTTTGTATACCATTGCATGAATTTACTGGTTAATAACTTTTCTTAATTTTCAGCGTCGAGAAATGGACACAAGTAGAAGAAAATTTCACTTATAATGGACAACTACCTGCCAATTGCTGGTGACCAGAAATGCAACAGTATCTTTGAACTAGGATCACCCCAAACTCAACTAGTAATAATAATACTGAACAGCATCTGGCTGCAGGAAGACAAAGCGTAAACATCAAAACTTTCTACAGGAACAGTTCAAGTAGGACTGCGTCTTTTTTTTTTCCTGTGGTTGTAGCTAACTCCAACGTGACAAAGACTCTCTACCAGTTTAACAGGAAGATCTAAGGTAATAACAGAGCAGCCTGTAATTGAGCTATCACTGAAGCTTTGCCATGACTGCTCCTGTGCTGTAAATAAATTATACTTTACTGAAGACAGTATTTTGTTAGAAATATTTTCAAAATAAAGTATTTTTCACATACAGCTTTTTTTTCCTTGTTAAGCTGCTAAACTGAGTTGTCCTGCATTTTAATCAGGTAAGAGATAAATATTTTAAACCTCTAACGGTGTTAGTTTTCAAAAAAAAAAAACAGTCTCCTGCATAGAGAAGATTGAGAAAGCTGTATGCAGCCTAGTATATATTTAGGAGAAATACATACCCAGAACGGTCCATCTTGGGGGGGCGGGAGGTAGGCAGAACTCTCAGAAAAATTCATTAAGGCCAGCTTACAAGCACATAAAGTTGTCTGATGTAAAAATACTGCTTAGTTTGAACAGGTGAGATCTCTGAACAGGATTTTCCCCATTAGAGTCTTAATGCTTTTTTCAGCCTTGATAGCTATATTTGAGTTGATACTGTGTAATGAACTTACTGTTGTGGCTTAGGTTTGCACACTCATTGGCAGCTAAAAAACCCGTTTTCTGAATTACTTTTATTTTCATAATGTAGCTATAAGAATTGCTTTTAACAAAAGGAGATCAAAGGAAGCCATCAACTGCAGAATTGTTCTTTAAGAAGTTTTATTACTTTGTGCTTTTATTTAATGCCTATATGTAATTGTGTAGCTGAATTATAAGAGCAAAAAAATATTTTTTCTCTTGTTCTGTTATGTTTCTAAGTATAGTACTGATGAAAGCCTCCTTACTCTTAAAGAGTATCAACCCAAGGCAAACTTGCAGCACTGCAGAATACTTAGCCTCTTGTATATACTCTCCAGCTGCTGAAGAAAAATGCAGTAACTGCTGAGGTACAAACATATCCCTAAGGGAATCAACTTCAACACCAAACTTTAAGTCAAAACATTTTTATTTTCTGCTTGGTATATAAAACTGATTCCCTCATGAACAGAAAATATTGTAACTAGCGTACAGTTCATCTGGAGAGGTAGATGGTAAGAGGTTTGACAACAGTAGCAATTTTACAGTTAGATTTGGCACATTAAAGCTAAGCTTTTGTACAGACTTCAAACCAGGCTGCTCCTTGAGGCGCTCTGCCCCTACAGACATCAGCAGCTAGGAAAAGATGCTAAAAGATCTGCAAAACAAAACCAAAATGAGGTGGTTAGAGATACATCAAGCCTAAATGAAGCAACTCCACGTCTAACAATATGCATCTTCAAAGTATGCCGTGGACCTTTTTAAGAAAAAAAATTCCTTTTTACAGTAGAACTTTAATTATAAAACAAGCTTTGAAAACCATGAAGCTATCCCCCAGGGATACAAGAAGATAATCACAGCTGTTAGAAAAGAATGGAAGTGCAGTGTCCTGGCAGCCAAACCTAAGTAGTAGGGCAGAATAAGTTGTTCCCAGTCACTTGATAACTACAGAAATACTGAGCATCTACTTCACATTTGAAAAGCAGGGGGAGTCTGGGTAATTAACAAATTACACTTCCTCTTTGCTCTACAGAGTTGATGCTGACTGTGCAAGCATGAACTCTATTGGTTCACCTTGTAAACACCAGGATTACAACTAAGAAATTCAGTTTTGAGGAAGTGCTTGCAAGAGGTGAAGGGGGAAAAAAAAAGTTCCACTTAGGTAGTGTAAGAAAGAATGTTTTTCTAACAACTTTTGTCTGCAACGTCAGCAGAAACAAGTGCTCCATGCCAGAATCAGAAAAGAAAGACAAGGGCTATAATTAAGAATATTACGCCTGTTCTCTGCACGTGTGAGAACAACCAATTATTTCCTGACGTGTATACCATCTGGCACAGCACAGGGCAAATTGCATGTGGCACTGATTAAACTATAGATTTATTTGTTTCTTTTTTATATGACATTGGTCCATAATGCTTATAGATTACGAAGTAGTCCTTCTTGAATTATTGCTTAAAGCTGAAGCAACAATACTAGGAACACAAGTCAGTCCAGAAATACCATCTTTTAAAACAAAACTAGTTTACAACATTCACAATAAAAGCAACTTTAAAAGAACTCTACAGGAGTTGTTTTCAAAGTTTTACAAGAGCTCTACAATGCTTTTCAATTACAGCACTGTAACTCTTTGTTCAAGATAATGGGAGGAGTGTGTAGCGAAACCAGACTTCTTGAGGCTTAAGACTTGTAAGATTCTTAACGACTGTGAGCTATGGTGACCGCACATCAGGTGATAGGAAATATTATATATGCTGTCACACCCCAGTATGTGGAAGTTGAGGGGCAGGGGGAAGAGAGACATGATAAAATTCCTACACATTTACTACATGGAACATATCGAATTACTGTGACTCAGAGTCTTGGTGAGACACCTGTGGATCTAAACTTGACCTTCCTATAAAGGTTAGTCTAACACTAGTCACCAGAATTTTCAGGTAATGCCAGACTAATTGTCTTCATGGTGACAGCAGTAGTGTTAATGAACCTGAAAAAGTTTTGGAATGAAAATCTGAACGAGTACTCAACGGTTTTTAGTTCTGACTGCCATCCATGTAGCAGCCTATCTGAGTATGGGTGTTGACACAACTCAGCCTACATACTTCTCTTTTTGGCTTCGAGGGCATTTTCTTTAGGGGACATGGCTCTCCCTTGCGAACATCTCTATCTTTTCAAAGTGCTCTCTAAGAGTTTATAAACTAAGTCCTAAGAACTGAAGTCTGCTTCATCTGCTCCAATCAGCAATCACCACATACCCCTTCAGGCAAGTAATCCTATGCGAGAAAAAGGAAATAATACCCTCACACAGAAGGAAGTTGCAGCAGAACTACATTACAGCCAGGTCAGTCCAGACAGCAGCTCAGTAACAGCTGCCCCCCCACTATTTCTGCTGCAGCAGCAGAAGCTGGCTGAAGCCCTGCAACACCCACAAACAACATGTGTCCAATATGGAGCTACCCCCACAATTTGGGAGGAAAGAACAAAAAGAGGGATCTAAACCCCACTGCATAAGTCAGATGTCTCTTATGAACACTTTAAACACAGACTGTCCCACTTAAAGCTGACTACTTTTAATGACAGAACAGATTTTGAGTCTTAATTCAAGAACTTACCACAGAAAGATACCTAAGTCCATGTAATTACAAAAATGAACAAACTTTCTGGGGTCTGAAGGGGTTTGTGCTCGAAGACACTCCTGTCAGCAGGGGATCATGCTGTGCGTTCTGCAGGCAGAACTGCTTCAGCTCCGTTGCAGCCTGAGAGACCTGGGGGTAAGAACAGCTGCTGTTAGTGCTCCCCAACAGACTTCAGAGGATATAACTGCACCAAAAAGCATAATGCTGTTAGGTGATCCAGCAATACGCCTTATGCAGATGTTCTACAACAGTTTCACTGTAAGTTTTTGGTTTGTCAGTCAAGAAGTTCTGCAGTATTACAGAAATCATTTGAAAAATCAATGTTAAAAAGCCTCTAGGCATGAAGTGTGAAAGAGCTATGTCTTGAGGATCGCTTCGGTAAACACACAAAGAGCCGTGTTCTATCGTAAATTATTTAAGAACACAGCCTGGAGTTCAAGCCTGCTCCGGAACCCAGTGGCACTTTCTCTTCCCTCAGGAAGCTATCCTTACGAGATGGCGTAGGAGCTTCCTTTGTGGTAGGCTGTACCTAAAGACGCTGAAAAAACTGTCCTGCTTTTCCTTGCTGAAAGGCTGCACTCCTAAGGAGGAACTACCAAACTTCTGAACGCAGCGCTGCCACCGGTGCCCGTACGCGCAGTTCGCTCCGTTTCTCCAAGCACAGAGAGCCCGGGCGCACTCAGATGCCCTCAGCACGCCTGGCAGCGGAGCCTCCATTTTATGGTGCCGCGCCGAGACAACCTGTTGCCAGCCCGCCCCAGCAGCCCGTCCCAGCCGCAGGCCGGCGGAGGCGGCACTGCCACCCGGACCACGGAAACGAGAGGAGGGAGCGAGGCGCGGCCGTTCCGGGGCACCGCTTCGGCCGGAGCGCGGCCCTCGCCGGGCCAGGGGGTGCGGTAGGAGGGAACGCCGCCGCCCTGGGGCCACAGCTCGGACGCGGGACAGCGGGGGGGCCGGCAGCTGTGGGCCCGGAGCTGCCCCGCGAGATGAGCCCGGCCGCCTCCGAAGGCACAGCGGGGTGCGGCCCCGGGCGGTAACGGCGGCGCGGCCACCCCGTCCCGGCCCCGCTCACCTTGACGCGAGTGACGCTGGCCTCCAGGCGCAGCTGCTGCACCACCTTCTTCATGGCCGCCACGCTGGAGGAGCCCGACATGGTGGCGGCACACCCAGCCGCAACTTCCCGGCGTGACCCAAACTCTCTGCCCGGGGGCGCCTGCGCAACCGCCGTGCCCGGCGCAGGGGCCGCCGCCGCGGGGGGCGCTGTGAGGCCGCCGGGAGCGCGGGGCGGGCAGGGGGCGGGCAGGGGGCGGAGTGCGTTTGAAGGCTGCTGTGAGGGGCAGCTCAGCCCCAGAGCGAGCGGCCGCGCCTTGGGGATTGTTCCCAGCTGTAGTGGTTCGTGCCCATCGCCGCCAGCTCCGCGTGTGGGGAAGGGCGGAGAGAACCGTGTTAAGGTGGCAAATGGTGACAGTACCAAGTGAGTTAGGAGACCGAAGCCTGAAATGCAACGCATGAAGTTGTTAGCTTTACTTTTACCAGCGCATTTGGCTCTTGACCACAGTTTAGAAGGAGATGAGTGTTCACTGTGGAAAGCATCTGAGGGTGATCGCTGAGCCAGGGCAGTGACATAGGGCATGCGGTAGCATGAAGTGCAGCGCTGTGTCCCTGCGGGGAGGAACCCGTCCTGTGGTGTGCCATGGCCTTGGCTGGCAGAAGCTGAGAAGCAGTGGGATGGCCTAAGGAGGTTGGTGGGGGGAGCTCGTTTCTCTTGTAATGCTGCCGTTAGGGCAGAGCTGGGCCATTTGTGTCAGGAGCTGGCTGGTGCAGTTGCCTGGCACGGCCAGGTTTCCGTGGCTGTTGTGTTTGGACAGCGCAACGCGTACGGGTGGCTGGGCTTCAGCACACAGCAACCGGCCCTTTGTCAGAGGGCAGTGCAGACCCCACAGGAATCCCATTTGTGTCTTTGGGTACACAGCAATTGTGCAGAAGGTTGTACACAGAGCATGCCAAGAGGAAATGCTGCAGGGCAGCTGCCGGCACAGCACGGTGCGGCCCAGCGGGTCACCATGTCACTTAGGTGACAGGGGCTGGCGCTGGGGGCGTGGAGCAAGCTGGGAGCTGTGCCCCGGCGCTGAGACAGCTTCGTGCTCCTCATCGATGGGAAAAGAAAAGAAAGGAAATTAATGGAGTAAGTTCTCTAGTGGCAGATTGTCATGAAACTCATTCTTAAAGAATGTTTCGATCAGAAAGAAAATTAGAAAGTGTGTCTGGCACCGTCCGTGATCGAGCGCAATTATCAGTATGTCGTTCAGTCAAATGCGACCTCAAACATCCCAGGTGAGAGATTCTGGACTTTCCATAGAGGTCTTTCTACATTTCTTAAATAAAAAAAAGAATGAATGTATGTATATTTTGAAATGAGACTGCGGTGTCTCTAGGACACCTGAGAGGAAGAACATTCAGTTCCAATTTTGTATTTAGTAACTCAACAACTGAATAAATATTTAATATAGCTTATTTGCATGGCTTCTGAACGTTGAGAATGCTTTTCAGAAGTGTGTCTCATCTTTGCCAGCACCATTTGATGGTCACTGAAAATGCCAAGACCCAGGTATGTGTCCCACGAGCCTCACAGGTCAGTGAGCATCGCTCAGAGCAGCCTCAGTTGCTCTCATTGCTGACATTACCATTCCTGTGTCTAAAACTGGAAGTCCGGGTAAGCAATACAAAGTTTATAAGAGCATTATAATATATTTACAGTTAAGATAATCTGGTTTTACTTTGTCTAGCTGGTGGAGCTCCATGTTTTTTATGTCCCAGAGGAAGTATGGAACTTCAGGCTGAATACAATTCCTATGGCTCTTGCCAGCAAATTTGTCTCAGCTGGATTTATAAGGTGAGTACAGTCTTAGGCCCAAATGTGATAACACCTATGCAATGTTTACTTGGTCAGTCCTTTAGATTGTCCTTCAGTCACGTGGTCTAGCTGTTGCTCTATAAAGCATAATTACACCTGTCAGAAGAGACTTGTTCTCTGCTCATCTCTGGAGAGTAAATGGTACCCATGTCTATTTGGACTGTACCAGGCCAATGCAGCCCTTGATCTAAACCATTGAAATGCTCTTCCAGAGCAGTGCTATTGTTGCTGCAGGGTAATTCATGTTGTAAAATCACAGTCTTATATTTCTGGAGTTTGATTATCAAAATCTCTAATTCTTTTCCATGGCTGGCCAGCTTTGAGATGGAGTGGCTCAATGGAGATGGGAAAGCCTGTCTCTGTCTGAAGAAAGAGCATAAGCCATGTGTTTAAAAGGGATGCATTACAGCCCTTGCAACCAGCAGCATAGCTCTGTTCTTCTTCTGGAATATTTCTGAAAGGCTGCCCACAACATGTGCTATGTGTGCTCTCAGATAGCTCTCAGAGGACTTTGTGGAAGAATAGCCAAGTTCCAAGTCCTAGCTCCAAACCTGGCACAGACAACTGCAGTTTTAATCTTTGATAACTTTGAAAGTTTGATTTATACTCCTAAACGCTTTGCTTACAAAATCTGTGTGTATCTGGTGTAGTAAGAAGTTGCAAGAAAAAGTCAAGTAATGTAAAGAGATGTGTTGGAATGGAGCTTTTATATGCATCTCTGTTGCTCCTGTGCAAAACCTGTGAAATTAGTTTAAACTGCAGGTTTCAACTCATTTAAATTTAAGCTTATATTGTCCCCTTAAGATAGTATATTGTGTAGCTGAAAAAATTGACAGCAGCCAGATGTGAGCATTTAAGTCAGAATGTATTCATTCTTGCAGCTTCTTTGTTGAAAGACTGCTCGAAACCAAACAAAGCGTATGTATCCATTCTGTTTGCTGTACTAGTTTCCAGCAGAATACATAGCTGAAGTGGCAACTTTAAATCATTTCATGTGACTGCCTTGTGTTCTTTGGAGTAAGTTTGCTTCATGGAGACTCGGTGGTGAGGCACCAACTTTAGTTAGGATTCTTACTGATTTCGGTGAGTTTGTAACACAAGAGAGATACGGATCTGTCAGAGCAGGTCCAGAGGAGGGGCACAAAGATGCTCAGAGGGCTGCAGCACCCCTCCTTTGAAGACACACTGAGGGAGCAGGGCTTGTTCAGCCCAGGAGAAGGCTCCATGGAGTCAGTATTGCAACCTTTCAATACTTCATGGGGGGTTATAAGAAAGATGGGGAGAAACTTTTTACAAGGGCCTGGCAGTGATAGGACCAGGGCTAATGGTTCTAAAATAAAGGAAGACATTAAATTAGATATTAGGGAGAAATTCTTCACGATGAAGGTGATGAAGCATTGGAACAGATTGCCCAGATTGGTGGTGGATGCCCATTCCTGGAGGCATTCAAGGCCAGGCTGGATGGGGCCCTGGGCCACCCTAGGTGGGTGGTGCCCTTGCTATGGCAGGGGGTTGGAACCAGATGGTCTTTGATGTTCCTTTCAATCCAAGCCATTCTGCAATTTTACCATTTTTCTGGGTATTTGTTGCTTGCTAATGAGTGTGAATTACTAATTAATTATTCTGTGGGTGCTATGTGATGCTGCAGCACATTAGCTTTAGCAATAACTAACACTGGGCCAATATCTTAAAGACAGTGATACAATATATCTTCTCATATTTTAATCTGAGAGAGGGAACAGCAGCCTTGCTGGTGCTAGCTGTGCTGATAGTGCTGCCCAGCCAGCAGACACTCCTAGTGCTATGTGCGTCAGCTGAACAAAGGATTGCTAGATGTAAGTACAGGCTACTTCCATCAGTCATGAAATTAGAGGAAAATATTAAGTGTATAATCATCTGCAGCCCAGGGTTCTTGTTCCAATGAACTTGATTTCTCAGGCTCTGTGATCTTTTATTTATTCCACATTCCTCACCGCAGAGCCCCTACTTTTGTTATTTCTAGATGAACTCTAGTTTGCATTACTTGTAAAGGAACACCCTGAAGGAGATGACTCAATGTGACTTGTCTTCTGTTAGCCAGTGGCAGCAAGTAAGAAATACATTTTTACCTGTTCATAGCAGCTGCACTAGCAAACAATTTTCAGATCAATTTCTCTTGTGAATCTCAGGTTCTGCATACTAACTGATTTTCTCCTGTGATACAACATCATAGTTAATTAGATATTTTTCCTACTGTTCATACATACTTTCGATTTAGATTTCTCTGCTGGATTGGAAGGACTTCTTATCATGGAAGAAAGTGCAGTTGCCTCTGAAAGAGCTTGCAGTTCTGGGGTTTCAGAAGATAGTTCAGGGGGCATAACTTCTTTCAGATGTTGGCAAAATGATAATGAAGGAGACATTTTGAATTACAGATTCTCTCTTCTCACATAAGCCTCTGGAAGGATGTGTATTGAATTATGTATCCATCTTTAACATTTTTCTTTACACATTTGAGAAAAATGACATTAGGACCAACATCTGCAGCAGGTGTGGTCAAAAAGTGGATGGGGAAGAAATGAACAGAAACAGAGACCAAGTAGGATGGCCTAGCTGGGTCCACACTGCAGAGTGCTTGGCCCTGGGTCTCCTCTGCACCATGCCTGTGCTCCAAGGCAGAGTTATGATCTTCAGGAGGGTCCTTCGAGTCCCACATGTGTGAAATAATGCAAGGGAAGCACTGTAGCCCACTGAAGTACCGTTTCATCAGATGAAGCTGGGGGTGTTTTACATACCATGAGTATGAAATTAAGCCACAGAGTGTGACCCTGCTGGGTCAGTGCTGCAGACCTGCCCAGGCTGAAGGGTTGGTCTGTCCTTGTCCATCCTGTTTACTGAGAATGGCATGTACCGTACTCCGAGCTATGTCTGTGCATTGCTTGCAGACTGACAGCTGGCCTGGGCCAAAACCCTGCTGGGTATAAAACCCTGCTAGGTAATATACTAACTTAAGCAATGTGGATAATTAACAGTCTCAGGCCTGATTTTGTTCTCTGATTTCTTTTATATGGCAACATAGGAGCAATCAGAACTGCTTATGTTGTGATATGGAGCTTTTGTATAACTCTGGCACATTGGGGTTTATTCTGCAGATATACTTTTTATTCTATGGTGATTTTTATACTGAGTTCATTACTTTGATATTTGCATGATTTCCTGTAGTAGATTAAATGATCTAATTCATATTTGCATCAGCTCTCTCATCCTCAAACTATGATAGAAATGTTCACATTACAGTGTTTGCTTTTGATTTAAATTACATTTGCATGTACACATGCACACACCCTATTATAAATTTGTGTCAGAGAAGACAAAACCAAAGGAATGTGCTTGGCACTTAAAATGGAGAGTGATGAAGTCTCCTCTAGTCTGCTTAAAGCGGTACGTCCTACAGTCCTGCTCTGGCTCTCTGGAACTGTCACATGGATGGAAACGCGTGACTGTAGTTTCCAATGCTTTCTATAATTCATCTGTACACGAGCAAGAGCATTCTAAAGGAATCTTTTTCAGACATAGTCTGCCAAAATGTTATACAATGTTCTGATTCTACCACACCAAAGATCTCTGGCCTGTATGTAATTATGTTCTGTTTCAGGAAATACTTCCCGTTTTTGCTCATCCTTTCCATGCAACCCAACATTTATATACCATTATCTTCCCCCTCTTACTAACTAGCAATCATTATTTGATCTTACAGATATATTAATGAATAACAACATTCTAGGGTGTCTCCTCACATCACATTAAGAGTGCTACGGGAGAAGCTTGGAGAGTACCTGGGGGGAGTTGCTGTTGGAGATAAATTCAAATTTTTAAAATGCATTGGAAAAAAGCTAGCAGTGGTAAGTTTTTATATATATATATATTCTTTTTTCTTTTTTGCACTTCTGCTTTATAATGTAAACTACAGATTTATTTCCTGCACGTTAGAAAATATCATAGAATGGCTTGGGTTGGGAGAGACTTTAACAGTCACCTAGTTCCAGCCCACTGCCATAAGCAGGGATGCCGCCCACTAGGTAACTTTAGGATCACTGTTAGCATTTGTTTTTAAACATGTTGGAGAATGAGCTCTCGTTAGAGCATCTACTTCCCCAGATAGAAACAAACAGCTGGAAAGGTATATTATCCTTTAAAGCATCCAATGTAATTAGTTGCGATCTAGTTCTGATAAGATAATATATTAAATATGATAATTCTAGTTGCATTAAAAAATTCCCCCAAGGTCATTACTGCCAATAGATAGGTAGGAATATGGCACTTGAAGAATTTGCAATGAGAGCTGAGTGAGTCAGTATTTCTTTAAAGGAAGGAACTTGCAACCTGCCCAACAGCCATCAGTCTCTGAATGAAAGCTTCTCTGAATTTACATTCCTCAAATCAGTCCAGTAATACAGCCTGAGGAGGTTTGTGCAATTGAAAAACTGCATCTCTGAATCATAACTGTTCCTCACTCTGATTCCCTATATATTTAGCTATCTTACAAACTATAGGTAAAGATTAAATAAACCTGAAAATCAGACCAATTGAAAGTGTGTTTGAATAATACACAAAAATGTTAAGAGATGTATATAAATGTAAAAAACTTATTTCACTTGCTTCTCATGGATTTGGAAATTAATTACAATACAGAAATTTGGTGCAGTTATTTTGTTTGTAGTCAGTATCACTAAAATTACCCACGCGTAAATCTAGAGTAAATACCAAGTAATGTGCAAAAAGTAGATGGAAAAGCTTGGAAAAACAGCAACTTGAAGACTGTGATGCAAGCTAAATCTGAAAACACACATAAATCTTCAAAAAATTCAGATGTTTTTAATTGGGTGATAGTAAGTAAGATGGTGCATTTTCTTCCCCACTTTGAGGTCTGAGGTAAATGGAGAAATTTTCCATCTCCCTTGAGAATGACAGGGATTTAATAAAATATTTTGCTTTTAATAGAGAATTAAATACATTTGTAGATACAAGTAAAGATTTTTAGCAATGAATTAAATATATAATTTTGAATTGGAGGATTTAGTGTTTCCTTATGTTTACTTTGTATCAAAGGGTAGAACAATCAAACAACTAACTGGTTTATTTGTTGTTTAGGGTCACAGTAACCTAACTGAGTTACCTCTCCATTATCAAATATTTGTTGAGTTTGTTTTTTTTCTCAGTCTTCTGTTTCACAACATTAACAATGTAAATAGTACTAAGAACTGAAGCCTGCTTGCAAGTGAGGGTCTTTAAATGAAAAATAAACATAAACCAAAACCATGTGCATTTGTTCTTCCCTTTCTTTCACATAGTCTGTGTCTCTAAGTGTGAATCAGTTTCACTATGTGGCCATTAATGAGAACGGAATTTAGCCCCATATTTAGTTCAATCTTGTTATTTCATTACTTAATTGTAAGCTCACATTTTTTAATTTTTTTTTTCAAATGGAGCACATCTTTCAAATATATATTGGTTATCTTAGATTTTGTATTTTAGAACAACTGTTGAAATCTGAAATCATGTATCACATAAATAATAGCAAGACAATAAATACTACAAGACATAGGAAAGTCATAGATTTTTTTCTATATACATTAAATATTTTGCAACATTGTGTGAGGTGAAGAGAGAAAATTATGTTAAACTCAGCGTTTCTACTCAGATTTGACTTTAAGTACAGGCAGTTTAAGACTTTATTCGGCTGTGATTGTTGGATCATTTGAGCCAGCAAAAACACACCCATATGCTCTTGTGTGTCTGATTTAGATTTTGAAAGATAGACAAGGTAGTTTCAGTGCCATATTAGAAAATAGAACAGCGTTCTATATTTCTTCTTCCCCATCAGGCCATTGCAAAAGGAAAATGTAGTGTGTAAAGATGACAGAATACAGAAATTAAGTTATATACAACATTATTGCTAAGAAAAGTATTTTATTGGTTATCTTCTGGTTTTTATCTTCCAGGTGAAAGCAAAGCAAGAAACAGAACTGGAACTGAAGTCATTTGCTCCCCCTTATGTATGTATTTTATGGCATTTATATCATTTTCAGAAGCTTTTTACATTGGCCATTTCTTCTTTTACATTTGGTTAATATACTGCATATTTTAGGCACTGTATCCTGAATTATATTTGTTACCTGGAGTGGAATACTTTGAAGATGTTTATCCATTATCATCATCAACACAACAGAGACATCACTTTAATGCAGAAGCTAATAGGTATGGTCATGGATCAAGACTACCTAATCTTCCCCAGCAAAACACTGATAAAAGCAGACAATTTTTAGAAAGCATACAGAGCAGTCATCAGCTGGGAAATCAGAAAGTGCACAGTTCTGCGGAATGGGCTGAGATGGAATCTCTTCCAGTTTTGCACACAAGTCATGAGCAAGACCATAACAGGATTACAGAAAAACAGACACAGTTCAGAGTGAAAGGTAAGTTGTTTTAAAATGTAGTGAAGGAGGACGAAGAAGAAGATTAACTGTTATAGATAATGTTTACCATGAAATGTTATTTCTCTTTTCTAAAATCATTTATTATGCAGATCAAAATGGATCCAGGGGATCTCTTTTTACACCAAGTCTTTCAAATCCTGCAGATCAAGGGTATGGAAAAAGCTGGATGCTACCACAGAATTCTCAGCAAAGCCATTGCAGCCAGGATCAAAAACAGCCTAATGCTCCTAAGTGGAATGACAAAGCTGAAGGAACTGCTGTTACTCTTAATGTAAACCACAGTGATGAGCAAGACCAGAATAACCAAATACACCAAAATCACAAGAATTATCAAAAAGGTACAATTCACTGTCGTCTTGTTGCTAAACCAAGCTTCTTAGAAAGCTGGTAGAGTAAAACTAAGTTTTAAAAAAATCTGTTGTCACAGCGTAAGTTGGAATATTTCTGTCAGAACAGTACTCTAATTTTTAAAATAATGGTATCTTTCAAAGAATGATACTTCTTACTTTGGATGAGTCATTCATTATCATTATGTACTACTATGGCAAAACACCTTAATACAGTCAACGCATTTTGTCTCAACTTACTTATATGGAAACAAATTACTGAGCAGCTACTGTAAAAATTGGAAGATAATGATCCCATAATTCAACAGCAATTTTAAATGAAAAAAGTATTGTTATTAGTAAGTCATGGGAAACAATTTATTCACTTCATCTTTCATTGTTATCTTATCCATGGCTACATTACTGCTGAAGGGAAAGTGCTTTCTGCCTTTCCTCCTATATAATGTTGATTTATTGCTTACTACTATCAAACGGTGGCATTCCTAAAACTGAGAGGTGAGAGGACTCTGAGCAGACTATAGTGAAAATAGTACAAAACAATGGAGGGGTTATAGCACACATAAACTAGGTAGTAGTTCTGTACTAAAATAGAAAGGCATCTAAGAAGAAAGACTATTTGAAAGACATCTGTTAACTACTGCTTCCTGCAAAATGGGGTGTCTTAGGGATACTGAGAACCATTAAGTCTCTAATGTTCTTAATAGTCTAATGTTCTCTAATGTTCTTCATATTCCTAAATTTCTAGTAATTACAAATAAAGAAGTGACTGAAACATTTAAATTGGAGTTGAGTGACCACTGTTACGTTAGCGTCAAAATTATAAAAAGTTTTTTTAGGAAATACTTTTGAAGGACAAATCTTAATATTTGAGTATAATTTTACAGTTAATATAAAAAAGGTGAGCTCTGTTTTGTTGCAGATTTCTAACAAGAAATTATTAAATGAGGCAATATTCAATTTTTCATAGGTATAGGCACCTTACTGATCTCAGTTAGAATGATTTTCTCCATATCTATTACTTTGAGTAAGAAATTAAAATTTTTGGTATTGTGATCTTTGAGATGTGTCCAAAAAGTGTATTAGAAAAGGCTTTCACAGATGACTTTTCAGTAATTTCAGTTTCCATTCAAAATCCATCAAAAATAGCTTTGTCCCTCCACTGCCATGTCAACTGAAGTTTGAAGGCAGTTAGTATAGAAATACATATATATCTTCATATAAATGTGCATATATACATGATTGAAATGTTTTCCAGAACTTTATTTTGAATGATGAAGGATCTAGGAATTCATTGCATTAAGTATAGGCAATGTCTGTCAGCAGTTTTCTTTTGAAATATTTATTGCATACAATTTAAATCTGATTACACTGAAATGCAAAACATTTTGCTGCCACTTTCTTTACTGATTCCAGTTTGTAGGAGAACTTCAGTCTCTGAAAGGCGGAAAGTGTTAGGTAGAGAATTATTTTAGGAAAGGTGAAATAAATTATTTCCTTATCTGTTGTACTATTTCCTCTACTAGTTATCAGAATTAGTTAGATACAAATTCTTAAAACTATTCTTAAAAGAATAGGTTTTTTCCCCTTTCTGTCTGTCTTGTCTCTGTCTTTCTGTCTCCTTCTGTCTTTCTGTCTCTTTCTGTCTGTCTTTCTGTCTTTCTTTTCTTTTCTGTTATTCACAAAAACTTTCCTTACCACAGGGATAATCTTATATATTCGACTGATTCACTGAGTTTCTAATACAGGCTGGAAAGTCCAGGCATTGACAGTCAAAAGAACTGAATTTTGTGAGTGTAATCTATGTATTTTGATTATCATTATCCTGTCACAGACCTAAACACCAAACTGCTAATTACAAACATAGAAAATAATGACCACCAAAAAGATGCCAAGCCAAGAAGAGACAGAACACAGGATTCTGGAATTCTTAAAACATTGGAAGACCAAACCACAGAATATATACACAAGAAGCAAAGGTTGGTAATAAGATAGTGGGTAATATTAATTTATAACTATAAAATTATTTTACAAACTTCAAATATATGAAAGAAAATTGAGAAAAAAAACCCATATCATTACTAAATTTCACTTGCTTCTTTGATTTTATCTTTAGCTTGCTGCAAGACAGAACTAGCAAGTCTGTAGCCGGTCCTGGTGAAAGACTGGACGATCAGGTGTGTTTTTCAAGGTAGCATACTTGTTGTAATGTGGAGCAATAAATACAATCCTCTACCTGGAAGCAGTGCAGTTTTATAAGACAAGTAACTCATTTGAAATATGAAACATTCAATGCAGATTTTAGAGTAATTAAGGAAAGTAAATTCATGCAGTGCTGCTTAGGAGATTTGCTAATGAAAAATCATCTGTGTATCTCAACAATGAAATCACTGGAAGTTATACCTTTGGTTATCATGGATTTATACAGTAACTATCTCAACCTTATTAAAGTTAGCCAGTTTTTTTTTTTTATAATTTTTTGACAGTGACATTGTATTGACTTTATCTGAGATATTTTCTGTAATTTCTTTATTTCCAATGAGATAAATCTTAGACTTATCTCAAGCAAAACTTCTGATAAAAAACTATAAAATTATTTAAAATATATGTATGATATTGTCATAACATCAGAATAAGGACATACATAAATACACAGCGCCCACCTACAATCATACAGCATAATAGCTGTCACTGTTCACTGTTACCTGTGAGATATTATAAATTTTGGTTTAGAACTGAGCAGTCCAGGTTTTGCTATCCGATGAGCATGATGGTAATTTTAAGGCCAGTTGTTCGTGGTCTTATATGGGACTGTCAGCGTCCTGTGGAGGTATGGACATGGACAAGAACCTTTAGCATCTTGGTCCTTGTGTTTTCCTCTGCGGTTTCAGTGTCCACTGTTGTGATCCTGTTTGCAGATCTACAGCTATTTGAAATTTAGTAATCATTACTACTGGTAACACACAATAAAAAATATTATATTCAGGATTCAAATTAATACCTCCCAATCACTCAGGCCACTCTCAGAATAGATGTTTAATGTAACTGTTCAGGATTATAAATTATGTACTTGTAATTGTGTCTTTTGACCCATTAGGCAAATGAGAACAAGCAAAATCATCCTCCTTGTTCAAAAGAATGTACTTCTCCTCCTATTCCACCTTTTCTAGCATTTTCTATAAGCCCAGCTCAAGTTCCAGCAGTTCAGGCAGAAAGTAAGTATATACTTCCAACAGATTTCTGGGGAGTTAACATTTAATCAAGATTGAAAGGTTAATGAAGACAGAAATGCTTACTTCATGAAAAAAAATTGTGCATGTATTTATTTGCAGGATTGTTACAAATTTTAATTTGTGTTTGAAAAATTGCAGGCATTTATAATTGTGTGGGCTGTTCAGAGTATGACAGAGGTTCCCAGTGCTAGAAAACCCATCCTGTGGGCTTGGGGATGGAAGGCGATAAGGAGAGAGATTGGGCAAAAAACTACTGACGTACATTAGAATGTAGCAAAGATGGTCACCTGCTGAGGATCCTCAGCTGCTTTGTAGCAGAAGAACACTGAAAAGATTGGTGACTGACCTGTTCTTGCAGGTCTGGGTTATTCTCTTGCTATTGCCACCTATAGCTCAAGATTTTGCTACAGTTTATATCATCAGAGAGTATTTTGAGCAGGAAGTAGTCCTCTAGAGGCTTTTTCATCCTTACGTGGCAAGAGTTTCCAATGTTTATATATCTGAATAGATTCTGAAAGTAATTTTACTGATACATTGCATAGGCATTTAACAGGGTGCTTACTTGCTTGCATGTGTATAAATGCCTGGATGCATGCTGGATTGCTCATTTTCTTGTAATGCACCAGCCACTTCCAAAAGTTAGACAGTTTATTAAAGGTTTACTACTGCCCATTATAACAGTTTTTGGCATGATTTATGATGGGTGCATTACAAAAATCTTGATTGATCTTTCCTCCTTACAGTATCCAGATGATTGCTAAATATAATTATAATATCTTTAGAAAACAAGACAGTAGAACACTTGGAACAAATGAAGAAAGACAGAAGGCACATGGAAAAAACTAGAGAAGAACTGGTCAGAAAAGCTAAAGTGCTACTGGAACAAAATAAGCTGAGGAGACACCATGGTACACTTTTAATTCATTTTGGAATTTTGAATGATGCTGAGACCAATATGGTAATGTTAATCTCTTTGTCAGTGAGTTTAATTACAGAGAGTTGGCTAAACAAGAGCTCTGAGATGGCTCATTTGTATGACAGTATTGTAGAAATGTTGAAATGTCTCTTTCTGCTTTTCTGTGGCAGTCCTATAAATGTAAGAATACTGTGGCTTTAAACCATCCAAATTGTGTCCTGTGTACATCCAGCTCTCAAAGAGCTACTGCTGGCTGTTTTGCTGTTTGAGGCCCGGGACAATTGACATATTCTAAAACTGCCCTTAGCTGGTGCTTACTGAGGTTTTCCTGTGTTGATAGGCCTGCTGTTCCAGTTGCCAGGATAATACTCTCTTTTTCCCTCCTATCTAATGTGTGCAGCATATGGCATGGAATTTATAAGCCTATCACGGCAAGCTTGACAACCCTTGTTTTTTAACAAGGGTAATTATTTCATTGAAATCTCACCCAAATTTTCTTTGTAAAATTATTTTCAAGTTTATACTTAAGCTTTCCTCCTGAAGTCACATTCCAGTTATACAGAGATGAGGTTTAATTGCTGTGACATTTTGAGAGTACTCTTTGTACTTAAATGCAGCTAAATCACTGGGAATCTCAGCTGTTCCCTGTAGCTTTGTTGAAAGAAGACATGCCTTTTATGCCTTTTCTTCCAGTTGTCCTCTGAGGGCATGGCTGTGCTGCGCTGCGCAGCGTGGTGAAGCTGCAGTTTGAAAAAGGGAGCTTGGGCATTTGAAGGAGTGAATCTGCAGTAGCATAGAGCTGCAAGGCAAAGTAAATTACCCTGCTGAGATTAAGGCCTAAATGGCTCCTGCATTCTCTTAAACAACGCTATCCAGTTGGGTAGATTAAAGGTTATTTCACAAGGATTTAAACAGCTTCTGCAGGTTCTTGTAGAAGCACTTGTACCTCTGCATTATTTTAACCAGACCTGTATAGTTTCAGAAGTGAGTGCATTCATGTTTCTTCACAAGGTATGAAGGGAAGAGCATATTCTGTAAGAACAGCAATGCAGTCTATATTTAATCTCATCCTGAGATTGCCATGCTCTTGGTGTGCATACTGTATTGCTCTTGGTTGCATACTGTATAGTGCTCCAACAGTGGGACTCTTTTTTCTGATAAGTTTCTGTGGAGCACTTGTCCTGCTTTCCTAAAATATGCCTTAAAAGAAGGAATCATTTAAGACTCTTGGCAGAGTAGCAGATGCATGTGGCCATCAGACCACCACACCAAATATGGGACATGTATGAGCCAGCTGCTGAGAACACATAGCAGCATAGCTCACTGAGCCATAGTTGACAGTAAAGGTAAATTTCAAAAAGGCTGTTTCCCATAACCCTGGGACTTCTGTTCAAAACCTCTGGTCCTGTAGAGCTCCAATTCTGCATAAAGCCTTCAATGCTGCTACAGTGACACTATGGACTTCATACCAGTCTTAACAGGTCTGGAGCACTTGTGCAGCTAAAACTTGCAGAACTGCCAGGCTGAACAAAATTTTGGTTTTTGACCTTTTGTTACATCTTTGGAGACAGAGAGAGCCTTACATTGCAGGTGATTGTTTGAAAGTTCTAATGCACTTATAATGAATGTCATTTTAACAAAGATTTTTACTTTTTTTTCTTTTTTTTTAAAGACACCTACTGCTATTTTTTAATAGCTGCATTGGCCAACTGAATCTTACGGAATCAGTTTGTCACTACTGTTTTCAGTATACCTTAGAATAACAAGGTTATTAATAAGATTAACAAGACCAAACAGTGTTTTGTTTTCCTGTGTAGCTCGTGAAGAATGGAAAAAGAAATACTTTGAGACTAAGAAAGCTACGGTTTCACTGGAGGACGTTTTAAGCAAACTGCGACAAGATTTAGAGCTTTACCACCAGAAATTACTTCTGCAATTAGAAGCCAGAGATAGCCGAAAACAACCAAACAATATGATAAACTCAAAGGTATGTGCTTAAATTATTTAATCCTTTCACACAATCTATTTTCTATATAAAATACAAATGAAAGTATCAAATTCATCATCAACCAATGACTTCTAAGCTAGCTTTAACAGCCAAATGTCCCTCTGTAACCTGAGGTTTGGCCACTCTAGAATTACTCCATCCCATTCTTCTCAGAAAGACTGAAGAAATGCTTGAGTCTGAGCTTTTGAATTTTTCTGCTTCATGTTTGTACAATACTGTCTCATTACAAAATCCCCTTTTGTTCAGTATGATTAATGAATTGTTCAGTTCTATATTGTTCTTACAATCCAAAATTTCATGTATTGCAATTGTGCTTGAAGAAGAGGTATCTCTGAAGCTTTTGGAACAATTATATCTGGACTGTTGTGTAGCAGAGTACTGTATTATGTTGCTGGTGTTAAATCAGGGGAAG
This sequence comes from Penelope pileata, assembly GCA_013396635.1. Classification (NCBI taxonomy): domain Eukaryota; kingdom Metazoa; phylum Chordata; class Aves; order Galliformes; family Cracidae; genus Penelope; species Penelope pileata. Next base: position 670,261 of record WBMW01004394.1, read on the forward strand.
TTCAAAGAGGAATTGCAAAAAAAAAAAAAAAAAAGATAAACATCCTTCCCAATAGTTATAGCTGCTACGTTTATGAATGCATTCATAGAAGCAAGTCTACTTGCAAATCTGAAGCTAGGCTAGAAAAATACATAAACTGTAGGAAGTACGTGTAGTCTCATGCTTGTCTGAAAGGTGGGAGATGACCTAAAATTGTACAGTGTATACAAATGTGTATTAATATAAATACCTAAAATATAAAAATATGAATAGCTTTCATATTACATTTTTATTACAAGCTATGTTTAAGTATGTTAGTCCTTCTTTTGGGGGAGGGAGTCAGACTTTTTAGGCCTCCTTGGCTGTGCACAAGGAAGCTTTATATATAGGATAGGCGCAAGTTAAAATGCATGCAGAAGTTCTGTATTGGCTAGCACACAGAGATGATAGCCAGGACTTAATGAGCTATGAAGCTCATTAAGGAGAGCAGTACTCCCCTCTCCTTGTAAGCGAGGTGCTGGGCAGGGCAAGTGGCAGTCAGGCAAGAGGACCATGTGTGCTCTGGGGAACAGATCTTGTCCACTCTGGTGACTTGACACAATGACCCCAGTTGGTCTGATTGCCCAGCCTGTTTTTCCCCTTTGTGACTGTGTACCTTTCCATGTTTTCTCCATGGTATGAGCCAGGGTCTCTGTAGTGTAGCAATCATCTCACCAGTAAATGTACTGCCTGTGGGAGAAAGTGATGGTAAAAGGTTTCTATTTGAAGTGTGTCTTTTTATTATATATGGAGAGTAGCTATAAAAGCTAATTGCAAAAAAAATGTGCTGTTACTGAGGAGATCTGATCTGGAGCTCAGCTTTGCAAAATGAGAGGAGCAGAACTTCCACTGCTGGGCAGGGGGAAGGGCTGGCTGGCTGCTCAGGAGAGCTGCCCTCTGTTGGGGAGCAGACTGCTTACCAACACGGTCAGTCTGGCAAGCATCAAAGGCTGGAAGAGAATAGAACTGGAAAGAGTTTAGAGGATTGGTTCCGAGTGGTAACATAACACCCAATGAATGAAGAGATCCTTTAAAGGTTTTTATTGTTTTTTTTCATACAGAATAACACAATCATCCAGATTACTACAGTGCAGCATGAACTCGATCAACTGAGGAGGAAGCTGGATGATACAAAAATGAAACTCGTAATAGAAATTAAGGTACTCTGCATTTATCCTAGTGATCCTTTTAATTAAAGCAGTCAAAATGTTACTATGTATAAAAACTTACATCTTTCCAAACATCAGAATATTTAAATATTTGCTAAACAGTTCTTATTTTCAAGTTTTATGTATGTTATTAGTTATCATAGTTCAGCACTTGAGCCATGTTACTCCAGAGCATCAGGTTAGTAGATGATTTTTGAAAGTGTGGCATTTGAGCACTTACATTTCAAGGCACTATGTTGCAGTCTCTTTCATAAGGAGTAATTAAAGGAACACACTAGGTGAGGCACTGGTCAGTGGCACACCATGGCTAAGGAAAAAAAAATAATAAAAAAAAGTCTGGTATAAATTAAAAAAAAACAAAGAATGTTTTTCCGAGCAGACAGCAGTTCTCTTCACCTGCGTTATTCCATACCAGTCCTGCCTGTGGCTCCCTTGGGAAGGAAGATAATGGTAAAGGCCTTCACATCGGATAGCTGTCCAGCTTTGAGTGCTTGGAATCTGAGTCCTCTACATTACAGAGATGGCACTGTTTACTGGGTAATCCAGGGTGGACATACCCCCTCCTTTGTATAACAAGGAGTGGAAAGAACAATGAATTCCATGGTTAAAGGCTAAGTGCTAGAACTAAGCCATCTAATTAGATATGTAAGATTTTAAAGATGAAAGCTGTATCCTGTATTCAGCAATACTGCATAAAATTCTGTCTTAGTTATATAAACTCACATGCATGTCAACTCCAAAAACTTCTTTAAATTACAATTTCTTAAATGACTGGTTCTTCTGCAGATGAGAAAGCAGGCAGTGTCGGATTTACGAGCCATGAGAGCAGAACTGACACAGAAGAAGATTCATTCAGCTTTGATTCTCGAGTCTGGCAAATCAGGAATTTAAGAGGATGACTCAATGGTAATGTATATAGAAACTCAGAACTTCAGAGCATTTGTTTGTTCTTAAAGTTCTCTGGTAAAAAGACATCAACTATGTAAATGTTACAGAATTGTACACTAGCCTGCTAAGGTACTGCAATTTACTTCTTTTTAAATCTCATTACTGAAAAGCTACTTGAACATACAGGTTAACCTAGTACTGTGCCTAAAACAAAACTAAGTTATTTTAAAAGTGCAAATTAGGGAATCATGTACCATCACATCAGCACGCTGCTGTTCCCTCATTAACAGAATACCTACTAAGCAAGTAAGCCTTACTTCAGTAATCTGAAGTCTCCCGTTAAGATTTTGGGGCATGCATTTAATTTTTTTGATACATGATTGAAATACATCCTCTGTAAAAGTAGAGCAAAAGTACTTTTTATTTAGCTATTTACTGAAGCATATTTTTGTTATTATCAATAAGTATACCTATCATCTATAAATTATCAGTGTATTACTATTGTATTATTAAGTATAAACAAAATCTTTGGTTCTTTCATACCTATCTGGTTTTGTTTCCTCTCTCAAAGGAAAGCTGCACAGACATTAGGCTATATTTAGTGGAAGGTGCAAGCTTTGTCTTGAATAAGTTGTAATGATGATCTTGGTGCTATTCACGGTACTGTACAGTCTGCTTGCCTTGAAGTTCTTTTTGAAGAAAGGATTAACAAAGATTTTAGTGCTAAAGTATTAAATTTAGTATTAAAATAGCAAAACCGGCTACATGTATCTAATTAAAGTTTAATTAATGGAGTCACTTAAACAGGGCTTAGTTGCACTTTAGTTGTGAAACAGTTGTGAGAAGCAGTGTGGGCTGTAAGCTGTGAAAAAATCATAAACAGACAACATTGTTTATCAACCTTAGCACAGATAGCGCTTTAATAAAAGAATTCTGTAGACAACAGTCAGTCTCTCCGCAATTACAGGTATTTGAACAAGTTACACAATTTCCCTAGGCAAATTATTTTATGAAAAATATTAACTAGAATGAAAATACATCCTGTACTCTCTCAGAGGAAACAGCAGATAAAAAAAAAAAACAAAAAAAAACCAGGACGACTAAATGAATCTTGAAGTGTGTGGAAAAACATGCATGCAGTTCATTAAATAAGCTGAGTTCTAGTTTTGAAGAAGTAGAAGAGTTCGAAATGGTAGAAAACACCATCCTAGTCCTTTCAATATTAATGTTACCTCTTCAAGATAAATTCCAAGATTTTTGGCTTTGAAACGAAGGAGTTTACAGGATACATAGATACGGTGAAACTAGAGTTTACTGAACATTCTTTTCTAGCAAGAAGAATGATAAAAACCTTAAAGGCAACTACTTCACGTTACTTCATTTCGTCAGTCTCTAAAAGCTTTTCTCTCTAGAACAGTACCACAAGTTCCACCAAGTTATAGCTAAGCAGCAATCTGCCTGTCCAGTAATCTGTGTTGAACCATACTGAGGAGCGGCTTTGCTAAAATACAGGTTGGGGTGGGAAGTCAGAAAGCTGAGTCTGCAACTACGTGACCCCAGACTGAATACCTGCTGCACCAGGCAGCCTTAGCAGAGGACCATTATTATTAGATGGTCCCTGTTAACTGGCTGGGTCTTATATTACCAGATACACACTAGGTGCAAGCTTTAACTAACTTACTGTGGCTGTGAAAAATGAAAAAGGTGAGAAGTCTTTTAAAGTGCACTGCTAAAGCAATATTGGAACTTTATGAAGAATGAAGATACAGTTCTGAATACAAAATAACAAGATGAATTTGCATAGTTCTCCAAGTTTCCATTGTAATCATGGTATATTTATAAAAAGTCAAAATCTGTCATACTATATGCTATAATCAAAAATTACCAATTGTCATAATTCTAAATCAAGTAGTTCACAATTTCATATACTTCTTACGGTGTCAGGGCTTGCCACATTGCTTCAGTTTGATGTTCTGCTACAGCTTCCTTGGAATAGTCAAGACTGTTTCCATTCCACATGCCAATGCCCCTTAGGCCTCGATTCTTCACGTATGCTGCTTTTAGAGAGATGCTGCGAGGGTCGTCATACCACACTTGGTGGAAGCGACCAAGAGAATCCTAGAAAAATGTGTGGACAGATACTGTCAGCAACTACCTACCTATATAAATATGATGCTTCAAAGTTCATTGAGTTTTGATCGCACTTTCTATTCAATACATTGAAAAGCACAATTAAAAGCTCAGATAGACAAGCTATGTATATTTACATTACAACACCTTCCTGATTTACAGTTGTCTTTTACACAAGACAATTAAAAATTTAAGTCAAATACTTGGCTATGTTCTTACTTATAGAACCTAAGTTGTAAAAAAGTGATATATTTTATATATTTTAAGTTAGGTGAAAAGACCTAACTAATTTTTATTTTAAGATTTTTTGTAAAATATAGCTAGGATCTCAGACATGCTGTCTAACCTGACAGGTGAATTTTTTCAGCAATAAACAGTTTTAGAGGAAGTTATGAGAGTCTGTGAAAGTTATGTTGCTTTTATCTGGTCACTGCTTCCAACACCTTCTGGTCATTTATATCTGAATCTTAAAATTATGCCTAAAGAAACAAACTGTGGTATTCACGTAAGCACAAGCATTTGTGGACCCTTTTACTATGTCTATATCAAATGCAGAAGAGAACACACAAGCCACTAGTTTAGAAAAACTTAAGAGCATCTCACAATCTGCTTTAGTTCAAATCAGTCACCGACATCAGAAATCTGTAACAAAGAGTTAAGTCTTAGGATTTCTTTGACCAAAGTAGCTTTTTTGACACTATACATTTCCTCTCAATAAAATTGTGGAGCAATGAAAAACTTTATTATGCCTGTAGTCTTCAGTCACTGCATCTCCTTTTCAGACTAGAAATTCAGGAGATGGAAATTCAGCCATCCTTTACTACATGAAAACAAGAAGTAGAAAACACAAATGGAAAAATCTAATCCTGAAAACCTTATAATCAAAGAACTGTGGTTCATAAACATGTAGTCCATAACGCGTGTGGTGTCTTGTAAAGAGGCACATACCTTGTATTCATAGAATGGAGACTTCTGCACCTCATCCCATAGTGCCCCCGAAATAGAACTGTTCACCTGCTTCATTATTGCTCCATAGGGGACCTGGCGCCCTGCAGCATCGCTGCAAGGAGCGCCACGGAAAGGCAGTTTGGAAAGGGAACAAACATGATCCTGAAGGAAAAAGAAAAAAAAAAAAAGGCAGAAGACAGGAGTTTCACATTACAAAGAGTTATTGAACTCCAAAATAGCAGTACAGACAAGAACGAAGTCTCAAAAGGCACTGGGAGCATAAAAATCCTAAGCCCTCAAATATCTGTGCTAGACATGCTACTTCTAGACAAGTAAATTAAAACAGAAGTAAGTTTAAAGTTACATTTTGTTTAAATCGTAGTCCCGTGGGATTGGATAGTCCTCATTCTACTTACACAATTGTCTTATCTTTTCCCCTTCCGCTCTTACATTTTTTCTTAAGTATGTTGTTTGAGACTCCAGGATGTATCTATAAGCTGCTGTATTACTGTAACAGTCATAGGCTTGCTATTGTTTGTTGCAGCTAGTGTTTAAGTTAGCTTAATCACTGTGTTGAGAATGCAGATACAAGTGCTGTAGTGCCTTTGGACACCATCTCTTCTCACACAGATAGCATCTACACCTCCTTAGTCAGTCAAACATGGTGCTTGCGTGTTACAGGGTTCAGGTGGCCAATGGGGAAGATAACTGATGAGCAAACAAGGCATTTTATCAGCCAAGGAAGAGTGTCAAGTCTCAGTTTTATGCTCTTATCCATCAGATCACAGTATTTCCTAATCCAAAAACAGCATCACTAACATCTAGCTGACTCCTTTCAAGGAAAAAAAAAAAAAAAGTTGAACTGTATGACTGCAAATGAATGATCTTTCTCTTACCTCAGATAAGTTTAGGCAGACATAATCATAGCCATACCAGGGGACGCCCATCACAAGCTTCTTAGGATCGATGCCCATAGTAATGTAATCTTCATACCCTAGTTGTGAAGGAAATAAAAATTAAAACGCATGATTGATTGCATTTTCCCAACTGATCTGTAGCCAGAGTCAGCACAGGGCTTGCATGACAGCTGGACAGAAACCCAGGTGCAAGCTCCTACCAGCATAGTTCTACCTTGGCTCTGTTCAGACCCTTCCAGTTTCCCATAGCAGCTTTCTCAACAGTGCTGATAAACATTAACACAGTTACAGTAACTCAAACTGTCATCACTAGGTATTTCTTAGGGAAAAAAAAAAAAATCAGACAGTGCTGGTTTGATCAGGATTTGTTCTCATTTGTCTCTGAGCTCACCTGTGCCAACAGTTCCTATGGGTCTGTGCAGGGAGCCCAATCAGAGAACTGATCCAAATTCAACATAATCACTTTCTCTTTTAACCTTATTTTTAAACAGTTCTATCTGTTCCCTAATCCACCTCCCTGTTTGTCTGCATGAACAGTTCTACCAGCAAAAAAGAACGATGGGAACACACACAAGAGACTATCTAAACCCACACTGTTGCCAAAGGAAACATTTCTTAAACTTGAGCTTCAAAGGAAGCGGCACTGTTCACAAGGATGAGACAAGCGTTGCAGGTTCTTGCAAGCCCAGGCAGACACCGCTGCTCTGGCTGCCCTTTGTCACGCCAGAAGTGCTTTTCACAACCGGGAGTGTGAGAGATAGTGACTTTACAAGTGAGAACACACAGTTGCTAAAGGTCTATCCACAGTGCCACAGGGATCTGAGACAGACTTTCCCAGCAAGGACAACACGTATTTGAGGCTAGTAGAAAACCTAATACAACCATAAAACATTTCTAAGGAAAGGCAGTATTTTCTAACTATCCACATGAACAAATATTGCAGTTTCTGGAGAGGTGTTCTGTCCTTACCAACTAAAGTCTGAAGGTAGGGAGCATTGGCTTTTGCAATACAGTCGGTCCAGATCTGGCTCTGTTCATCGTAAGACATCACAAATAAGAAATCACAGGCATCTGCAATCCCAGTGTAGTTGTAGCATCTCTTATCTATGCAGGCAGGGGACCAAGCCACATCAAATGTTACCTGAAGGAAAAATGCACGTTAGTATCGTGTATGGCACTTAGGCACTCTTGTTTTCTGTTTAAAAAGAGCTATAACTTTTAAAGACAGTATTTCCCAAATGTTGCACAGCATTTAGCACACAGTGATCCCAATGAAGTACAGGAGAAGCTGTTCAGCTGATAAAACAAACACTAGATAATAAACAGTGACATTATGAGTGAATTCAAGACCTGAGATGCTGTTTTCCTGAGCTATTTCACTATCATTTACATCATTTTAAAACAGCAAAGAAATTAAAATATAACACCAAAACCATCTGATCAAAAAGCAAGATGGAGAGCATTAAAAGTTTAGTAACCAGTTTGCTGTTTTGTCACCAGAAGGCCCTACTTCCAAGGATTCTTTAAGCCATGCTAATAACTGGCACCTCACACAGCATGGCAATAACTTTGTGCCTACAAATCTCAATGAAGCTCTTCTTCCACTGAAATTCATATAGGTCAAAGAGAGTGATTCTTATGATAGAACATCCCACCTAACATCCATTATTAACCGCTGATTATAAATGTCATGCTTCAGATCTGCATATTTTTTTCATATTCACACGCCAAAAAGCATTCTTAAAATTCTATGTATATACAAACATTAAGCCTAACTTAACAAAAAAGTACATTTTTATTACCTGTGATCCTGGAATTTCTCTGTGAAAAGCATCTGTGGTTTCTTTAACAAGCTCTGTTAATGCATCATACTCAGGAGAGGTTTCATTCACTTCCTGCTCTATATCTATGTTAATGCCATCCATATACTGCTTTTTGGCAAGGTCCACCTGTTGGGATATCCACGCTGCTCTTTTAGCAGGATCAACAATTTCCTTCAGAGGTACATCACCTGGACAGGAGGTCATCAACATGTATTTGCACCGCAGCAGCAGTAAGGAGAACAGAGTTGTCTTTACCAAGCCAGCTGACATAACCAGAAGATAAAAATCCCCACACCTACACAGGCATCTATTTCTTCCTTGTGCCATACATGGATAATAGAAAAGGCTTAATTTTATTTCATTTTATTTTTAGTATAATAGAGAGAACCCACACCAGGAGAGATTACCAAATTTCTTTGAGACAGCACTGTTTAAAACAAAGTCCCTTCTGGATTTTCTTCTACAATGGTAATCATCTCCTTCCTTCTGCCTGCTACTCTTAGCCACTTAGAACTTCCTTTCCTGGAGTCAGTTGACTTCCAGTATTTCCACGGAGCCGGAGCGTGCCTCTTCCTGCTTTGATGCACATACTTTTAATTCAAGCTTTGCTGTTTCCCACATTGTGGTCTTTGATTCTGTTTCTGCCTTGACAGCACGTATCCTTATCACAGCACATATGCAGAGATCAACACAACAGACTTTGTCTTTCTAATCAGCTTTTGTACAGAGTTCCTGAGTATTCCTGTTTTCAGACTCAACCACCTGCAGCATACAGGGGTTGATTAAAGTGAAAAATACTGAAAATTGCTCGTGGTCCCTTTCCTTACCCTGTCTTCTGGGTGTTGTGCGTGACATCCAGAACACAGACCCAAACACACATCTGCAGCCTTCTCTCTCTTCCTCCCTGCTCTCCCACCGCTGTGCTTCCTGTTAGAGATTGTTCACTTAGATGTCACCAGGATGGTTATTGCCGGGGCACAAGACACCAGCACATGGAAACGTCAAGGTACAACAACGCTGTGTGCGTTAGCCCCTTATTAATTAATCCTCGTAGTGATTCTTAACACTCTGCATAGCAGTGAATACGAAATGCCAAGGTATGGTAGCCCTATGTACGTTATGCTCCTATTAACATACAGGTACCACACCCTGACCCGGTCGCCCACCTTTCAGTACCACCCTGGCGCCTCTGGAGTGAGCATAGCACACGAGCTCTGGGTCGTACTTCCCGAAAGCTGCCACGGTTGTGATCTTTGACCAGTCATAGGACTTCCAGGCGTCCTTCCCCACATCGAACACAAAGACCTAGGGGCAGCGAGAAGCCATCCCATCAGTTCCAGACACTCCTTAAAAACCACCGCTTTCTGCAGGGCCAGCACAGAGGCTGGGGCTGGCTGGGGCCTGTGGGCCCTCGGGGGTGCACTGCCCGGAGCCAAGGGCTGGAGGGCTGCCCAGCACCCCAGCAGGCAGCTGTCAGAGCTCTTCGGGGATCCAATGTTTCCCAGTAAAGCACCAGGACTCGTTTTTCAGAAATCTGTTGAACTCTAGTGCACACGATCAGCCTTTCAGCTTGGGCACACCGCTAACCCACGTCACAGCGTGCTGTCAGCCCCGCCTTCCCCGCTGCCANGTCTGGGGCTGCTGGTGCAGCCGTGCCGGCTGCACGCGGGGCTGCGGGGGCCCACGCCCATGGAGCCGCACGTACGGAAGGAAAATATTTCGACGAAGCGCTTTTAAAGAGCACTGTTTTATTAAAAGATCAAACCGGCTTAAGGGAATCCAGAATTACTGCGAAGATCTCAAAACAACTACGGAGGAGAACGATTTTTGAAGCAGGTTTGGCCCTGGCCCTGCCGGCCAACCCGGCAGCCGTGCCCGCAGCTCCTCAGGCCGGGCGCTACCGCCGGTGCCTGGCAGAGGGGCTCCCGCGGGCGGCGGCTCCGGGCGGGCAGGGCCGCTCCGGGCAGGAACAGGCCGTGTGCGCTGCCACCGCCCCCACCGCGTCCTCCGGCTTCTGGCCCAGCCTGGCCGGCTCCTCTGCAGGGTCCAGAGTGGAGTCTGCCGGTGGGGAGAGAGGAGAACGGAGCCGTGTGAGGGTTTGTTAACACATCGAGGGGCTCGGTGCGATCAGCCTGGGAGGTTCACAGGTTTTTGCACCAGCACGTGCGTGACGTGGTGGTACAGAAACCCTATGGAAATTGATCACAAAAGCAGTGTGTAGGTACAGCTCATGGAAGCTGCTGAAAGCAGGAGTTCAGGCTCATGCTGGTGGTTTTAGTGTGTGTCCCACTGTAGAATTGGTGCAATTGTTACAAAAGTAAATTTACTTTTTTGATCATTTGTATTTAGGTACGTGAATTTTAGCTATGATGCTTGCTAACATGACTTATTTCCTGGTGTAAATACATTTTAACATATTTCATCCTCCTATCTGTCTGAGCAAAATGGGGTGTCCCTGCCTGAGACAGAGCTTCTTCCCATTCTCACAAGCTGAGCAGCTTCAGTCCCCAGCTGTGGTGAGGCCCTGAGCTGGGCTGTGGCTCTCACTGTGGAGAGGAGGAGGAGCAGGGAGCTGTGTCCCAGGAGGAATCACGCTCTGGCATTGTGTTGTGCACAAGCACAGCATTTGCAGACTCACCAGATGGGACACAGTGGAACCCCACAGAGACAGGAACAGTTCTGGTTGCTGAGCAGCCTTCTGCGCATTGCAAGACTGGCTCCATGGAAAAGCATTTCGAGGCCTTTTTGTCAAATGCAACTGGCTTCTGAATGTTAACAAATTTGCGCTGCAGCTTGCAAGCTATAAAACATGAATTCTTTTAAAGAGACTGTAGAGGTTCTATAAATAACTTTCCTGTATTCAGTACGTAGAATTAGCAGCAATTAAGACCAGTGGACATACTGAGGGATGTGAGATATGTAAAGCCAGTCTCATGGAAGGGAAAGCTATTATGTATCAAGGACAAAGGCTGTGAGAGAATTGGGCATTTAGGGGACAATCCCCAGGACAGGTGAAGAAATCAAGGAAACCCCATACTTGTGAAAGCCTCGCTCAGCTGACACTCAGCTTTACCCAGGCTGTGACAGCACGTGGTTTTTGTAGTGTCCTGCACATCCTACATCCACGTCTGCACTGTGCCTGTCATCGCGGCCGCCTGGCCAGGGCTGAACAGCGCAGTCCTTCAGCCTCTGTGCCCCAGGCTTTCCCAGACTGCTCTCCTCAAGGGAGCTTAACCAAGGAGTGTGTTCCAAAAACGCCACTGCTTGCCCACTGGATTGGGTCCCGTACAAAATGCAGTGCACCCTGCTGTGCTCAGTTATGTTCCTGTTGTTTTAGTACAGGAGCTGAATGGTAAGAGCAGTCATTCCTCGGCTGAAGGTTTCAGATTAATTCCATCTTCAGCCCGAGAAAATTAAAATAGCTGTTTCCCACCTCAGGTTCTGTCTATTTTTTTTTTCTGGGGTTTAAAAGCTTGAAATAACAATGAAAATTAAAACCAAAACCTATTAAGAACAAGATACAGTGTATTTTGTCAACAGTCAAACTACCTACTTTTCATACTAATTTATCAGTTTAGGAAGATTTAGGTTTATAATTTTATCTAGAATGCACAACCTTCAGGTAGTTAGGTGACGTGTAAAAGTTCAGACAAAAATGCAACAAAACCTGACTTTGCAGTGGACTACCAAGCTCAGTAAGACATATTTTTTAGTCTATGGCCACTAATCACAAAAACAGTNCCGGCAGCCGCCGGGACGCGCACCTCGAAGCCGCCGGTGCCCGTGACGGGCTGGCACAGCCGCGGCTCCGCGCAGGGGCACGCGGCGCCGGGGCCGCCCAGCAGCTGCACGAGGCCGAGCGCCAGCAGCCACCCGCCCCACCGCCGCCCCATGGCCGCTCCCGCTTCCGCCCTCGCCCCGGGCCGGGC
>WBMW01004394.1:683462-794365 GCA_013396635.1 Penelope pileata
TTTTTTTTTTCTGGGGTTTAAAAGCTTGAAATAACAATGAAAATTAAAACCAAAACCTATTAAGAACAAGATACAGTGTATTTTGTCAACAGTCAAACTACCTACTTTTCATACTAATTTATCAGTTTAGGAAGATTTAGGTTTATAATTTTATCTAGAATGCACAACCTTCAGGTAGTTAGGTGACGTGTAAAAGTTCAGACAAAAATGCAACAAAACCTGACTTTGCAGTGGACTACCAAGCTCAGTAAGANGCTTGAAATAACAATGAAAATTAAAACCAAAACCTATTAAGAACAAGATACAGTGTATTTTGTCAACAGTCAAACTACCTACTTTTCATACTAATTTATCAGTTTAGGAAGATTTAGGTTTATAATTTTATCTAGAATGCACAACCTTCAGGTAGTTAGGTGACGTGTAAAAGTTCAGACAAAAATGCAACAAAACCTGACTTTGCAGTGGACTACCAAGCTCAGTAAAACATATTTTTTAGTCTATGGCCACTAATCACAAAAACAGTGAAAAGTAGTGATAATACAAGTTAGCTATGTAAATCTTATGGTTATTCATGTGACTAATAAATTAGTCAGAGATAACGACGCTAATGTAAGTATGTTAGAATCTAAATACCTCCAGCACAGGGGTCTTCTGGGACGACCCAGGACTGAGCAAAACTCACTGCATCTTTAGCTACGTATCCACTGGGCGTTTGATATTCCATTTTCTTCTCAGCATCATATTTTCCACAGATGCCACATGTTTTTCCAGCCATCCAGAAAGCAACCCGAATCTTTGTGGAAATAAAGAAAAGACACATTTAGATGTTGTTCTTCTAAAAATAAACCCACTGAAAATAATACAAAAAAATACCTCAAGTCTATGTCCATCATAATATAGTTTATCTATGCCATATTCAGGGGCTTTTAATGATAAGCCTCGCTTTTCACTGTTTATCAGCAGACCTGCAACAAGAAAGAAAATAGAGAGACCTCTGAAAAGGAAGTTACTGTTTTAGGGTCCAAGCTGAACTGCCTGTTAAATTCATGGAGACTTAATGCAGACTGTAATGTATCTTGACAGAGATGGTGGAAATTAGAAAAATCAGAGCCCACCCTGCCCTGGACTAAGCCAAAGCCTTGTGACTAGGGCTGGAGGAGATGTGGTTGCCTGTTCTGTGAGTCTCTGTGGACAGCACAAGGTACCATAGCCCTGCATTGTTTGGTTTGCAGATGCACAGGATTGACATCTCTTTCTTTGCTCATCTTTCCGATCACCCCCATGAAAGCCAGAATTGTTTCTCATAGTAGGATGATCTTTGTCTTGAGAGGGGTTTGCGGGATCGTGTCATTCTTCAAAAGAACAGAAAAGATTAAACAAAATATGAAGGTGAGTCTCCTACCAGAATTAGTTGTGTATGGAACATCTGTCGGGGCTTGAACACCATTAATCTTCAGCTGGATGAGTTCATTGGAAACATACATCTCAACCTCACTGTAAGCAAAGGAAATGAGTATAAATAAATGCTTCTGCTTCTCACTATTCAGTTCACAGTTTCTAATCCTGGTAGAACCAACACTGCAGGATGCTTATATCATTCTGGGGTGAATTACCTGCTACCCTTTGTAAGGAAAATTAAAGGAATTAGAGGAAAGCACTCTAGGAGGATTGCTCACAAAAGCTCTTTCCCTGATTTCACTCAGTTTTGAGTGTCTGCTTGTGGTCATAGCTCAGGCAATCAGACATCAGGCTGCATGGACCCCTGCTGCAAAGCAATGTAATTCCTCTTACGCTCACATAAATTGAAGGTGCTTTACATTTCAGAGGAAGACTGGCTTTCTTATAGCAATTACAATCTCTTACAGCTTGAATAGCCTGCGTATTGTAGTATTTTCTTGAGAGCAATGTTTGCTGTAATGAAGACATCAGATGCACAAGCACATCAAAAGCACATCAGTACAGTTGTAAGAAACAAACAGGAAAGATACAGTGGCAAGCAATGTCTTTATCACAAAAAAATATGGTCTATAAAACAGGTATCCTTCTGTTCTTCCAAAAACAGGTGCAAGGAATACTAGTTTCTCTCTGTTTCTCTGACATTATGGCACAGCTGGACACACAGTTTTCAAAACTAAATAATTACTTGTAATGAAACCTTGCAGATCAAAGTCTATATACACAGTTTGAAGAATATTCCCTACAATGATTTTGGTATACATAATCCCATACTACTTAGAGTATCAGACTGTATTTTTAAAGAAGAGCCTATGGTTGCTCCAAAGTGAAACAAACCATGTCTTAAATTAGTTTCAAATAGATTTAGAACAGTATGTACCAGGTAAGGGAAAAAAGGAGGACTGGAGGAACTACAGGGCAGTCAGTCTCATCGCTGTGCCTGGAAAGATCACAGAGCAGATCCTCCTGGAAACTATGCTATGGCACGTGGAAAACAGAGAGGTGACTGGAGACAGCCAGCATGGCTCCACTAAGAGCAAATCATGCCTGACAAATTTGGTGGCCTTCTATGACAAGGTTACAGCATTGGTGGATAAGGGGAGAACAACTGATGTCATCTGCTCAGACTTGTGCAAAGCCTTTGACATTGTTCTGCATGACATCCTTGTCTCTGAATTGGAGGGACATGGATGTGATGGCTGCAGCACTCCCTGGATAAGGAGCTGTCTGAGTGGTCGCACTCAAAGAGTTGTTGCCAATGACTTGATGTCCAGGTGGAGACCAGTGATGAGCCACGATCCTCAGGGGTTGGTATTGGGACTGGCACTAACACCCACTTCTCAGCATTGCTGCTGAAATTACTGCAGATGCTACCTAGTCGTAGTTATTAGTTTAGTGTAGGAATTCAGATGTAATTATTACAATAGTTTCTTTTGGATTTATAGTTTGTTTCTACCTAATTACTGAGAACTGAAATGAGATGGTTAAATGCTAACAAATTAATGAAGAGTTTCAGACAGTAAAGACTATAGGTTACTGTGAACCTCAGATGTATTTCAGAAACAAAGGACTTCTCAAAGGAAAAGCAAAGTCCCAAAGCTCAGTGACATTCCTAGAAATCTTTCCATTGACGTCAGTAACTTTTCCATGAGTCTTATGCTAGTAGCAATCTGCCCTAACAGTCTGGTCTTCACATTTATAGCATCATCAGCTTGACATCTATCTGTCATTACATTGGCAATGACTTACTGACTGGCGAGTCTGACGTTTATTGCTGTAAGGTCAGCAGATTCTTCAAGTCTTTTCATCATCACCAGGAATTTCAGTTCTGGACTACAGTCCTGTGCCACGATGTGGTAGCAATTTGCAGGCATTGAATAGTTAAACTCAACTCCATTGAAGGTTGTGATCATATTTTGGGAAACTGAACAATGACCTAAAAAAAAAAATCAGTCAAAAGTAAGTCTTTTATATTTTTAGGACAGATATTCTATTTTAGATTTGTATGTTGTTTTTATTTTTTGTTTTTTAATGTTGAACATTTTCTGGTTTTACCCATGTAAAAGAAAAATTATTCCATCAGATTCATTCTTAAATATGCAAACCAAAACTTTGTCAGTCTGCAAACAGCAGAGCAATCCACTTACAATTCAGTCACTGAGAGATAAAATTCTGCTCAAAACTGATGCAACTCTATGCAGCCGTTTGGCTTTTCTAACTTTGTTGTAGTCAAAAGGATTTCTCAACTGTTGTTAATAATTCACATGTCATTAAGACAAGAAGAAATTCAATGAAAAGTGTTGCTGTTACGTAGATTGAGTTGTAATCAGGATTAGAAATACTTAGAAAATGGGGAGGGGAAAAAAAACAACCAACAAAACACTGGAGCAAATTTCTTCCTTTTTCACTGTAATTGTATTTTGTTGGAAATCCTACCTGCTCCAACTGGAAATTATTTTACATCAATTTTAATTAATAGATCAATTTTGGTGCAAAAACTTTTTCTACTTTCTGTTCAAAATCTAACGCAAATATCTTGTGATTAGCTCTTAATATGGCATTGCTGGAAATATAATCTCTTCAAGTTTCACCTTCAGGAGGTGAAATTGATGGGTCTATTTTTGAAGATGTTTTAGCTTCTGTGTAGCAGTACTATTTAAGTAGAGCAACCCAAAGTTGAGTTCACTTAAATGTCCCTCTCATAAATTTTTAAATGCTTTTCCTTCTGGAGCAGTCTCTGCAGTGAAGTTTAAACGGATGCACTGAGAGAGAGCGTACGTCTCAGCTGCTGTTTGGTATGGAACAGAGTATTTAATCTTGCCAACATAAGTATCCTTTTCCTCACATCTTTGCATCCTCACAGGTTTTCATTACAGACAGGTTTACTTCTATGTGAAGCCCAACTACTTTTTTAAGTGAATGTAAAATAATTTTGAGCTACTTTAAAAATACGAATCATATTTTTAAAAAAATCTGTAAATACTTGTGCAGATGATAGTTAATTGCTGACCTTTAAGGTTTTCAATGATTGACAACACTGCTTGGTAAAAGGTGTTCCAGTCGGAGGATGGTGCTGTTGAGGTCGGTGTACCCAAACTTGAAGGGAATGACAGGGGAAGTCTGATGGCTCTGTTGTAAATTGTGAGCTGAAAATCAGTCAGAAAACAAATATGACTGTAAATGCCAAATCCAGTCTAGGGATGAAATAGTATTTTCCTATAACATTCAAAGAGATCTGTACTTACTGAAATTAAATTAGAATCTAGGTTTAGGTCAGAGCTAAAAATAAATCACGTCCTCTGTCTACAGCACAAAATAGCTTTAAAATTTGATGCATCTGCTATCACTAGAATAGCTGTGTTAATTAAGTAAATTAAGTTTGATATTTATCAATTCACAGGTTTTTCACAAGCTGTGCATCACACTTGCTCACAGTCTGAACAGCTTGCTTACCTGAGATGCACACCCTTTTCTTGTCAGTATGTTGAGGGCTACTGTTTGGCCATCATGATTCTCTATAGCCCACTTTTATTGTCTCTCCCAAGACACAGCAAAATCTATCATCTTCCTAAAGAGTTTTGGAAGAGTAGTCTTTTTAACTAGCATTTGCTAATGTGTTGTCGATATGGTTGGGGTATTACAATATCTTTCTTATTTCATGTGTTTACTTGAGAAAGAGAAATGTGTTTTAAGATATTTTCACAACAGCATCAACTACATCAATGTAATGCTCTTTTGATGGGGAAGCTTTTTTATAGCTTAATAAATTAAAAAAAAATACAATTTGGTGAGTTAAAAAAGTTATTAGTCTTCAATTTCATTAGTACTTAATGCTCCAGGGCAAAAGATGGTGGAAATAGTTACCTCAGGTAGCTTGAGGACCACATCGCAGGTTCTTGGAGATGTCAGAGCCATCACCATGGCTGCCTGGTGAGAGGGACCACGCTGCTGCCTTTGGGAGTACCCAAGCATATATGCAGCTCCTGGAAGGTATGTGTAGAGCCTGGAAAAGAAAGAGAGAGATTGAAACCATGCATCCTTGAAAAATTTCTTTATCATTATTCAGACTAAAATAGCCCCTGAAGCAGTATGTGCTCTCTGTTAGATACACGTTTTATAACAGGATGTGTAGCACATGGTGTTGTGTGTGGGAGTGGGGACAGGCAGATTTTAGCAGTGTTAATGGATGAAACAGTCTTCAAGAGACTGGACAGCAGCATGGAGTGACAAGAAAATTATAGCCAACTACTTTTAAAGACATACACAGTTAAAAAGTAGGCACCGATTACATAAAAAATAAAATACTGAAGTCCTAAAAAAATAGATGACTTGACATTAATGTTTCAGTCCTGAAATAGTCATTTTTAGCAAGAATTCTTTTCCCACTAAGATTGTCAATGAGGTGACAGAAGGATTTCTATCCTCAGGTTACAGGCTTAGGATTAAAATAGAGAAATACAGAAAACATTGCTTTTTAGAAAAAAAACTAATGGCACAGTCTCAAAACAGAACAAAGCTGAATTCTGTGGCTTTGTTCCAGGATAGTCAGTTGGATGCTTTTATCTACTATAATAATGTCAGATAACAGCATGTCAGAGTAAGACAGTCTAATATAAAAGTTCTCCTCTCCAACAGACATTTGTTAACCAAATCACTTGCACCCCTTTAACGCGTTGCCTGTGTAACTGAATTGTTACATGTGTCTGTATTTTGGTATTATTTGGTACTATTTGGTGTTAAAAAGATGTGGTTTGATACAGGTCTCTGTGTTATTGTGGGTAAACGCATGTAGGAGTACGATGGATGAATGAACGCAACAGATAGTGAATATAGTATGAACGTATATGGGTAGATGCATGTGTAAACGGAGTACAGCAGTTAGCTTTCTTGCAGTGTGTCACAAAACACTTGCTATTTAGTGTGCAATAAGCCTTATGCAAAATATTCACATCACCTTCAGAAACTGGAGGTGAAGTGCCTGTGTTATGAAATTAGTCTCTTAAGGCTCGCTGTACCGTCCGTTAAGAGATAGGCTCCTCTAGAGAACCAAGGTTAGCCTTCTGCTCAGAGCCTCCTGATTATGAAGCATCAGGAGACCAAGTTCCTAATTCAGGCACTTTAAAATAGAAGCCTACAAGAAATTATGTCTGTCTCATCATCCTCTTTGTTTCAAGTGGTTTTCCTGCAAACAAAAAGTGCACTAAGTTTTGATGGAATGAATTCACAGAAAAAACAGACATGTAATCTGATATTATAAAATCATATTGATTAAAGGAGATTTTTCTGGCTCAGAAATTGTGGAATTGGATCTGTAGTTATCTGAAGCATTGACATAGGTGAATTTTTCAAAAACTAGAGTAAAATCTCACCATCTTGCAGTTGTTCGGACACTTGAGGGCACTTTTGACCACTCCAGCTTCACCTGCACAGCTGGATGAGCAGCAAATTGCCCTGTTGCAAACTGAGCAGCAATCCGGTACTCCTGGCAATCTTTACCCCATTTAAGGATACCCTAGTAGAGAAGAATATATATTTTATATATAAAGCACAGTAGGATTGTTATACATCATTCACATTTGAGCTGATCATATTTTAAACCTACCAATGCTTTATGGGAAGTTATTACTGAAGCATCAGCACAGAGCTTCCTTCTGCTTGGTTCTGTGATGCTTGAAACAAACACCTGTACCCTCAGTCTGGAGGGCTGTCTGTCAGTGTACAGAACAAGCTGGAATCCTGTCGGCTGCTCGTTTCTTTTGATGGCACGAAGAACTGCAGCCAGTACTGGTGGCTTGCTGTCTCCCAGGAACTTGGGCTTAAGTCAGTAGAGAAGAGATAGAGACCAAAGATATAAACAAAGCATTAAAATTACTATGTTCAAATCACAAGCAAAATGGTATTTGTAAAGGAACAGTTTCATTCAAAAAGTCTTTTTATGTAAAGTACATGACAGCGTCATAGACCATCACTCAATTTATTCAGTTCACGTGTAGTTTTACTCTTTCGACAGAGAGCTCTTACAACCTAGGTAAGTAAAACAGTATAATGTTGTGAATCTTCTGGTGAATTAATTCCAGTGCAACAAAAAAGGAAGCATGAAGTAAGATTCTATTGTATAAAGAACCAACATTGCCCAGCTCAGCAATGCTGTCTTATCAATCTGTAGTTGAGGTAATGATCTTTCTGATAAAATTTGTTTAGACACCTGTTTAGAACTGGGATAATTTGTGTTGGTGGAAGGATCTGAGGAGTTCATGCAGTCCAAAGTAGGCTAAGTGTACGTGTAGCAACCTGTGACCCCTTCAAATTCGGAGCCTTGGGCCTGGCAGCAGCCCCCCCGGCTGTTCCTGTCCTTCCAGAGCTTAGGGACAGGAGTGCCCGCCTGGCCAGGTGAGCAGCAGTGGGACAAGTGACAGAGGTCTGTGGAAGAATTAGGCCAGATGGAGCTGGCAAGGGCTTTGAGTCACCGTATTTTTCCTATTCAGTTATCATAAGCATACTTTAATTGGAAATCGAAAGTAAATGTTTTTACTTCTTTTATGTGAAGACACTCACCTGAGATGTGTCCGTAGAAATGCCTTCATCACTAGATGAAGAAGAAGAGGAGCTGCTGCTGCTGTTCAGAACTTCCCTTTGTGGGTCCTGCAACAACAGAAAATCACTCTGAAGTGAGATGTTTACCACTGCAACTCATTGCAGGACTAACTTCTGATGTTTTTATTCTCACTAAACTAAGTTCCAGTAAATCTAGTGAGAGCAGTTATAGGCCATGTTCACAGCATAAGCAGAAAATGTACCTGTTCATCTCCTGGCATGAACCAAAACTGGTAAATGGGTAGATCTGCCTGTGAAGATAGATAGTGTGTAAGTAGATTCAAGAGAAGAAAAACAACTAACTTTTGACAAATACATAAACAAAATCAACATTGAGTATGGGGAAAAAAGGCAAAACAAGATGCAAATTTTTAAACATTTTAAACTAAACTCTTCTGGAATGTGAAATTTTGAACTGAAATGCTTCAGAGAACCAGAGAGGTTAAAAACAGGGAAGAGCTCTGCTAGGTTACCTCGTCTGTGCTGCAGCAAACAGTCTGTTTTCTCTCTCTTTGGTCTGTCCCCTATGGGCACAATTTCCCTATTTCTGGTACAAAAACATTCACTATGTGAAATATAAAATATTCAGTTTGGGTGAATTACCTGTTGGTTAGGATATTCACTGTCCCCACTGCAGCGCTTGTCTCCAGAGCGGTCCTCTCTGCTACTGCTGCTGCAGGTCTTACTGCTACCAGAGCCAGCACTGCTGCTGCTGCTGCTGCTGCCCCTGCTGCTCCCACTGCTGCTGCCGCCGCCATGCTTGTTCCCAAATTGCTGTATTTCATCTTTCTCACGTTTATTTACAGGTTCCTTACCCTCAGCAGAGGAAGCAGAGGAAGATGAACTGGAGAAAGGGGTTGCACTGGGCTCTGCCCAGAGGTCCATAACTGCAGTGTTTACTTTGTTGTGAATCCGTTTCTTACGGTGCCGTGTTTTATTGTCAACCTCCAAAAACAGTTCAAAGAGTTATGAATTTGCAGCTTGCTCTGTAATGTTTCTCTGGGTGTCAGACAAGCTGCTCACCACAGCACAACCTTTCAAGGAAATACAGTCTCTTTGCCCCGTGCACTGCAGGCATTTCAGCAGAACTCACTTACATGCACTCCTCCCACCAAAAATCCTTGCTTTCCCATGCCCATTTTCCACATTGGACTTCAAGCCCTTGGTTTGCTCCATGGGAAATTAGTCCCACCTCCCATGCTCAAAGTCTCTTACCTTGAACACATTTTCAATGCCTAGAATCTTCTTCAGTTTAGCTTTAATGTTCTCATACAGAGATGGCTGTTTCTCTTCTTTAGACCCTGAGCTTGTTACATCAATTATTTTGGAAGCTGCTTTGGATCCTGCCTGAATCTCCAGCTGTATTTTTTCAATATCAGCATCTGCATGAACTAGAGTCAAGATACGTATATTCCAGCATTGCGCTACTTGAACATCATTCACAGAAACTGACAGAAAAGCTTGTTTTCATTACTGTACCTGGCTTCAAAACAATTTTGGCTTCAAGTTCTCCAGCTAATTTGTGCAGATATGTATTTCTTAAGAAAGCAGAATTCCGTGACTTCAGGCTGAGACAAGCAGAACATCCCAAACTGTCTAATTTTCTACAGAAGACATGTGCATAAAGTCTTTGTCCTATGCTTTGGTGATGTTCTTCTTCTGAACATTGCATGTATCCCTTGGATATTATGCTGGGAATATTTCTTTGCTGCATTAAACAAAAATGAAATAAAAATTAAATGAAAATATTTTACACATACAAAGAAAATTGTCACAGCTCCTGAAATCTTTTCTATACTCCCATTCATGATGAGAATGACGACAGTCTTGTCTAAGAAAGGAAGCACTGCTTAAAATTAGAGACCCAGGCATTGGAAGAAGTGGGGTTTCTTCCAAAGTGCACTGTGTAGGTCAGGTCTCCCAGCCAGCCTTTCCCAGGCGGTGTTTCTCAAACTCCCAAATGAGAACCTCCAGGACTCACTGGAGGGACAATTTCTGTGCATCAGTTTTGAGACGCTAGTCCTCCTGTAGCAGTTCAACATATCCATCCCATGCCAGCAGTAGGCCTCTGAAGCTGAAGGGCACGTAAGACAATGGGCTTCTGCAATCCTCTTGGGACCTGAGAGAAAAATGTGTACCCTGCCTGACAGCCATCCATTTCATATTACTCTGACTTGGAAAAAAAGAATAGTGTACAGAGGATGTAGCTTTCACACCCCACCCCGTGGCTGAAGAAATAGGAAGACATGCTGTCAAAACAACCTCTCTGCATGAGATGATGAATGAGCAGACCCTGAATAAAAGTGACTTAAGCACACTGGGACTTATGTGAGGCCAGGCTTGGGATACATCAGGCACCTGCAGGGTCTCACGGTTGCTTTGTTTATGACCTGATTAGCCAGCTGCTGTGTTGGGGTTGCTCAGCCCCAGTCAGATATTGTCTGTTCTCTACCTGCCTGCAATACAGGCCTCGTTACCTCCCAAATTCTGGCTCTTGAAAAGATCTCTGATGACTGCAGCTGTTGGTTGGAGATAGTTGGTGCTTCTCCTTTGGGGAGAATAGGGGACTTCTTTTCAGAATCTACTTCCATGTTTCTTGAAATAGCATAAGCTTCGCTCCTGTGGAGGTGATAAACGGCAAGCAAGTAACATCTGATTTTGCTTACCTCCATCGTCTTTCATACTGGAGAGATAAGGGCAATAAAAAAGAGAATATTAAGCTTCATGTGGCTGCTGATGTACAGCAGAGCCTGAAAAGGAGTTGTATGTTCCTGATTTGTAAGGGGGAGCTCACAGTCAATAACACATAACAAGCAAAGTGTGGCCAACTCTTCTGTACCTTACAGCTGCGAGCTCAACCTCCTGATGGCAGGGAGGGGTTTCAATCTTCAGATTTTTCTCTTTCATATTTATCCTGGCATCAAAATTCATTGTAGCATTGGCACTGTACTCTGCATGAAATTCAAGACCACTCTGAAGGTATTGCATGTTAGTACCCATCATTGCAATCGCATGAAAATATACTCTGAAAGAGTGGAAATAAAAACATGCATAGTTACAAATTAATATATACATTTTTATCTTTGAAATGTAGAATTGAATTTTTATAGTGTTCTGTTTACTGTAAGAACTACTACTGACAGATTAAAGAGATGTAGCAGGATTAGAAAGCTGAAGTGCCACCAGAGAGTGAAGGATTTTATCTTTTAAACAAAGCTAACATGGATCCTCTCACTGCTTTATCACTGATACATTGCTTGGGGAAAAGCTAACATCAGAATCCTCTTCTAGCTTCAGCTTTTGCCTCGTTGTTTGTTGTTATTATTTTCACTGTACTTATTATCGTCATTACTATTATCACTGTTACTCCTGTTGCTGTTGCTTTTGTGGATCTAGAAGTGTTTTCCTTTTCTCCTTGAAATCTCCCCAGCTTGCAGCTTCTGGTGATGAGAAAAACTTTTTCACATGTAAGCAAATATACTGTCACAGCTTAGCAGCTTTAGATGCAACGTACTTCGTTGGGCTAGCAATGTCATAAAGCATCACGTGATTGTGTTGCTTTCTTACAGGTTCACTGCTCAGGATTAGTACAGCCATCCCAAATTTGGGTCAAATAAGATCCTTATCTAACATACCTAGTTCAAATATAAATGTAAAGGAATGTGTATATATATATGAAAATATATGTCATTTATACTTCGGCTTGATATCAGCATGAATATCCATGTTGGTTTCCAACAACTGTGAAGGTCTGAAATTGTCCGATAATGGTGGTGACATCTGAATATCAACTGAAAAAGACAGAGAGAAATTATAAGCAGAGGAGAAAAAATACTGGGCATACAATTTTTCAATAAACATGGTAGTTAACACATGGGCAGTGCTTCTACATTTTGAAATATTTCCCATGGTTATTTGAAGATTGTTACTCTTGAAATGGAATTACACAAGTATGTCCCAGGTGAAACATGCTAATTACTTCTCAGCCCCTTTGGAGGTGTCTGGACACTCATATTTCCACATTGCAAGAGTATTCTTCAAGATTACAGAGGGATTTAATTTCAGCAGAGGAATGGAACCACAGCTGTTGGGAGGAGATTGCTGTTAGGTGTCCCGTGCTCACCCGTGGCCGCAGCCTGGGCCAGCGCGGCACCGCACAGGCTGAGCTCCAGCGGCAGGCCCACCACCGTGGGGACAGCGTGCCGCAGCTCGGCCACCACCACCGGCAAGGCCCATCGG
Source organism: Penelope pileata (assembly GCA_013396635.1). Classification (NCBI taxonomy): domain Eukaryota; kingdom Metazoa; phylum Chordata; class Aves; order Galliformes; family Cracidae; genus Penelope; species Penelope pileata. The sequence continues at coordinate 695,751 of WBMW01004394.1, forward strand.
CCTGAAACGCCTTGCTGGACCTCCTCCACTGCTCTTTTTACCACTGTCTGCCAGTTTGATGATCCAGTTAGACTCTGAAGACAGAAAAATGAGTTAAATGAGCAGGAAAGATGAGCTGGGGAAGGGAAATCATTCAACACCAAAGACAGAAAGGGCAACAGCTTTGTCAGTACCATCATGGCCTGCTGAATTACATCATTATCAATGTCAGCGAAGGCAATCTCCTGGCCCAATACTTTGATGTGAACAGACAACTGAAGATCTTCAGGAGGCAATTCTTTCCATCCTAGAAGCTGCGATGTTAAGGAGAGACGAAGAAGAAAGGGAAGAAGCAGTTTCTTAAAATACATTGTTGTATTAATAAAGAGTAGATCACATATGAGGGATGTTGTCTACGGTTCCTTTGTCAAAAAACTGGTAGACATCTTACAGACCTGAACTGATGTGGCCTTTCTCATGTTGTGTAACTGACTGCAGTGGGCGTTTCCCCACATAAGAATGAGGTAAGGCCTTGGTAATTTCTGCTGCTTAAATACTGGGTGACACCCAAGGGCTCATGAACAAAGTCTTATTCACTAATAGTTTTAAGGGAGAAGAACAAGCACTTACTGTGTTTTAACATACTCTTTAAAACACATGAATTTTGGCTAACAGCATTGTCATCATCTTTTGTACTGCGCATTAAGGGCAGCTTTGCATGGTGTGCTGACACATGGTGAGTGAACAGATGCCATCTGTTCTCAGCGTAAGTGCAATATAACTAAGCACATCTCTCTGTGACCAAACAGGATGGCTAACTCCTCTCTAACCAAAACATCAAAGGGACAGCTAGGAGGGTAGCTGATGCAACCCTGGTGCTGGTGGGAACTGTATATTGCAAACAAATCAGGAGGGTGGATGAAGACATACCTTTTTACCAAGTTCCTTCAGTGTCTTGTATGTATCGTATTCAGCAAAGGGAATATTCTGCTTCCTGATGATATTGGTTAGGCTTTGTGATCGGAGAGCCACCTGTAGGAAACAGCATCGAGCATCACAGCCCAAGTACCAGAAAGCTCAGAAATACCTTTGTACCTGGCATTACACTCACTGAGGCCACTCTAAATGCATACTTCATGAAACCATAGCACTTATAAGACTATGTCTATTTGGCAGATGGCTGCAGGCTATGATTGCAGATGCTGAGGACGTGCTGAGCTAGCTTTGAATTAGTCAGCAGGGCTAATTTTAGGGCAGCTCAAAGATCAGCCCGGGCTGCAAAGCTTACTCAAGAAGGTGAGTAAACGCCTGCATGCTGTTACATGGAGCTTTGCACTACCAGGGCTGCACTGCTGCCTGAAATTTAATTTCAGCTGCTCGTTCCCTGTACTTTCTCAAAACACTGAATGTCATGTGACTTCAGGTTGGCAGACAAATGCTCTGCTATGCAAGCTTTCCTTTGCTCTCCTAGATTTTCATGCCTGTACTGAAAGTGTTCATAGCTAAACCTATGTCAAGAAGTAAAATCTTATTCATTAGCTTGATTTTCCCTTCCACACCAATCCTCACAAACAGAGACAGAGTCAAATATTACATGCAGTCCAAATGGCTTAACAAGTAATGCTGTCTGTAGCTGGGTTGCAGCTATCTGATTATTTTAGTTAAATATTTACCTCAATAATATCTGTTGCAGTATTTGCATAATATCCTCTTACTTTTGTTATTATATCAGATGGAAACATAGTGTTGGGACTGTTCATTAGATAGACCCTCCAAATTGCACCAGCCTTATACAGATCTATAACAGGAACAAAAAGCAGAAGAGATTTTTGTTAAGGTCTCGAAGGTGCCTGCTGCCTTTAAGCCACCTTAAGTTCATGCTGTACTAGATGGCAAATGGTTCTGCTGGTATTCAGTCCCACAGATCCTCAAGCTTGTAACTTCAAGAAAGGATCTTTGTTGTAGGGCAGAGGCAAAAGGATCACAGTGATCGAAGAAGGAGGCCTAAGTCCATGTGTAGATACTCCTTTCCCCAGCAGATACCCACAGAGTAGTAGAACATCTTGGGAGGATTTTGCATTTTAGGAGGCTCTGCAGCTTGTTTCAAGAGTGCACTAATCCCACAGCACATGACAGGATTTTGAATGGAAATTGTGGAACACAACAGAAACATTCAGCTGGGTAAGTCAAAGCAGTGAACAGGGTATCTGGTACTCACAGGAATAACCACCGGTATGCATGACCCTGCTGTAACGATAGTTCAACATGTCAAGTCTGGGGCTCAGGAGTTTAATGGCAATGTTGCAAGCAGCAGATCTGAGTAATAAAGAGTTAAAATCATATGAAAATAGTCAACTGTGACCAAATTCTTAGAAAACTGAAAAAAAAAATCACCATTTGCAGCCAAAAAACATACTTCTTCCTACTTACAGATTGTAGAGCTGTGGGATCCTGCCTACTGCCAAAGCCTTCATGTGTGAATACGTGAAGCTGGCTACTTGTAGGCTGGTCTCTGTCAGCAGCGAGCTGGCCATGGCTGCCACGATGGGAAGAGAAGGCTTTGTTTCAAAGAGGACAATGCAAGCCGTCATGCGGACATTAGGAGCAAGCGTGCTGTCCATAAAGGTCTGGAGAGTGATCTCCCTTACCTACAGGAGGAAGATGCAGCCTGTGAATACCTCATAACTCCTCAGGAAGAAGTGTTTCCTAAACTGTGCATGTCTGATCTGCAGTGAATGGAGAACAAAATCCTAAACAAAGCATTGGGCATGGGGCCTGTCACTGAAAATGAAGATGTTGCTGGGAGCATAGTGAACAGGGCTGGAAGAAAGCCATTACCAACAGGCCTAGTGTTACAGTGACTGAAGCAACCCACTTCCCAGGATGTCAGCAAGGACAGGGTGATGTCAGGGACTTGCAGCATGGCAAGGGGAAGATTGGTAACTACAAAGTCTGCCTAGGGTTTCTAACATCACCTGATGGCTTTACTATCCCTGCATCACTAAGTAACCCCAAATGACACCCTCTAAGACATTTGTTAAAATAATAATTTCAGTTACTTTTGCAGGGTCTTTTCTGGCAATTTTCCTCAGGGCCAGCAGAGCATCTGCTTGAATTCTGCTCGGTAATGCAGCGGCAGCAGGTGAAAATGTCGGCAGAAACTTCAGGATGCGTTTGATGCTGGCTGGCTCTCCTGCATTGCCAATAGCTTTCAGAGCCAAGGCCACGTCTTCAACATGGCTTTTGCTGGCGGCTTCAGCAGCAAGGTCATGGAGTGGCTGAAATCAGAGCAGGCTGTTGTTAATCACATCAGGCAACGATCTTGTACTAATGCATAAAAATACACATTGCCAGAGCAAACAAAATGAATGCTGGTGCAAAATCCCGAGTAAAGCTCTTCAGATTTTTCTCCCAGAAAAAGATTGCAGCTAAGAGTGAGGCATGTAAACATCTCGTTGCCTAATTGCCAGCATTATGAGAGGTAAATTAGAAGCATTTTGAAAATTTCTTCACCTCTTATGAAATAATTAGGAATAAGAGTCACCTACCTGAAGAAGTTCATTAGGACAAGGTGAAGGCTGAGCACAGTGTTTATTTACCAAGCTACCATATCCCAGGTAAACAAGCATTCGAAGCATTGGTGCTTTCTGAATTCGAGGACAGGTCAGAAAAGTCTGCAGGAGAAAGAGGTCATAGTTGTTAATGTTTTCATTTATTAGAGCTAGTATTTAGTGAAACATTTATATCTGAAAAGTAAACATTACTTTGGATTTTTCCTAAATATTTTTCAGAATTGAAATCAAATGCTAGTGATTCAGCTATCATTGAAGTAAACAGAGCTGCTCCTGCTCTAATGTAATGTATGTACTTTATATTTTGGTTACTTTGTATTATTTTCTTCAATCTGTCTATTTTTTTTAATCTGTATTTTGGCAAAAAGAAATCAAAAGCAATTTTCCTAGGAATTTTTTTAAAAAAAATCATTAAAAATTATTTGCAACAAGTCTTTGGAAACATTTTCAGAATTATTTCCTATTTTTGTTAATACCTTACATTTTACAAAAGAATAAGAGGATACGTTGTGTCCTTTGACCACAATCCCGTGAATTCACCTCTAAAATGAGCAGCAGGGTAACGGAAGGGAGAATGATCTGTACTCACTGAGGCAACTTCCAGGGTTCGCTTGCTGGGCGTAACAAAATGGAAGGCAAGAGGGAGAGCCGCAGCTGCTTCCCAGATGTTCAGATTCTTGTCATGAATTTTTTGTTTAACAAACTGAAACGCGTTGGTAGCTCCAGCGGCACAGAGAGCACTCAGGAACCAGTGCCTGCCAGGCAGGAGAGGGCTCATTACCCCATTGCCCAGCGTTCCTCTGGTCAGAAATCCCAGCTGACAGCAGTGCAGTTACCTGTATGGAGGTTCCCTGGCAAACTGCACCCACAAAGACTCAATTTGATCCAGGGTCACTGCACGAAACAGCTGGACTGTTTGTAGGAACTTGGTTGAAGCTTCTTTAGAGGCTCCTTCCTCATTGTTCTGAACTAATTGTTGCAATGTCTCTGTTAACTGGGGGGAAAAACAGAAAGCTGAAAGGGCCCACGTCAAAAATTATTTTGTGATGACCTGTTAACCTTATAAATCATGAAGTATGAAGAGTAAGTCTCTAATACCTGCACATCTGCATTTTTGATTCCTATTAGAGGAATCGGCATCTGGAGCAGCTCTTCTGGGAAATGGTAACGAAGACTCCCCTGGTTTTGCAGTTGAGCTTCTGGTGCCTTTATAGGAGTGCTTTTAATGTCGACCAGAAACAGGGCTTGTCTTCAGGAGAAAGGAAGGAACGTCTCAGTGGCACTGCAGCACACTGCGTGAGAGCTGGGCATGCACGGCTGCGGGAGCGGGCGGAGGGGTGCCCAGCCGGGCGGCTGCACTGCACGGTGCAATGCAGTCATGGGTTTGGGCATTGCTCAGGATTGGCTGGAATTGTCATTGGATAGGTAGGAGCTTCCGTTGTGGCTTGCCACACTACCAGCATCCACAGCACTGACCTGGCCTCCACGGCTGCTGTCCCGTCGGGCTCGTTGAAGGGGGAGATCTGGTACACTTGCTCGGACGTGGCAGATGTCACCAAGGCCCCGCTGTCATAGTACTTCATCTTGTAAGTGAACAGCACCGTGCCCTTCAAGGTGTTGACTTTCTAAAAGTGCAAAGAGATGCAAATATGAATTGGAAATAGTTAATTGATCACAGATGAGCCAAAGTCCCTGCCGGCACCAGTGCAGCATGGGGGCTGGTGCGAGGCCTACCAGGGGGCAGGTGGGGCAGGGCCGGATGTAGGCCATGCCCGTGCTCTGCTCTGCTCTGTCCTGGCAGTCGGTCAGGTCCCTGCTCTTGGAAATGGTGGCACGGCTATTCCTGCTGTCGGCCTGGATATTGTATCTGGTTTGGCAGATGCCTTCGATCCCAGCCTGCGCGTGTTCATAAAACACAATGAAATTTCACTGGAAGTGGCCTTTCATTACAGCGATAAATAAGTCAATGAAAATTGCCTGGGAAGTGGTATGGACGGGCAAGCTACTTTGTAAAAGTAAAATGAGCATAAAAGTAAAATCAGAAAGGAAGAGAAACAAACCTCTTGTAGTTCATACGCATTTTGTGACTTTTTGATGGTTATCTGCAGCATGTTCAGAATCGCTCTCACGAGGTTAGCACATAGGATGGGACAGCCCTCGGGGGCATAAATACTTCCCACTCTTCCCTCGGTGTATTCAAACTTAAAGGCTTGGCTGAAACATGCAGCAATGATCTCTGTGAGCTTCGGAGATGGAGTAAAGGGGTCTCTGGGCCAAAAGCCATTGTATTCTTCCAGCTTTGGTGATCGGATCTGTGAAGAGAATTAGGAAAACATGCATCCTGCTCACAGTCAGCCTGAAACAGTGCAGTTGTAGGGAAACTGGATACTTCTAGTCCACAGCCAGACACTTGTGCAACACTGAAGGAAACGTTTTCCTCCTCAGACTCTTGTGCTATGCCTAGGAAACAGCCTTGAACATGCAATTACCATAAAGGTTTTCTGCAAGAAAAATATGATCGTGAAAGCAGCATTCAGAGGTTCAGCAAGCATGGTGAAGCTTACTGGGTGAATGAAACTCTGGCTGCCAGCTATCTGTTTGGATAGTCTCTAATTTTCCTGAGATTTTCACTGTGTTCTCCCTTCAGCCTACAAGGCAGTCAAGCCATCCCTTGAGCTGCCAGCTTTGACACATAGGACTGATTTGGTGCTGCTCCTGGCCCAGCACGTCCTGGAGCACCAGGGCAGCAGCAGGGCTGATGGGGAAGCAGAGGTGACCATGGGACCTCACACAGGCCAGGAGCCAGGGGCTGGCACTTGCTTTGCAAGTGGCTGTCATCACTGGGTGCTTATCAGGCTGTAAAGCTTGCTTGTAAGTCCTTGACTGCTACCTAGTGGGAAGTGTGTGCCTGCATGCACACACGCACAGTCACACACACAGCCATGCATGCATCCCGCCCTCCTGTATAAAGGCATGTGTTCCTACGCAGAGGAAAATGGTGAGGTTTTAGTGCTCTATTTTAGGCATTTTTAATCAGTGTTGCAACAGTGGTTTGCCTCTTAGACTAAATCCTACTCAAGACTTTCGTCTGTCAGAAGTTATAGCAACTTCAGTGAGGCTACAAAAAATCCTGCTGCTTCGGAAGTGTGTTCTATTGAAAATAGGTATTCCCTCTCTCCATTTCAGTAACGGATGCACAGTTACAGATTCAGTAAACTCCTGGGACAAATGCTAAGAGTCCTTATACAGCTCTCTTCCCCCCATGGTATCACCCCTTTTCTATCATCTTTTCTTCCATGCCAGTTTTGTAAGATGTTTGGTTTAATCTTTTCTATGAGTAACAGCACTTCCAGATCTGATATCATTATGTCAAGTGATAGAAGTGATCTATAATGATATCATTAACAAAAAACAACAACACATTTGAATTAAAGCCTATGTGAAGAATATCAAAAGGAGGCAGACGTGAATTTCATTTGTGATGAATGAATTTCATCACTGAGCTTTTCTCAGGCTATGGACCAGGCTGAAAAACATGGGTATTTCACACCTGAATTCTCTTCATTTCATACTCAAATTTGCTGTTGCCTTACTGAGACTATCATAAGGGCGTTACTTTAAAGCAGCAGCTTGCCATGTTTTCCATGGCACTGAACCTAAGGTGAATTTATTAGTGGGCTCAAGCACTAATGGTAGCAGATCTGGAGCAGCTCTGCCTCTCTGCACAGACCTGCAGTGTGCGAGGGTAAAGCACCACTGCCTGAGCGAAGCTGCTTGGTCTGACACGGGGCTTGCAGGGTCCTCTCAGCACCAGCAGAGGCCCTAAGGTTTTGTGCAAGGTTTGCATCCTTGTCTTGTTTATTTTACCAGCAGGAGATACGGCCCAAACTGCATGGTACAGGCAGAGGGATGGGCTCTCACCGCCATGGTGAGTTACCTGCAGAAGGTGGTCGCTGCGAGACACGCGGCTGATCTCCAGCCCGCAGGTAAGCTTCAGCCCCGCCGCCGCCAGCCCCTTGCCCGGCAGCCCGTGCAGGAGGAGCCCCTCGTAGTCATACCGGTAGGTCTTGCCGGTACGAAAGGTGGGCTCTATTGAAAAACAAACGACAGAAATGCCTCCATCGCTGCGGCTGCTGTGCTGTTACTCACAGGAGCACTGGCAGCTGAGGGCAGGGCTGCCGGGGGGGCAGTGAGGGAGCCGCTGGTGGGCGGGGGTGAGCACTTACCAAGGTCATGCTTCTGGGCCCCTGCATGGGAGGAAAGAGAAGGGTGCATGAGGAAACCCAGACCTCTGCGGACACTTCACATTCATTATTCATTTACTCAGTGTGCTGATGGCTGTCAGACAACCAGCATTGGGCTTCTGGGGCACACCCCTGGAATACCAAGCCCCCCGCTCGCTCGCTGCTGCTGCCCAGCAATCTGACAGCTGACAGCCAGAGCCATTAGAAGGCTTCCACAGATTATGCTGGGACTGTCCCTGAAAGGCCCCGAGCAGATGCTGCTGCCCAAGGACTGCAGTGGCCATCACAGCTCAGCAGGACCAGAGAAGCTCAGACTTACCCGCGAGGGCGAGCACCAGGGCCAGGATGAGTCCCCTCATGCTGAGAGTGACTGAACGCTGCAGGGGAAACGTGCAGCTTTTATAGAAGAATTATTAACAGGCACAGGGAATTCTGTTGAGTTATCAACTTCTTATCAACCAAACGCTTTGAGGGTGAGGGGGTTGGATGTAAGGTGCTGGCTGTTACTGCTGCACCAAAATCACCCCAGGCGATCTTGTTCTCACCTCACCCCCTAAATGCTCTGAAGGTTCCTTTTGGAACAGACACTTGAAAGTATTAAAATATTGTTAAAGCCAAAATATTTATTGTGTAACAAAAACTGCTACCATTATTCATTGGAAGCATTTGGTGCTATTGCAGCCTATGCTAACTTTACCCAGGTTATCCTGACCTGAACACATGGCACAAACCTTATCTAGCTGATAGGGCTTCGAAAGGATTGTGCAAAGCCTGGGCAGCGCTCCTGTGACACCGCACAGATGCCCTCCTGCTACTGCACACGCTGTCACCCACAGCACTGCTCTCCGAGGGTGAGACATCCACCCAGCAGCACAAACCCCCACCACTGTCACAAAGGCCACAGAAAAAACACTGCTCATATTCCTATTTCACTCACCTGCCTCTCTGACCAGGATATCATGTCAGTGTCTTTGGCCAGCGTCATTAGTCACAGATAGATGTTGGTGAGGAGGCACCTGGCAAGGTGGACGCAGGGCTCCTGTCTTACAAAGATGTACAAAGTTCAGTTTGCCCAAACACATTTCACACCAAGCAACAAGAGGCAGCATCTTCACCCCAAGTGCACTCTCTTCTCCCACCAGTCAGTCCTCCTGCCACTTTCCCTGTCCCCTTCCATGAGCAGTCCATGAGCAGGTTCCCTTTCAGCAGCTCCATGAGGCCGCTCATGGCACAGAGCTCAGCTGGGTCCCTTGTCCTCAGCTGGGGTGCGGAGCTGGGCAATGGTAATAGGAACACCAGCAGTGCTGTCACTGCAGATCTGGGGCAGAAGCAGTCCTGGGACCAGGATTTGGATTTTCCCCTTGGGGCTGCTGCTGTGTGCACACAAACCTCTCTGGGACAGGGAACCAAAGCAGCTGCTGAATCACAGTGGGAAGGGCTGGGATACAGGGCACTGAGCTTGTCTCATTTCTCATCAGCATAGCAGGGACCCCTATCCAAGACAATTTAGTTTTCGTAATGCTTTTCAGCTGATTTTTTTTTTATAACTGAGCAATTGGGATATAATGTCTAATACCTGACAAACTGGGTTTTGTTCCTAGATCAAGAATGGCATCAATAAAAAATTAAAAAATATTTTTTCTTAACCTTCAAAATATTTTGAAATATTTCAAATGCTTCCCCCTGTTTTTACTGGTACTTCATTCTGGTTCTGTTTGTTTTAACCTCCTCCCTAGTAAAACTGATAGACTGTGATAGAAGAGCTAAGCCGTTCAGCTACGTGCAGCACTGGGGAATTGTACCATGTCTTCTGAGATTTGGCAAATGGTAAACAGAGCTAATGGATTTGAGCATACAGCTACCAGCAACTGCTGAGAGGGCTCAAAAGCAGACATACTATAGAATGTTTATATGCAGCTGCACAGTTTAAACACAAACCAAACACACAACAAACCCTCAATATATAAAATAGCCATGTCTGGATTTGTGCTACAGAAGTTCGTATTCCAACACAGAGGGGGTTTGGAACAATCCCTCCTGGCCCTGGATGTGATTTCCAAATCCTGCGGAGACCTCTCACTGGGGACAGCCACCCTCGGCTGTGGCTGAGCCCTTTCCCAGCAGGGCTGGTGCTCCCAGAAGTGTTCACTTCTCACTTCTTGCTCACCGGCAGATTAACCCACCCCACCCCAACGTGCCAGGCAGAGATGGGATCCTCTCTGCTGCAGCTCCACAGCCTCCCCGTGAGACTTCATCTTTGTGGTTTTCTTGGTAGAACTGAATCTTTTAATTTTCCTGGGCTATTTCTCCAGCCTGTCAAGAACAATGTCAACTCCCATTCTATCCCCCCATGTTCCCGTATACTCACACCTCTTCATGGTTCATATTTCTCCAGTGGAAATAACCTGAATTAAAAAGAAGAAAGAAAAAAAAACAAAAAACAACAACACAAAAAACCAAAAACCCTCAAACAATTGTGAGGTAAGGTTCAACTCCGCTATGCTCAGGAGCAGCCCTGGACAACATTTCCCTGGAGCTCTGATTGATGCCCACAGTGCAGGGCAGGCTGAGGCCAGGCCCCAGGAGCCATGCTCTGGCTGAGGAGAGGAGCCAGCAGGCCAGCTTCGTGCAAAGCCTCAGGTGTGCTGGATGCAGCCCTGGGCAGGGCTGTGCTTCCCCGAGGCTTCCAAGAACTCACAAATCCAGCTGCCCACAGGGAAGGCCCCTCACGGCCTTACCACCACCACCCAGGAGTGACAGTGCGGGAGCTGTGTCTGCCCCTCATGCCTCACTGCCCAACAGATTCCCTTCAGTGCTGAGGACATTAGCTTCCCAAACTAAAAAACTCACATATATGCATACATTGAAGGTGCCAAAGCTGCTGGAGAAAGGAAAATGACACAACTTTTGTAGAACTTTCCCAGGTCTTTCCCCAGCAATCACCTCTGCTCCATGTGGTCAGCGACAGGTGCCATTTTGTCTTCATTGGTTGATCCTGATTTTAAGCATCAAATCACTTGCTTCTCTTTTAATTAATTTACTGAAGAGCTACATTTTTAACACCTCAGCAGGATCACATTCTGCTTTGCTTAACAGAGTTCAACGTAGAAATGAATGTGGTCAATCAGTAATAAAATGGCAGGGTATGCACACATGAACTGGGAGAACGCCGATAAGTTAGCGCTGATAAAAGGGCTCGATACTATTTCTATTGAAACTTGTGCAAGACTCCTGATGACTTAAGCTATTGAGGACCTCACTGACCTCAGCAGCTGTGCCCATACCCTCTCCTGAGGCAGTTCTCTGATGGACAAGCCCACCAGGCGAGCACACAGCCTGCCAACCCAGCCTCAGGTGGGTGGGAAACACCAAACAGAAGCACGCAGCTGGAACCCTCTGGCCTCCAGCACCCAGGGCAGGCGAGCATAGCCCTCACCATGCCCACACAGACCTGCCATGGGCAGGCATCGCACCCCAGGTCTGCTCAGAGACCCCTGACTCACACCCGCCTCTGCATGGGCTGTGTCAGGAACGTCATGTGCTCCTCCCTCCCTCCGAGCAGCCTTGCCCAGAGGCTTGAGGTCTGCGATTATTCCCTGGTGGCTGTTCCCTATGACAGCACTGGCACATTGCATCGTTCATTGTGGAGCACCACATTGCGTTGCTGCTGCCTCACCCGAAGCTGACCAGTTCTTACTGCGGGCACCCAGGACCTCAGCAGCAGGGAAGGAAGAATGGGGGAAACAAGCAGTTGCCTGGTACACAGCTCCTGCCACTCTGCCTAGCCCATAGCCCAGGGGGGGCTGATACAGGCCCTTGCCTGATGCACATCTACACAATAGGCTCAAAAAGTCTACAAAATGGGGTGAAGAGAAGCAATGCAGATGTTCTCTTGCCACAGCCAGTGAAACAAGGAAGCCTTCATCAGTTTTTCCATGCGTGTATTTATTACGAAATCAGATATTTATAGGCAATTAGAACAGTTTCTACAATAACAAAGTTTAATACTTTAAATTACTTGGGAAAATTCCACACATCTTTAAGCATTTAATATTTCCATTGTTTCTTAAGATGAGTCTTCTTACACCATACAATAAAAACACTAAAATGTTTCTGTTTTCTCCTGTGCTGCAACGTACAGCTTCATATACTGCATTCTTCATTCGCACATGAACACGCTGTGTGTGCATCAACAGTATCCTGCATATCCTCTGACTTCTGGTCAAACTTCATCTGTTTGTCGGTCAAGCTGGTAGCTGAATCTGATTATGAGCAAGAAATGGAAAGTAAACAGCATACTTCAGAAGCAATTTTGCAAGGTACAGCATTTACCACAGACTCATCATTAATTAAACCAGGCTTGGCTTCTCCTTGCTGTCATATATATTTATACCTGACTAAGTCAAGCTGAGATGTTCCAGGAAACCCACTTAATTAATAGGTCATTTCTACATTGGAAACCACTACTTCCATGTAGAATTTTATTAATAACACATTTGGAAAAGGATATTGTGGTCTTAAAGGAAAACAGTCTTTGAAAACAGACATGAACCTATCATCTATCTAATCTAATCTCTTCCAATCTACAATATACTTATAAAAGAGACATGCTCCTATATCACCACACCCATGGGCAGGGATCCTATCCACACCTGCCCTTCTAATGCCTAAATCAGCTCAGGGAAATAGTATTATGCCCAAAGGCAGTGATACATAAAAATACACAAGATGAAGATCCCTGTTTCAGGGTGCTGAACACGATCCTGAATCATCACATGCTGCAATACACAGGTTTTTCAGCTGAATCACAATGTTGACTGTGCTCTTACCCTCTTCTTACCCTGTTAGATCCAAATACCATGAAGAGGAAATCAGTTTAGATTTTAAATGCCACTATCATGAAAAAAGCTAAAATTACAACAGAAGAACATCTCTTTTCCTCTAACGAAAGCTTTAAATATGAATGAAAACAGGGAAAGGTCTTCAGTCAGTAAAGCAGTAAGTCCATCCCTACCTGTGGGTGTGTTAGATCATTCACGTTTCAAGTGTAGTAATGGAATTAAGGCATAATCTACCTGGGCTTTTGTGCAGCTCCTATTCAGGAGGATTTCTGTTGACTTACCAGCTGGGAGACAGTGGAAACCCACAGTTACTGGAGTCGTCTTGGTGGCAGAGCATCCCTTCCTACAGCGCAGCACAGGCTCTGTAGAGTAGCACTTGGACTCAACACCCGCAAGCTGAACCGTCTTCTCAAGCTTCACGAATGAACGATGCAGTTTACAAGCTGTAACAGAATCACTGATGGTAGTTTATGTTCTTATGCACTAAATCTTGAAGGCTCCCCAGGCTGACCCATCTGCCAATGATGTTTCACACTTACCAGCAAATTGCCTCTATAAAGGCTGTGTGTTGATCACAAGCAAAGCAGAATCTCTGACTGGTAAGCTTTTCAAATCAGCTAATTAGATATGGAGCTACTGAAAGTTAATTTCAGCTGTAACTGGCTTAATTTCTAGATTAGCATGTAGAAACACAGACTGATATACATTCTAATGAAAATTTTGCAAAGTAAACTTGGTCACTAACTAGCTGTAAAACCACATTCAAAAGCTTTGAGTATTCATCAGTGGAAAGAAGAGGAGGTGTTTCTGAACAAGTAAAAATAATAACTAAAGAATTACACCATTACCATTGTCATTCAGACTCAAAATTGCTGCAGAGAGAGCAAAGATCATTGCTGCCAGCTGGTAATATTGGTTTCATTTTGGATTCCCAGGACAAGCAGTTACAAAGTGTGTGAGAAGCTAAATGAACCACACATAGGCTTTATTCTCTAGAATTCCAGTAATTTCCACCGTATGGTGAATGGAAACACAAAGTGTGGTAACTAGCAACAGCGTGAATTCTGTTGTGTGCATGCCTGTGTACTGCTCGTACATTGAAAGCAAGTTTGATGCCAATATTCTTTACAAAGACACATAGAAGAATAACAGTTAATGTACAGCTAAACATGTAAAAGTCATCTCTAGGTAATGAGTAAGACCTTCCCACCAGGCTCACAAAGGCAACATTCTTGTTCTCCTCCCTGCTCTATGGTATGCTGTTGCACTATAACCTCAGCTGAGAGAATAGAGTACACCATAAAATCCTAACCTACTGAAACGCCTAAAATACAGCTTCTTAAAAAAAAAAAAACAAAAAAAAACTATGTAATTAAGTCCCCGAAGCTGCTCATGCTTGAATGCTTCGCTTGACAGGTTGCACTGGCTCAAAAATCAGGTGGCCGGTCACAGTTATTACTAATCCCCATCTGAGTTTTTGATGGATCAAATATTGGCTGGAAAACACTGTTTGCTTAAATCTAAACATTCTGTGTGAATTCATTCTCTAACATTTTTTTTTAAAAATCATCATCTTCAAATAAAGGTTTTTGTTTCAGCTTGATTTTTTCATTTCAACTGGCTTGGTTTTTTCTGGTTTGATCGCTTAACTTGTAATTTCTTATTCCTTTCTAAACTGAAAAATATTTCTTATACTTAGTGTAAGTGGATAGTGAGCCCTTTCCACTCTTCTAAACAGACACTATTTTCTAAACAATACTATACTAAATTCTTTAGAGCTTGCATACCTCCTCTACAAGGCGTTTCTTCCAAAACCCACGAATGACCAAAGCTCTCAGCATCTTTAGCTAGATATCCATTGGGCATCCGATATTCCTGTTCACATTCTGCATCATATTTTCCACATATTCCACATGTTTTCCCTGCCATCCATAAAGCAACTTGAATCTTCAAGAAAAAAAGTAAAAAACATTTCAGATATTAAACAAAGAAAAAAAAAACACTAGGGGGCAGATTTTTGCTATGTGGATGCATTCCAGTACATGATAATACACAAACATTTAAAATGTTTTCTTTCTTTGCTCAAAAGGGTCTCACAGTCAGATGCCAAACTCCCACGGCGTTGCATTGCCTTTAGCTCTGTTACAGCCTTTAAAACCTATTGTGCCTGGCTAGTTTATTCAGTTATTAATAGCCTACACTATTCTTATCCTGAAGCTTTTGTGTGACGGATGTTTTCCTTGTGGGTGATAGATACAGTACGATAATACAGTTCTGTTTCACATCTTTCTAGCACAGCCTTTCAAATACGGATGGAAGCTGAAAACTTTTTTTCTTGCAAATGAACTGCTGACTCAGACTATGCATGCTCACAGGACCATTTTCCAGCACACTCTTGTTGCAAGAATAAATTATTGTCAGTGAAAGATTCTTGGATCTCCTATTAAGAAACACTGAGAAGGACTCTGCAATGCTGGCTGCAGCATCTTCTTTTTGGTGGTTTTTCATGGGCCTTGGACAGACTTAGCTTTGTCACTGCACACTCGCACACAAACATACAGATTTAAGGGAATCTTACAGAAATTTCTCAACATCTAAATTTATGAAGAAGAAGAACTATACCGTGAATGTTTGTCCATCAAAGTACAATTTTTCAATGCCATAGGCTGGGGCAACAAGTACAAGCCCTTGTTTTTCACTGTGGATCCACAGAGAAGCACCTAGAATAAAAAAAAGAAAAACAGGAAAATGCTCTAATCCAAACCAAAACCAAAACTCAAACAGACCCAACTTATATCCTTTAAAAAAGAGAAAAGTAGTATTGTGTTTTCAAAATGCTCTTTTGCTTTGAATTCCTGACTTGTTTTCAAGAAGGAAAACAGATAGTAAAAAATAGAGGAGAGTACATATAGATGATAGGTGTTTGTAAAAAGTTGGAAAACAATTTTAATTATCACAAATTTACTTATTTTTCTTCATCTTATTAGCACGTTGTAGTTTTTTCTAGAAATGATTGCAGAACTGCTTATAATATTTGTGCAGTTGTGCAGATATGCAAGGCTCTGACTGCACTGTATTGGAGTAAGAAAGTACAAAAACTACATGATTGTCACTGGAGACATTTTTAGCACAATTATCGCTTACCAAGTACATAATAATTAGGACAGAGCTCAGCACTGGCAGATGTGAACCCAATTTCAGCAAGATTTAGCCTGATCTGTATACTGCAGATATACAGTCAGGAAACATCTCTGTTGTACATTGCCCCTAACTGCATAGCAGAGAATGAAGCAAGGTCCTCCTGCGTCCTTCTCACAGAAAGGACACAGTCTGGTCGCCTCAAGAATTTCACGCTCTAATCAGTCTTTATAAATGGTCACATGCAAGTGAGTAAAATGCAAGCTCTTAAACAATAACCTGACAGCAAAAGGTATAAATACTTATTGAATACAAACTTGTGGAATCTCCTTGATACAATTCTTTTGTCTTCTCCTCTCTTTCTCCTAACACATACATGAAAACGAAGCAAAACAGATGCTGCATCACTTACCAGCAGATTTGAGTGAAATGTTTGTTGTGGGGCTCTCTACCCCATCCACCAGCAGTTTCACCTGCCCATTCACAGGATTCATATCAATGTCACTGTTAAGAAGAAGAGTGTTCATACCCTGTTCGTATCACATTCATACACATACAGTGATAAAGTAATTTTCCTGCTTGCTAAATATCACTGATCACAACAGAAACACATTTCAACTGGTTAAATTACATCGGGGTATTCTTGCCATGTAAAATGCAGGATAAAATCACAGGCATCACAGTCAATGTGCACAGAAAGAAGGAAAATGCTGAAACCACATGGGCTCCTGAACCGTTTGAGCAAAGCTTAGATCTAAGCTCCCCTCCTGTTAAACGTAGGCAATGCAGTCCCTCAGACTCCCTGCATCTGGCAGGAGTTACTTACTGACTGCCAAGCTTGACATTGATGGCTTTAAGACTCGTAGCTTCTTCAGCATTCCTCATCATCACCAGGAACTTCAGGTCAGAGCTGCAATCCTGAGCCAAGATATGGTAGCAGTTTGCTGGCATCGTGTAGTTAAACTGGACTTCGTTAAAGGTTGTGATCTTGTTGCGCGAAACTGAGCAGCGAGCTGTTTAAATAAAGTGCCAGTGAATATTTGCTTTTCCATCAAAAAAAAATAATTCATCAGATGATGTTTTATTTCAAGTGTTATATTTTAGCGTGTTTTTTCACTATATAATATTTTTGTATGGATTACAGGGGCTTTTGTCTACTAAGCACTCAAAACTTCTAAAAAAAAATGCATGAAAAACATAGTCCTCTATCTAACAAAATAATTGCCAGAAAATTTAAATGTTACCACTTCAGATAATTGCCAATCTTGATTTCCCTGAAATACCCTTGATGATTTCTCTAGTATATGCACAACATTCTCTCCCAGCTGAACCATCCTTGTGTTATTACATCCCATTTCTTAATTAACTGGAGACAAATAATCCCAGAATAAAAATAATCAGAAGATGCTCAAGTTAATTCCAGAGATTGAGCATGTCCTGCTTCTGAACGAGATTAATCTCTTACCCTTCAAATTCTCAAGCACTGCAGAGGGAGCTTCAGCAAAGACATTCCAGATGGGAGGCTGCAGCTCTGAAGCTGGTATCCTCGGACCGACAGGCAGCGACAGGGGAAGCCTCATGGCTTGTTGATAGAGGATCATCTGGATAGGGATTCAAAAGCACAGTCAAAACGCACTTGTGCCAGGTATTCACAAAAAACAGCTGACACAGCCTTTTCTCCCATATGGAAACCGATTTCAGTTCCTTCTGCTTTGGTTGACAAAGAATTTATATGAACACAGTTTGTCTGACTCACTGTCCATGAGCTTTTGCTTCTGCTTATGATTTTCCCTCATGGTGTGGTCATCACTCAGATAGCATTTGGGAGAGAATGAATTACTTCCCTTCAAATGTAGTTCTATGAACACTTATGGAGCTGTTACAGATGGAAATGTCTTCATGAGTACCCACTGCACTCTTTTTGCATGAACAAAATCACTCTGCGAATAATCTTGGATGCAATACAAAAAGATTGAAAATATACAAAAGCTGTTTTCATCATTTACACCCAAACTGATGTTTACTTAAGTTTCCTTTCTAAGAATTGACTCACTGTAATTAAACAATACCAACAATCTCCCTTTTCTATCAGGAAAACATAGGAGAGTGATGATAATATTTACATCGGGCAGCTTGACGACAACATCACACGTCCTCGGAGAAGTTAGAGCCACGACCGCTCTGGCTTGTCGAGAAGGATTCTTGCGCGCTCTCTCAGAGAACCCCAGCATAAATGCAGCCCCCGGGACAAACTCGTAAAACCTTAAAAAATCCAAAACAGAAAGATCTGGTGAAACAGAGAGGCAAAAAGAGGCACACGTCCAAACCAGGCTGCCTCACATCTATGCATACAGTTCTTCAGGTCCACGTAACCACTGCCTGCTTTATTGATCAGTGTTCAGAGAAAGGAAGAACCTGTCCCTCAGTTTTCAGCATATATAAGGAATATACTGTATAAAGAATTACTGTACACGACTATAGGATGTCTGTGTCTCCCTCTCAGGTTTTCTGTCCAAGGGCAGTACTCAGACAGGCCACAGAACTGAAAAGCAGCTGGTACTTTAATCACTAGAACCTATGGGTGGATACTGATTTTTTGCATTTGAGCAATATCATATACAAGTGACACTAAAGACTAAAACCTCACCAATCTGCCATTGATCTGACACTTGAAGGAACCTTGGGCCACTCCAGTTTCACTTGTGCAGCAGGGTGGCCAGCAAACCGTCCCGTTACCAACTCAGTAGAAACCCTGTAGTCCCGGCAGTTCCGGCCCCACATCAGGTAAGCCTAAAATGGAGAGAGAAATGGTCAGTTTTTAAAAACATGGAACACCATTTTCCTGTGACACATATAGCTGTATATAACTATTTTGTAAGCCTTACCACTGCCTTGTGAGCATTGAGGACTGAAGCATCAGCACAGAGCTTCCACTTGCTTGAATCTGTGAGGTTTGACACAAACACCTGCACCCGGGGCCTGACGGAGTCGATATCAGCATATACCACGAGCTGGAGGCCTCCTGTCTTCTTACTGTTACTAATGCCATGGAGAAAAGCAGCGAACACTGGTGTTTTGACATCACCTAGAAACTTAGGCTGAGAAGAAGGGGGACAAAGTATGCAAAGAATGTCATTACAAAGGGGTTGCTGTGGAACATTTTAAATGCAAGGTCAAGACAAACAAATAGAAACTAAAAAACTGAACTACAAATATACACCAGCATATGTGCTACACATATCGATGCCTATAAATTCGCATGCATATGTCTTAGCATGCGACTCTGCAAGCACAGATGGATCTTATCACTATATTTGAGATAAGTCAAAATTTGTGCCTTTTACTGAGCTACAGCTGATATAATGGAAATACTCATAACATTAGGACACGGTAATGGCCATATGATTTAGGCTCCACTGTTAATATCCATATATTTGCCTGAAAATAAAAAAGTGACTTGATCTAATCTCCAATGCCAGCTGTGCCCCTAGTCCTTCCCACACCACCTGCCAGCAGCTGTCCCTCACTGTCTGATTGCTGATCTGTGGGCCTTTACCTCCCACCTCAGCCCTGAGCTCTGCGGGTTTTGCCTTTGCACAGCACCCCAGCACTGAACATAATCTGGGATGCTGCCTCATGAGAACCTTCCCCTTGGCAGCAGGATGGTAAGCGTGCTATGACTTGCAGTTCCTTCACCACACTGCTGGACTCTGCCCCAGAGAGCAAACCTGCGCACGTGGGGCTGGGTGCTGGTGAGGAGCTGAGGGGCTCTGTGACACCCCTGGAGCAAGCCCTCTGCCAAGGCTCCTCTTAGCCACAGTCCCTATCAATGCCTGGGCCCTGCAGCACTTCAACTACCCTCCTTGTTGCAGGGGACACAAGATCATTCTCAATGGGTATCCGTCAGGAGGGACTGCTGTGAGGGAAGGTCCACGGTGCAAGTAAGAGGGATCCCCACCTTGCTGCAGAGGGAAGCATGTGGAGGAACTATAGCGTGTGTCTCACTCTTGATTGATATCCAAAACTGGACAATTTGGTGTCTCTGTTCCCATTGCCCTAGCTGTACAATTAATGCAAATGCACAGGCACTGTGCCATTCTTCCAAGCTGTCAAAAACCACTAAACATGATGAAACCAACCTGGGAAACAGCTCGGGATGCGTCATGGCTGGACCTGGTAGAGGAGTATGTGCTGCTAACTCGGTCACCTGGGAGCTTTCTTTTGGGGAACTGCAGGAAGAAAACACATCATGCTCAGGAAGGTAATTTAAAATCATACTTGAGGACATTGCATGAGACGGTGCTGCAGAATATCTTTTGTTATGGCACTTATTGTAAATAAGGAACATGCCTGGATGAGAATTCCCCTTGTGAAAAAACAATTACCAGAGAAAGTCAAATTGAACCAGCCTCTTGCTTCAATATAAAAGATCAGAACTGGTTTGTTTGACTTCTGGAAGGGCCTGATCAATTGGGGGACACATGAAAGGACCAAACGAATGGAAAGGGTCAAGTAAATGGACGCACGCAGCTAAGTGCTTCACTTTCCAAGCAACACTACAGACAATTGCACTGCTTTTGGCTGGATCACACCCGAGTAAGAATCTTCTGATGAAGTAAAGTACCATAAAGCAAGATATCCTCCCACATTTGTCAACACACCTATCCCAATGCGCACCAACAATGATTCCAACTCAAGACACCAAGGGACCAAAGCCAGGCAAATGCCCCATGCTGTCCCCAGTCCCCTGCTACTCTGCCTTGGTAGAGCTTTGCATCTGCTTTGCAGTACCACAAATGGCACCATGTGCACGGCACAAAGGAGAACATAGCTCTCTGTCTATTTGAGTCTCAGAAGAACAGCCACGGCCAATTTGGCATTGTAAATTTTATCAGGATTGTGATTTTCCTCAGCAAAGACAACAAGTGGGCTTTAAGGTTTTCATTTGACTCGTGACAGATGCCAAACTCAATTAACTAAGAAAAGAAATCTCACCTCTTGTCTGTGTGCTGATCTAAAGCGATACTGATAAATCTCATGATGTCCCTTTGAAAATAATAACAAGAAGATGAATAGCCTTGGAAGAAAAGAAATACTGCAATTGCCTTGAAATCTGAGCACTGGGAACTAAGAATTTCACTAATCATCAATCATGCACAGTTCCGTATGCTGAGTTACAAGCACATAATGCAACAGTTAAAATAGGTTGAAATAAAGCATTAACATTCCTACTGCAAAATTAATATAGAAACAAGCAATGTATATAGACAGAAAGCAGTAAATTGGTGAAAAATGCTTCCCTGCCTATAACAAAAGTTTCAGCAAACTTATGGAAACTTTTGAGATGCTTTAATGGAGTCATCTGAGCCAATGAGTGCAGATGTGTTTGCAGAATAGACAATGAAATTTTATGTTGCTAAAATTTACTGTGTCAACTCATAATCTGATGCATAGCCAGCTGCCATCAGGAATGTGATTCGCAAATATCATCCACATCAGTCAATTTACCAACAAACATGAGTTACCCATATTTTGGAATGCAAGCTGCTGCTGCTGCTACTGCTGTCACCTTCCAGATGTCCTGAGTGATGCCCATGGCTATGGTGACTCACGGACTGGCTGCTGCTGCTGCTACTGCTGCCATTCAGATGTCCTGAGTGATGCGCATGGCTGTGGTCACTCATCTTGCTGCTGCGGCTCCCACTGCTGCTACCTTTGCTGCTGCTACTGCTACTACTGCTGCTACTGCTGCTGCTACTACTGCTGCTGCTACTACTGCTGCTACTACTGCTGCTACTTCTGCTGCTACTACTGCTACTGCTGCTGCTGCTTCTGCTACTACTGCTCTTGCTTCTGCTGTTGCTGTTCTTGCTGCTGTTACTGCTACTACTGCTGCTGCTTCTCTTGCTGCTGCTACTGCTACTACTGCTGCTACTGCTACTGCTGCTGCTACTGCTACTACTGCTGCTACTGCTGCTGCTGCTGCCCTTGTGGCTTGTGTCTTTGTTTCTAGCTTGCTTTACTTGATCATTTTCCTCTTCATCTGCAGGTTTTTTACGACCAGGAGAGGAAGCAGAGGATGAGGAAGAAGAGGTGGCAGTCGAGGAGGCAGAAGATGAGCTGGAGGGAGTTTTTGCATCGGGATCTGTCCCAAGCTCTGTTAGCATAGTATTTCCTTTCTTAGAAGGTCGCCTTTTCTCATGCCGTGTTTTGTTTGCAACCTGCAAAGCAATTCAAAGGGAAGTACAAGAGAGGGGATGCATCTGGTTCTGTATGTACAAAGTAAAATATCTGTGGGTGTCAGATGAGCTGCTCACCACAGCCTTTCAGTAAAATGTTTGTGCCTCGCTGTAGAAGCTGTAGAGCTCACTCAGATTCACTCTTCCCGGCTGAAATCTACCCCAGCAAGGAGGCCCAGCCCCAGCCGGATGCATCCCTTAGGATTGGTCTCTCCAAATGGGACACTGTCTGACAGTCCTGGAACTGGCACCTGTCAATCTAGCCCCATCCTTGCTTTCCCATGCCAGTTTTCCACGCTGTCCTTCAAACCCTTGGCTCTCATGCTCAAAGTCTCTTACCTTGAACACGTTTTCAATGCCTAGAATCCTCTTCAGTTTAGCTTGAATGTCCTCATACGGAGATGATTCATCCTCTTCCTCAGACTCTGAGTTTACCTCATTAATTATTTTGGAAGCTGCTCTGGATCCTGCCTGAATTTCCAGCTGAATTTTGTCAAGATCAGCATCTGTTTGAACTGCACACCAATTGCACAGATTAAAAAGTCATACTGCTTCAAGGAGCACTAACAAACCTAATAAGAAAAGGCTTGTGCTAAGTATTGTACCTGGCAGCAAAGCTATTTTTACTTCATGTTCTCCAATTAATCTGTACAAATATGTATTTTTTATAAAACTGGCGTCTCTTGACCTTCTGGAAAAGCAGAGCTGGCAACCAAGATGACGCAGTTTGAGGCAAATGTCTCGTTTATGCGTTCTAATTCCTGTGCTGCGGTGAAGATCTTCTTCAGAGCTGTGGGACTGTTTCCTTGACACACTGTCAGGCCCTTGCTGTAGTGGAGATGAACATGTGAACACCACTGGGAGCATATTATAGACAAGAGTAAAACTGCAGGCATATGCAGGACATAAGGGGTAAATGTTACTATGTAAGCCAAAAGGAATAGGTTACCACTGTGAAACGTTTGCTGGAAGCTCCCTCTGATGTTTTGAAAGGTTCTTCCACAATATTTGGTGGAGCACCTCCTGGCAGAATTGAGGTCCTCTTCTCAACACCTAGTTCCCCTAAGTTTCTTGATACAGCAAAAGCTTTATGTCTGCAGAAATATGCATAGAAAATGGTAAATGATTCCAAACCCACGTCTTTGGATTAAACAAATCATGTCCCTGTCTGTGTCATGTGACATAAAGAAGTATGATCTTTGAACATGGGAATTGTATATGCAACTATATGTATAAACATTGTTAAAGACAAACATGAGATCATGAGGGACATCACAGGAAGTTTTCAAAGTATGGGCAAATTTAAACAAATTTTCCAAACATGAGAGACATGTATTTAAAAATAAAAATAATTTTTTAAAACTAAGAATTAATAAAATAATAAAAAAATTAAAATAAAAATTAAGCTCCTAAATAATTTAGGCAACTTTTGACTTTGAAATCTCTTATTTCTCTTCTTTGCTCTTAAATGTTATGCTACACACTGAAAAGTCACACTGCACATCCATAAGCCTCCAAAAAAGTTCCATGAATCATGAACTTTATAAGATTTCAGCAACAGAAAGTATCCTGAAGTAATGCCACCGTACCTTCCAACCACTATCTCAGTTTCCTCACGGCATGGATTTGTTTCAATCTTAATATTTTTCAATTTCATGTCTATCTTGGCATCAAACTTCATTGGCACTCTTGTCTGGACCTTGCCTTGAATTTCAACAGCGTGTTGAAAGTACTCTGTGTTGACACCCATCGTTGCGACTGTATGCACATATAAGCTGAAATAGAGTGATGCGGTCATATGTAAGAAAGATGTTTGTTTTTATGTTGAGGTTTCCCTCGTTCATTAAAAAAATTCTCATCAATAACTAAAGCCTTAGAAACCTGCCATACCTTGGGTTTACATCAGACCGAATCTGCATGGTGGATTCAAGCAACTGAGAAAGTCTAAAATCTCCAGTCAAAGGTGGGGTCATCTTTCCATCAACTGCAAAGACAGAACAACATTTTTAAATGGTAAAACTAAACAGTTCCCAGGAAGAGGTAATATTTTCTGTTAATACAACTAGAGTGGCTGAAAAACAGGACAAGACTTTGGGTAAATGGGATATTTTTTCAAGTCTGAAAAATACAGAAAATGAACAGAAAACTTCTGTGTTCAGGTGCTTTAGTCCCCAACTGTTTCAGTGATCTGCTGCTGGACTTACTCCAGTCTTGCACGAAGGACCCAAAACTGGGCACAGAACCCCTGATGCAGCCTCAAATGTGCTAAACAAAGGAGGAAAACCATACTGGAGCTCGCTCTACTTTTGCTTTGGCAGCCAAGGATGCAGTTGGCCTGCATCACCACAAGGGCACACTGCCGATTCACCATCAGCTTGTCCATGAGGCCTCCCAGGCCCTTTTCTGCAAAGCTACTGCTGTGTGGGCGAGGCCCAGTCTATCCACTCACATTGGTTACTCTATCCCGAGTAAAGGACTTGGCATCGCTTTTGCCACATTTCAGCACACTCCTGTCAGGCCATCCCTCCAGCCTCTGCCCAGAGCTAGGACAGCAGACCTCATAGCTCCCAACCCACCATTGACTGCAGCGTGTGCCAGGGCAGTGGTGTAGGACCCATACTCCAGCGGCAGACCGAGGCAGCTGGGAACCACATATCGCAGCTCTCCCATCCACACCGGCTGTGTCCATTGCCCCGCGATGCCATTGCGGATCTGGCTGATGATTCTCTTTATTACTGAGCTTCGATCAGCAGGTTCTGCTATAGCCTGCCAATGAACAGAGGTCCAAGAGCTGAGGAAATGAAAGCACAATGGTGCCAAATCTAGCAAAGAGAAGTAGGGGTCCCTGGTACCTTCATAGCCTGTTGTAGGGCTTCCTTGTTGATGATGACGTAGCCCATCTCTTGGCCAAGTATTTTCAAGTAGCCTGATATCAAAGGGGTTTCTGTCGGCAGCTCTTTCCATCCCAGCAGCTAGGGAACAGATAAGGAAACAAATAAAGATCCTTAATGCAACACTTTACAAATGACAATTTAGCAAAGCGATGACAACTGTTACCAACCAACCTGCAATTTTCCCTTGCTCCTCACATTTCTTTGCTGTTCTGCGAGACTTACTCCCTATCACTAAGATGCCCATTAATAGCTTCCCATCCACTATTTTCTATTCCAATGAAATAACGTTTACTCTAACACAGAAGGGCTGGGCCATACTGCTAAATCCAGTCTGAAAGCACTGCACCAAATCACTATTTCTCTTGAAGATAAAGAGATCTTATAAACTAAGCTCGGAAAATGAAGGGAGGGAGCAGAAAAACTTCCAGGCACAAGAGATGTTTTGTGCTGTGATATCCACCTTCCCCCTCACCTTGCCACTCCTTCTGCAGTCACACCCGAGGTAGGAAGGAGGCAGGGCTGCAGCTAGGCTTGCTAGAGCTATCCCAGACATTACAGGAATGATGTCTCCTGCAGTCCCACTGCAGATCCCTCTTTCACGGAGATATTCTGACTGCTAGGTGGGCAACATACCCTCTGAGACGAGCTTAATCCTATGATAAGCCTCACTAAATATCCCTTCATGTAACCCACACGTTACATTACTGAAAACACCTACAGCTTTTCCAAGTTCCTTTATCTTCTTGTATGTGGGATATTCAGCAAACGGGATGTTTCTTTTCATTATGACATCTGTGAGGCCTTCCACTCGGATGCCAGCCTACCAAAACAGCATGAAAAGGAATAGTCTGAAATATACTTACAAAGTGGAAACTTAGTTGTCAAATTTTTAAAATGAGATTTGTTTTATTTGCTTTATTACTGATTTAAATAAGTATTTACCTCCACCAAATCAGCCACTGAACCTGCAAAACTTGCCATCAACTTGGAAATTATTGCTGATGGGAACATCGTTCCTGGGCTGTTCATAACAAATATATCGCCAGCAACACCAACTTTATACTCATCTGTGGTAGAAGTAAACAAATTACACATCTTTTTTTCTAACCATTCTGCTTATCGTTCAAGACTGTATTTCTGCAGCTTTTTCAGTTACTGACTCTAAGATACATCACAACATGTTTTAACTGTTTAGGCTGAAGTTAATAAATAGTTATTCTTGTACTTTTAAATATGTAACTGCCACATTTAACTAATTTTCTTATTCAAATGCAGAATCTTTTACAGGAATGCAGGAGGCTGGAACAGCAGGGAAATGAAATCAGAAAACAATGAAGCCAGAGAGACCATTGAACTGACTGTAAGTATGGTAAGTACACATTTCCGTAGCAAAAGGAGAAAGCTTCTACCATAGTTGTAATAAGAAATAGATTATTTTTTGAGGAAGAAATAAATGAAACATTTCAGAAACCAACCTTAGCAAGTATCTTACAGAATCTCTTTTTGCAGCTAGCAGCAGTTCTAAAGAGAAGAACTTTTCTAGACATAACCTACACGGGAATTGACAATGTTTTCTTCCAAAGGACTTAGTATCCCTTAATAAGGGATTTCTAAAGTGAAAACTCCCCAGCCACTGAAATGCTTTACTCACCAGAGTAATGACTGATTTGCGCGGCCTTGCTGTATCGCAAGTTCAGCCTGTCCAATTTGGAGGCCAGCAGCTTAAGGGCGATATTGCAAGCTGAAGATCTAAATGAAGTAAGAGAGGTAATAATATCCAGAAGTAAGCTGCACTCCTTCAGAATAAGAAACTGAATTCAGTTTGTCAGCATATGCGTGCTTACTAACACGAATGTAACAGTTCATTATTTGCAGAGAAAAGCACACTTTATTCTTGTCTCTACTTACATGTTGTACATAAATGGCAATCTGCTCTTCGACAAAGCCTTCATGTGGGAATATACAAAACTGGCCACTTGCAGACTGCTCTCCCTCATTGCCACGTTAGCTATCGCTGTTATCAAAGGAAGGGCAGGCCTTGTCTCAAAGATAACAGCACAAGCCATCATTCGCACCTCAGGGGGAAGCGTCTGGTCCGCAAGGATCTGGATGAGATAGCCCTGCACCTGCAGAGAGGAAACACATTGTTAGGAATTACCAATAACTTTGACTTTCTTTGCAGAATGGATCCACATGTAACCCACATGCAATACAGGAAAAGAGGTCATCATCCCTGCAGAAATGTTTCCTGATCTGGCTTACTACATGGTTCCTCATCAGTTTATTAGCACAACTGAAGGGGCCACACAAGAACAGCCCCATGGAGAAGGGCTGGCACTGATCTGAAATAAATGTCCATGTATCAAAAAGACATCAGCACAGCTCTTTGCATTCATAGGCTGACATTCAAAGATCAGTGAATAAATTTGGAAGAAATAACTGTAGATAATAAGACAGATTTGTTCTTTGGAGTAACCTCACTGACACAGTGAGCCTGTCAATAATTTTAGGCCACTTTTACAAGGGACACTTCAGCAGATCACCAAAGCCAGTCTGAGTGAAGTCTGTCTTGTACAACACCTTCAGATATCTACACCATCCGAAAGGCCAAACTCTTGCCACGCTAGCAACCTCAGTGGTCGGCGGGAGGTCACCAGTGACTCAACCAACTCCAGGGAAAGGTCTACAAGAAGCAGACCAATGGCAATATTTTGCCTGGGAAGTCACCAGAAGGTCTCTGTCTCTCCTTCTGACCATTGAGGAAATTTAAGTTACACATTTGAGTTTTAGGTGGCTAAATTTTCACAATATATAGCTAGCACCGGACTTAACTAGTTATGTCAGTTGACTCCAGGAACACTGCTGATATCCTTCTGGAAGCTTCCTACTGAACAATATTTATTACATCTTAGTAGAAAACGTCAGCTGAAATATAAGCTTGTATTCTGTTCTTAAAAATAAGCAAACATGATGAAACCACAGACGTTATGTTATTGAATTAATTACCCTCAAAGGGTATATTCTCCTTCTCTAATTCCTCAAGTAAAGAAATCCCTGTCAGATGCTACTTACTGTTTTGGGGTCCTTCCATGCTGTTTTTCTCAAGGCCATGATGGCATCTATCTGAATGTGGGTCGGGATATCAGAAGCGCTGGATGAAGATATTGGAAGGAACTTCAGGATGCGCTTCATGCTGGCTGGTTCTCCCATGTTACCAATGCATTTCAGAGCTAATTTCATTTTGTCTTCACGGCCCCTGCTGATTGCTTCATCTGCCAGGTCATGGATGGGCTACAGACAAAAAAACACAGTTCAACCTTTTCCAGCTAAGGTATACGTACATTGCCTACAGTGTTCCCCCTGCCCATCAAAAAGCCTACCACAATAAAGAAATGGTTTTAATAAAAGTGTTCACAAGTGATGGCTGAGGGGGAAAAAAAAAAAAAAGAATGTGAAAACTGTGTTTTCAATGACAAAATTATTGTCTACATTAGTAAAATGATTTATTGCCTTTATTCTAAAGGAGACCAAGGAAATGAGTGTTTGTCCAATTGACAGCTGATAGTCAATCAAAAAATGTCCAGTTGACATTTTCATACTGTATCTGAAAACAGTTTAGCCAAAGTAGTGTAAATTAATAAGCTATTAGGAGCAACCTGAGAAAAAGCCACCCACCTGAAGAGCTTCTTTAGGACAACCTGGGGTCTGAGAACAGTATCTATTGACCACAGAACTGTATCCCAAGCAGGCAACTTGCTGAAGCATGGGATTTTTCTGAATTCGAGAGCTAGTCATTAAATCCTAGGGGGAGGAAATAAATAAAATTAAAATTGGTATTTAATACAATGCTTGGCAAAGCTTTCAGAGAAGAAAAATCATCACAGCTTATCTAAGGGGAATAATTTCAGAAAGATTATTGTTCACATCCAAACAAATTAAATCAGCTTGTAGACATTTTATTTGCAAGCTTCACTTAGGACCTTAATTCCACTGTGGTTTCAACATAAAAAAGCACATGTATTAGTTCACAGAGAGACGTTTTGTTTTTCCTCAATTGAGCATCAAAGTATGAAAATTATGGGTACACAACAATCAGTAAATAGAACAATGAGTGCCTCAATTATATTAATGGTGCATTGACAGTTAATATTCTTTTTTTCCTGTTTAAGAAGAGGAATATTGACTAGAGATGGAAAAAAATCCTGCTCAGAATAAATGCTTGCACTATTCACAGTGACAACTATTTGATGTTTGTACTAACATTTTAACTTGCAGCACTTTCCAGTTTACAGGAATATTTTACAATTAAAAGAGCAATTCAAATGATGTAATGCATAAATCACCATTTATGTTTCAGAAGCAAGAGATAATGTGGACAAAGATGTGTCTCTAGAAGGCATGATACACAACTCCCACAGACTAAAATGGGAATTACTCTCAGAAACTGTTATGAGAGAAGGGCTTTTATATCACTACAGCAAAATGAAGACACGTTCTCCTCTGATATACATAACGCCAAATGAAGTTCATGGATCAGCATTTATGCAAAATTGGTACATATGATGGGAGAATACATTCTAATAAACTTTATAATTAAAAGTTGTCATTAATTATCATTCCTTTTGTTATCAGGTTGGAAAGATTCAAGTAGATTTACTCACTGCTGCTATTGGAAGAGTGTGTTCATCAGCTTTCATTAAATGGAGAGCCAAAGAAACAGTTAGAAGAGTCTGAACATAGTTAAGGTCATCACTGCGAATTCTGTTCTTAATGAATTTTAGTGCTTCTGCGGTGCCACTTGCAGAAACTGCACTCAACAGCCATCGCCTGCAAGCATGTTAGAAAAAGAAGTCCTTAATTTAACTCTCAATTCTCCAGAAATGAAGAGTTTCTTAGCAGGTTGTACAATGAAATACCTGTAACGAGGCTTATCTGAAACTTGTCTCCAGACAGACTCAAGAGCATCAGCACTCGCTATCCGGCAGAGCTGGACCAGCTCTAAGAATCTGTATGGAACATCATCGTGGAAATCTTGCTGGTTATTCACGACTATGTGCTGCAGTGTTTCTACTATCTGCACAACATGAGAGAGAGAAGAGACACAAAATTAAATCCTTTGGTCATATTTCTGATTTGATCATATTTCTGATCATTGTTACGTTTTTTCATTAGGAGAGTGATTCAAAGACCTAAAAATTCTATACCCGTTGTTCAGGGTTTTTTGTCTTGATCAGCTGAAGTGGCATCTGTGGCAGCACGGCCGGGAAGTGGTAACGAAGGCTGCCATAGCTCTGCATGGCAACGTCCGGGGCACTGCTCCGCTCACTTCTCACTTCCAGCAAGGTAAGCTGTTGTCTGCCACGGGACAGACAGGAATAAAAAAGCGTCATGAAAGGGACAAACTAGCTCTCCCTCCAGCTGCCTCAGCTGTTGGTTTGGTGATACTGAGAACACTTCTGGTCTTTCATCACAGTAAAATCTTACAGTTTGCTAATGGATGAAGTCTTCAAATTGGTACAAAATAGTATTAGAGTTATCTACTACGAAATCAGTTCTGAGGAACTAAACCATCGACTTCCAAATGACAGTACAGGCTTGGAGTAATCAACGATCTCATTTCTGTGTGCAACATCTCCCCCCGACACTATAAATCATCCCCTTCTCAGGGCAGACAGAGTAGTAAAACTACAATCTTATGGTATAACTAAGCAAAAGAGTTTCTCTCCTTTTCCGCCATGAAATTGTAGCGCAAAGTTCACCAGGATACAAATAACGAATGGTTTGCCACATTTTTAAGAGTGTGGAAACCCAAAGTATGAGTACTTGCAGCTTTACCCAACTGCTGCTGGGCTTAATTCTCATCTCTTTTCAAGTGGGGGTAAAGGGACCACCAGAACTTGCAATTATTCTCGCTTTGAGAAGCAACCCCACATCCTGCCTACCTTGCTTCCATGACAGCAACCCCAGTAGGCTCACTGAACGGGGAGATCTGATACACCTGCTGCGACACAACCTCCGTGATCAGTGTGATGCCATCCGACTGCTTCAGCTTGTAGGAGAAAGCTGTGGTCCCTTTGGTGAGCCTTTCTTTCTAGAGAAGCACAAAGAGACCAAAGAGTGCATGGGGATAGATGGCTGGGCGTGCCGTGAGGAAGGTCATTTCACATCTCACATACCATCATGTCCACAGGGCAGGGATAGATGTAAGCCATTCCAACACTCTTCTGCACCTTTTCCTGGCAATTATTCTGGTCCACAGTTTTGGTAACAGTGACTCGGCCATTCTTCCTGTCTTCCTGGACGACATACCTCGTGTGGCAAACACCTCCAATTCCAGCCTGAGTAGAACAGTAGAGAGAGTGAGACTTCCAACATATCAGGATTTCACGGCATGAGGGGAAGTTTTACTGCAGGGAGATTCAGAAGTACCAGTAGGAAGGTGAGGATGCACTGAACTATGTTTTGGGCAGAGAAAAACTGTTTGGGTAAGGATACACTGAACTATGTTTTGAAATCTCTTACCATTGCTCACAATTAAACCTACTGAACTGAAAAACAGACATACAAACACACAAACTCAGTCAAGGAACTGAGAAAAAGTGATCAATTAATACCAACAATGAACAACTAAAATGGATCCAGTTGCTGTGCCAGGGAAGCTACATAACAAATACATTCATAGCTAACAATTCCTTTTCTTGAAAGTGTTGCATTTCACATAAAGCAATTTTACAAATGTCTTTTAAAAAAATCCAGCAGAAGAAATTTCTTCAACACATAAACACATTTTCTAAGTGAACAAAAGTCAACAGTTTTTCATGATGTATGGTTGAAAGTAGATTCAAATAAACAGAAATGTGGAAGAAAAGCACCTAAACAGAACACATCTTTTCAGCAAAGCAGTTTTAGAATGGGAAACACAAACCTCTTGCAATTCATAGACATTCTGTGATTTTTTAATGGTAATCTGCAGCATGTTCAGTGGTCCTCTCAATATGTTAACACAGAATTCTGGGCAGTCTTCTGGGCCATAAATGTTTCCGATCCGTCCACTGCTGTATTCAAATTTGAAGGGCCGGGTGAAACACGATGATAGGATTTGAGTGATTTTGGAAGATCGAGTGAATGGATCCCGGGGCCAGACTCCATTGTATTCCTCCACTTGTGGAGAGCGGACCTGAGAAGAGGTTAAAATAACATGTTCGTGTGAATAAAATTTCTTTGGTACTAAACACGTAAACAGGCTGGCAGAAACTAACCTAATCACTACTTACGTACTCTTTCCTCCCAAATTTAGGCTTAGATAGCCATATAGCAGTTGATTCTTTGATTCTTCCATCTGTTGCTTGTGCTGTAAAATGACTATTAGTCCTGCGGGCTTAGTAGTGTTCTTTTGTGGTACAGAAACAGTTAACACATCCCTGTTACCTCTTGGGAAGATTTTAAACAGCTTATTCACATTAACTATATAGGGGAAAATGATTCAAATAAAATTCTCCCAATTTTTTCAGCCTTAAATTAACTGTACCATGTTCTGCTTTAGATTAAATTTAACACTTAAAAAGGTAAAAATATTCTGATTTCCCTCAAAAAAATAGTTCTAGAATGTTTCATTTTAATTTCCCCCCTCAAAATATTTGTTGCTCTGACTAAACAAGTTGCCATATTTGATCCATAATTCTGAATTGCTTACATCAACCCAATTTTTTTGTTTCTTTATACATACAGAGATGCAGTGGAAATCAGAAGCAACTTCACTGGCTTTGTTGAAGTTACTGCAAGTTCAGGTGTGTCTCTCAGGGCACAGCCTGGTGCACAAAAAGCAACAATCTCAGGATGAAGACTATAGTGAGAAGTACAATCTCTAGCTCGTAATTTTGCCATCTTGCCTTCATTAAGGAAAGAAGATCCACAGCTCTTCTAAAACCCTTGAGAGCTGTCCTTTTTGACGCCTTTCACTTTTTTTTCAACATGTAAACATAATCTACACTTATTAATTATTTGCATGACCATACACCTGCATTTTTACATACCCAACTCCTGTCTCCCCACAGAACTTGGAAATGTTTGTTGAGAATTGAACTGAATCTTGAAATCTGAGCAGGCTTGAGTGCCTTGTGTTAGAAATAAACATTTTCTAACAGAATCCTTGGTACCAACACCTCTATTTTTGTTACAAAGTCTCGAGAAGCATCTGCTACAAACAATTTTCACAACAAGCACATGTAAGCAATTGGGTGCTAAATCGCTCCTCAATTTTGATACTTTGGTTTGCAGATCATTCTCTGTAACCTCCAGCACTAGGTCTCTGGTTCTGTTCCCTACAGCTGTCTTAGAACACAGGTGAGCAAAATGCCATGAAATGAACATGACTTGCAGTATCAGTTGGTATGTTTGGAACAAGACACAGCCCCTACCTTGAGGAGGTAAACATTATCTGATAGCCCACTGATCTCTAGCTTGCAGCTCCAGCGCACGCCAGCTCTGGCCAAACTTCTTTCTTGAAGCCCGTTCAACATAAGGCCTTCATAGCTGAACAGGTAATTCTTTCTGCTACTGAATCCTGGGTCTGTGGGGAATAGCAGCCATTTTCACAACAGCTGTAAGCATATGCTAATAAATAGTCACCATAACAAAGTCACCAAAAGTTTATAGACAGAAAACTACTTACCGATGTCAAACTTCTGGCTACCTACAGAAAGAAATGGAAAAAATCACATGAGTAACATCCACACCAAACCTAATTGTTTTCACTGAACTTAAGGAAATTCCAGGAAAGAGGAACGAAGAAGGGACGTGTAAGCTTACCTACAAGGGTGAGCACTAGTGCTAGTATGATTCCCCTCATAGTGAAGGTGAATGGGGCTCTGCCAAGCATGGTGAGACTTTTATGGAAGAATGCTCAGGAACACGTGGCTGTTTTCTGCTGAATTCTCAAGTTTTTTATCTGTTTATGTAAACATTTCCTTTTTGCAATCATACCTTCTCTTCACATGGAATAAAGAATATCAAGTCACACCTCGGCATTTCTGACATAAAACTTCTGTTGGATTGCCCAAAAGTTTCAGCTTATCCTAGGGAAACACTTTTACCAGGTCATTTACAATAAATTTGCAATAGATATGTTATGTGCTTTCCTAGATTGAGTCATGGCTGGCTGCTGGTACATGGTCCTGCCACAGATGAGATTGGTTTTGCCCAGGTTGTGGTGACCTGGCACCTGACCCAAGCTGTTATCTAACTGATAGGAGCCCAATTAGCAGTCAGCGTCATCTACATTGACTGCGTTCTCTCTCTTTCCTCAACTTTGGTTTATGGCCACCCGTGTAGGCAGGAGACTAAGCTAGATTAACCTTTGCTATTCATGTATTCATATGTGCACCAAAGCACTTTAAACGTCCTACCAAGAAACAATATATGGAATGTATATATTTATTCAAATCACAGGATCAACGTGTCCTTTCAGCTCTGGTCACACTGACCAGGAATATTTTTTAAATGAACAAAGGTTTCATAAGCATTCTGTAAATATTTTATCTTCCAAGGTAAATGACAGTTAAATGTGAACAATTAAAACCTGCAGAGATCTCAGCAGTGAAGCAGGGGGGATAGAAGTGCAGGTCAGCTAGAACTTTCACATTTCCTCAGGAGCCAAATACAAAACGCAGCCAAGTACCTGAACTGATAGAGGCTTGCAATCAACTTCATTGCTACCAGTGATTTACATAGATAGCGCAAGAACACATTCACAAAATGGTCTGTTCTAGAAATGTCAGAGGAGCATGGAGGCAACAGGTCAGGCATCTTCAGAAATGGGAGATGCTCAAAAAGTGCTTGAACCAGAAGTTTTTTTTGTCAACCCTACAACAGAGTCCTCCAAAGTGAGCTGGGTGGCAGCTGGACCAACAACAACAAATGCACAGGGTCTTCTGAGTTGGAGGATGTTTCTGCAGGGGCAACTTCAGGCAATGCAATAAACTGTGGGCTTCAAACCAAACGAAAATTTGGTTTAATTTTCGTTTAATTTTTTGAAAATTTGGTTTTATTTTAATAACCTTTAATTCTATTCTAATTCAAAATCTGTGACATACTGGTTCTCCAGTCACTTTATTTCTGCTCCCACAACACCCGTAAGACTTACCAAAGAGAGTGTTTTGTGGCAAACACTTCTTTATTGACCATAACGAAGTACGTGTCTTCTATTCCGGCAGTTGCTAGCAACTACTCTTCTACTATTCCTGGATTGTCAGTCCCACAAGCCTTGACTTTTTCAAATGGATTTCACTGGGGCTTCAAATCCACCTGGGGTCCTGCAACCTCTCCTTTGGCAACTGCTGTAGAATTCATGTCAAAGGATGACGATGTTGCAGAGATCTGCCAGAAGTGTCTCCTTTTCCATGATTATCAGTCTGCTTTTATGTTCAAGCAGACAAGCATACTTTGTGTCTCAAGTGCTAAATTTTTCACAATGATATATGGCCAGCTCTTCCCTACCATCATAACTAATTTTTTACAGCTGACCATTTCTTTATAACAAAGGTATCTGTTATGCATTGCGGTTAGTTGCAAGACTTGCACAACTCAAACAAACAAACAAAAAAAAAACAACACAAAAAGCAAGCAAACAAACAAAAAACCCCAACCACTTGAATAAAGGAACATGAGTACACCGTCAATGTGACAACTAGAACACAGCAGCATGCCACCAGGTGATGGTCTTTGTTTATTTGTTTAGCTACAGTGCAACTTTGCTGGGAACAGTGAACATCAGAGACCAGACATTGTAACAAACGGTAATAAAATCACCAAACAATATATTTCTTTCAGAGATCAGATTTGGATCATACTGTATCTACCTTTCATACCTTGTCATCTACTTCTCTCCCAAATTAGACTGAGGGTAGTGATGGTGAAGAAGCAAGTATGTCTTCACACACAAAAGCTTCATGGTAACTGGAAATTCAGAAAAAACAAATAATAAAAAAGGCACACAAGTAACAGAATTCAACACAGAGAGCATTCCCATTGTCCTGGAATCCTGAATTTATTTTCTGTTCAAAAATAACCTGTTTAAACTGGTATTATTTGGAGATTTATTACATAGTTACCTTGGCCCAGTTAAGTATACATACAGTGACCTCTGAGAAGACCAAGGATATGGTGTGATTGTTTTCATACACGTGGGAGTGTATTTGTCCTGCTGCATGTATGCAGAGCAAATCTGTAGAAGCTACCGGAAGCCGTACTTCAGATGTAGAAAGGGGCTGTTTGGTAGGGACAAAGTTTTCGTAAGTAAAGCTTCCTTTTTTTTTTTTTTTTTTTTTTTTTTTCCCCCTCCCCCAAACAGCATGTTTTGCAAAGCTTTATTTTATCATGAAATGTCTTTCATGGAATGAAAAGCTTAACAACTGTAAACTAATCTGGGAAAGGAAGTTCTGCCTACCTAATCAGACCTATATTTATGGTACAAGCACTCTGCCATTATGTATACTGGAAAACAAGTCTAGATAGAAGCACACAAAGCATGTTAAAGATCTTATGAATTAAAACATCAGAGTGTGAGAGAACCATTCATCTTTTCAGTATCACGCGCAGGTAGCTAACAATAACTGTGTAATGTCACTGTCACCAGCAGCTGGTACTTCTTGTTCCTTCTTCAGTAGGCCGCTTGCCCTGTTATCTCAAACAGGCACCCCCG
This sequence comes from Penelope pileata, assembly GCA_013396635.1. Taxonomy (NCBI): domain Eukaryota; kingdom Metazoa; phylum Chordata; class Aves; order Galliformes; family Cracidae; genus Penelope; species Penelope pileata. The sequence continues at coordinate 732,356 of WBMW01004394.1, forward strand.
TGTAGTACACACCTGCGTGGCATACCTGGGAGCAGCCTCCCCCCCTCAACAAGTCTCTCATTAAGATCCTGAAGCGCTAATGCACTGCAGTGGAAACAACGTGACCACGCTACCAACCAGGCCATCTGCAATGTTCATACCGTTATTAGCCATAGCGACCGATTTAAAGGCTTCCTGATCGCTGCACAGAGAGCAGCCCAAAAACTCTACACAATGCTCTCCTTCTTCAGAGAGAAGGCACTGACCCTGTACCCTAGGCTTCCAGAACAGGCCCATGAGGTCAGTTCAGGACACAATTCCATACATCCAGTACAGTTGATTCTTCCATACAGGTATTCAATTGAACTTCCACTTCTATGACATGCTTTAACTCTGTGATCCGTAAGTTAGTACAAGATATTTTAGTTCCTAATCATTCAATAGGCACAAAAGATTAAACAAGTAAAACTACTTTGCTCTTCAAAGGCATTATTATCCTAAAAGTTTGTCATGAAAGATCGTCTATTAAAATAGTCCCATTAAACAATCCAGGGAGACACGTTTAAGTGTCCCCAGAAAGCATCAGAGAACGCAATTACTCCAGGACAGCAGCAGCCCCTAGTGGTGCCCTGATAATTGCCTCAACTATGGATTTACAGATCTTCAGTAAACTGCTTTCAAAATAAGAATCTTGCATGTAAATTACTGCTCTCCTACTTAGAATCATAGAAAATCCCAAGTTGGAAGAGAACAGAAGGATCAAGTCCTGGCTTCACAAAGGACTACCAAACTTCAGACTCTGAGAGCATTGTCCAAATGCTTCTTGAACGCTGGCAGCTCAGTGCTGTAACCACTGCCCAGGGGAGCCTGTTCCAAGCCACAACCACCCTCTGGTGAAGAACCTTTTCCTAACACCAACCTGAACCTCTCCTTCCACAGCTTCATGCTGTTGTCAGTATATTAAGTTTTTCAGCTTACATTGTTGAGTATGCTTTTGAATAAAAGTTTTTACTCTTCAACAACTAAAACGTATGCAAGTTCTGTCCAGTATAGTGAGGAAGGTGTAAGCTTGGCAGAGCCTATATAGATGGTATGAGTAACAATCATTTATTGAGAAGGAACTGGAGAAATGTTTTTTAAAGTCTTTCTTTTAAAAATGTATGATATTTGTATTCTTTTCACTCTGATTACCCATGCAGGGAAGAGAGCTAACCAAGAAGATCAACACATACAAGTCTGCTTCTTTATGGATAGAGAATGGCTCTCACACAGCAAGCATCCTCTGCAACTTGCATTGGCTACTACTTCAACTCAAGCTGCAAGTCAAGGCACTGAACTAACCAGCAGAAACTCCAGAATTTTTCTATCTTAGCTCCTTGGAGCATTCCGGTTTCCTTTCTTCTTACTGTATTGCTATTTTTCCAGCTAGTCCAGTCATTCTATTACATCCAGTTGTGACGATAAAGGGCACAGCAGCAATGTAATTTCAAAGTATTCTAAGCTTCAGAGTTTTTTTTCCTTCCAATGACCTTGAGAAGTGCAGAAGTCCCATAGGCACCTTCCAAAAGGTTAATTTTACTAGGGTTGGAGCTATACTCGTGCTAACAAATGTGTGAGCAACCAAAGGAGAAGAGATGGACGTGTAACGGGCAAGAAAAAGTGGATGAATTGATTCAGGTGTAAGAGACTTCAAAACATCTCATCTGTACATTTCCCTGAGGCTACATCAAAAATCTCAGAGCCCACTAAAATGAAGAATAAACAAAACAAAACCAGCATCAGATTTGTTGACATAGTGAACGTGGGCCCTACAGCCATGATTAGCTGAAAAAAGTGTTCACAAATCACAGAACCAGGGTTTCTTAGAAGAGACTTACACATTTATTATTCACATTTGAAATAATTTGATTCCTGACCAAACCACTGAAAGTCCTAATGTATCTGTAGAGTATCACTATAAAACAATTTAAAATACCATGTAAAATAATATTATGGATGTGTTTCATTTTATCGTTTCTCAGCATAATCATTTTGTCTATTTACAAATATATAAAGATTTTGCGCTTTAGGTCATCTGAAATATCAAAGAGGTATTTTCAAGTCACACAAATTAATAAATATAGAACTTGTTTTGTTAAAAATCTACAGCATCCTGTACATTCAAGTTGCGGCAAAAAGAAGTCTTAATGCCAGTTACACTTGAGACGTAAATGAATGTTTCCAATTATTAATCAATTCCTAGAAGTGCTATTTGTCTGTGATGAAACAAAACATTAAGATCCAATATTTCATTACAGCCAAAGTTTCAGACCATTGCTTCATTCACAGAATCACAGTTTCTGCTACTAGAAAAATATCAAAGCTTTTATATACCTTTAAATAAGCATCTTTCATGAGTTGCAAGAAAGAGAGGCAAGAAATGGTCTAAAAAATAAAAGCCATGTGCACGCACATATACACACACACACCACAGTTCCAATCACCACATAATCCTTCAGAAGGAGGATCAAACTCACAGCATTCTGTTCCACTTTAGAATGGTAAGTTTATGAACATCTCTAACAAAACAGCAGGCAACCCTAGGAAGTCTAAGGCAGTTGCTCTATGCGCAAGTTTCTACATAACAAAGAGTGCCAACTTCAGAGTCTTCCTGCAACTGTGCATTACTTGATTTCTTCTTCATCACTTTCCTCCCACTGATTTGGCTTGCTGTCTCCAGCAGATTTTTTTAATGCAGCATTGGAACTGGTAAAAAGATAAAAAGTTACAGTGTAAATCACTATACGTTCCATTACAAATTACACTTTACATCATAACCGTGATTCTCTCTGATTATGTTTAAGGTATTTTGCTATATATCAATCATACAGGAAGTCTAGTCCAGGTTTTAAGTTACCATAATTTATCACTGCTCTAAAAAAAGACTCCAGCACTACGGGAAAACAAACAAACAACCATCCACATCAGCTACCTGTTACGGGAAATATACTGAGATGTCTGACAGGGTTCAGCTGAAATAGGACCACTCAGCATCCAGTGAGGTTTTCTTTGCCGAGATGTGGAGTTCACCAGCCGATTGTCTTGGTCAGAAGCTAGAAGGCATACACGTCATCAGTTAACATACACTACAGCCAAAAACATTTGAAGGACTACATTCTTTAAGTCTTCAGCAGAAAAAAAGAGTAAAACTAGCACAAACACCCTCCTCCCCATTTAAAGCATGTCTACAATAATAAACACAGCTAGAAACACTAGAACTTGGAAAAAGTTAATTACAAATCAAAAGCTTTCGTGTACAGCCTTAAATCTCATAAGTTGCTCACAGATCATTAAAATGAAGCCATTCTTCATGAGCAACAAGGCAAATAGCCTGTTCCCAAGAATAAAAATGTTTTCCTACTATGGGAACACAGTATCACTATCTTCTAGGTGAAAGGAGGAGAAAGCATATTACAATAGCTCAATTGGAACCAAATACTTGCTTCCTAAGAAGGCACTTGGAGTTGTCACATTTTCAGAGTGCTTGTAATCAGCAGACATCTTGTAATCAGTAGACATACTTAAGAACTGTTGCTTCAACCATGCTCCTCTATCTTCTTCAAATGCTTTTCTCTAAAAAAAAGAAATGACAGTTTACAGTTATGACCACAAGAACAAGCTTAGTCCATATGAAATTGATGCCATTCCATCTAAAAAATCAAAAGTTGAGACACATTCATGCAACTAAGGCAAGCCAGCAGTATAACAGAATTACAGTCACACAAGTGAGGTTTTGACTCCAACAAGGATTAGCTGAGGAAGTATTTATTTACAAGCTAAACCCCACGGTTTGTTTCACAGAGGTCTGAATAATCCTTTCATTTTACTGCTCTCCACCCCAGTGGCATAGTCTCCTATCACTGTCTCGTGTTCCCCTGCCCCACAGGGCAGGACTAACTCCTGGAGATGCCTCATTTCTGGGCAGCTGCCAACAAGGATTACTGCTTAAACATCAATCCCCAGCCTTCTCATAACCAAATAAAAGCAACATTGAAAATAGCACTGATTACTTCCATACAAAACTGGGGCAGAAAGAAAGAAGATGTTTCCTTTTCTAATCACTCTATGAGCACAGAAGAGGAAAACTCTGGCTGAAGACAATCTTCAAAAGATGCAAAGGCTGTGGAATCAAGAGGCAAGGTCCAATCTCCAAAAACCATCAGCGAAACAGGATGTTCCCATCATATAAAGTATTTTTACTGTATCAGTAGAAAACAGAGCAAGCTCAACTCTAATGCAAGCTTTTTCAAAAATACCTAGAAGCAATACTGTAAGCCTTATACTTCCTTTATTTCTCCTTTCAAATTAAAGCATTCTAACATTCAGAAGCACAGGTTAATTTACGTTGCAATACAGTCTTAAATATGTCTGGGCAAATGTATTTATTACCACTCCAAACTTATGAAGGTAAATTCAAGGTCAAACATTACATTCAAGAACTCATTAAAATGCAAGTAAAATGAACTGAGAAAGTTGAAGAATGCATGTCTATATATGTAATGGCCTGAGTCAGTATTTGTCGCTATGTGACCTGCTGGTGTGCCAGTATCTCAAGTAAAACTCAAAACATGGTGCTCTTGATGTTTCACGTTCTTTCCTTCTCAGCTTGTAACATCCTTCATGTTCTGACCCCAACTACCAGCTAGACAAAAAGACACACATGCTAGAGCTCATTTAGAGAAATACCTGCCCCAATTCCCTCTCAGTATGTATAAGTTTACTGGCCAGTTTAACTACAAGAACACAAAATGGCCCTACTAAGGCAAAAACAGCAATTATTTTGGCTTTCTGCAAAACAGGTTTCCATGAAAATTTAGAAATCAAGTATCTTTGAGAATTCAATCCTGCAGCCAAATTTGAAGGTAATTTGCATAAGCCTTGCTGTGTTAGAAAGCTAAACTAAAACAGCATCTAATCAAGTATTCAAAGAATAAGCAGACTTATTTTTCGGAATTACACAGACTTTAAAAGCTGCAAGAAATGAGTCATCTCAGTTGCAGCAACTGCATTTTCCAATATACACAAAAAAAATTGGTGGTTCTTGTTTTTGGGGATTTGGTTTTTTGATTGTCGGTTTTGGTTTTTTGGGGTTTTTTGGGCGGGGGGGGGTGGAAAAGAGGTTTTGGGTTTTTTTGTGAAACGTCAGCTGAATAACCTGCTGCAATGACCTAACACCTACAGAGAATAAGCTTTCTGTATAAAAATGTTAGCAAATAAATACTGTGTTAAATACTGTGTTTGAGGTAGTTTTCAGTGCATATTAATAAATTCTACTCTTATAACAATATCTCATCTTCCACAGGATTTCCTTTTCTAATACCTTTCCACTTTTCTAATACCTCTAGTCCTAATCTAATAGCAGCTTCTGTAAAACTCCTTCGTTCTTTCTCAAAATTCTTTTTTTGTTCTCGAAATAGTCTCCACTCTTCCTGAAGGCGCTCTCTCTCTTCCAGCAAATAGCAGTCCTGTAGTAGCAGAGTGGTGTCATCATCACACGGAGACATGAGCTGCTGCTGCAGATATAAAGCAACAAAATACAGAAATATTTATTTGGGAATGACTATTAAGATGTTCAGGATTTCCATAGATTCAGTTTAAGTTTGATAAGCAAACAAGGCAGTTGGTAGGGCCAGAGTTTCAGGCAGCTAGCAGAACACCTCTGTTCAGGCAGTTGACCTCATCAGCCCCCCTCGTGTTTGTTTACCTCCCCCAGAATTTCTCCTACCAGGATTACAAACTCATTAAATTACCAGCTGAATAGCACACTTAGACCAACCACTAAGGCATTCTATTTAAAAGGCATTATCAATAAAAAGAGAAAAGCTCAGAGTGAGAAGTGACACATTTACAAGAGTTAAAAATCAGGGATTCAGTCAAAAAAAAGAACAAAGTTTAAAGCCTGCTACCTGTAAGAGTTGTTGCTGAGTTTTGATCATTTCTTTACATTGCTGAATTTCTAATTCTAGCTTTTCAGTTTCCAGCTCGTGGTCTTCCCTTGAAATTACATCTTTATCATTCAAAGCTCCTGAATGCACACGTGACACTAAGAGAGAGGGGAAAAAAGTTACTTAAAAAAACACAGAAAATTTACTCACAACACTGGGGACTCAGAGCTACATCAAAGATTTTTAAGCTGTATTTGTTTCATTCCAAAAGATACATACAGTATATTCAAAATTACTTTTATCAGGCCAAGTGTGTGTATGCACAACTAGGCATTATTGTCATTTTTTCTGAACTGGATATTAAAACATTCCCTCAGGTAAATCACAAGCCTGTGCTGCAATAGAAGTGTCACATGAGACAACCACTTGTTTCAGCAATTATTTAAAAGAAAAATTAAGACAAATGAAGATTTCTTTTCACTGATACGTCGTTGCCTATTCTGAGCTCACTTTTGAAGGGCTTGTATGTTCCTTAAAATATAGCAGTAACTATATATATATGATAGATAAAAAAAGATTTTTCCCTCAAGTTCTATGAAAGAGAAGCAGAGCTCACAGTCGGAAGACTGCGTGCATATTTTTAGCTCAGAAAGGGAATGAATTAGAGAGGAATACAATGCATCCCTATACAATCACGTATTGCATTATTTGATTTCATGCACAGCTATCACAGCATTTGTAATAAGTTGAATTTTGATCCCCTGATGACAGTGTTTAAACTTAGCAAATACTAAGGGACTAGAACATGGTCATCTCTATACATTTAAAAAAAAAAAAAAAGGCCAAAAAATGAAAACAAGTGACTCTCAGAAAACTGCAGATTTAACAGTTAGCTACACAAATCAAGTATTACTCAGAATAAGTGATCTTAAAATCCTTTCTATGGTATATATATATTCTTATAGACCATCTGCTCTTTTATTTGCAACTGCATTCGTGACCTTCTCAGTCTTATTCCTGACTGCAAACATCCTTGTGGTAGCAGCAGCATTTGCTTACACTGGAAAATAATACTAGGAAAGAATTTTATATATTTTTAGCTGTCTTTTAATGCTGTTTAACAGCTGGAAATGAGAAGAGCCCAGTACCATACCATCAACCAGTTCACTTTAGAATATCAGCAGAAGCCTTAGAGGTATGGATGTGACAAGCCCAAACTCCAAAAAGGATTTGCATATCTTGCATCCAATTACTTCAAATTGTTATATCTGCATTACTCAAACAGCTCAAAGAAGTGTGGAAATACAACCAACATTTACATATTACAGGGCATGTATTTCCAAAAGAAAAATAATTATTTCTTCAGAAAGTTGTTTACTGTGTCAAATTACTATGTCTGTTGTCAGGATATAAGGCTTGCTATGCAATTGCTTTAATTTTCTACAATTTAAACTCATATAGAAAATATCAATCATAAGCCTTGTCAGGAAGTCCACCAGGTCACAATTCCTTCCGCTTTAGTTTCCACTTAGTTTAGACAGATACTAAAGTAAATCCAAATAGCATGACACCAAATGGAATTATCAGCAGCATTTTATATGTACTTGTAATAGAGCTAAATATCACCTTGGTTATCCAGCTTTTCAACGTGATTTTTCAACATTCTCCATTGTTTTCTTATGCTGTTGGTAAGCTGTTCTCGCACAGTTTCACATGACAGTTCCCACATATTCTCTTTATTTAACTCTCCAATGTCCTCCTCCAAGTCTGACAGTACCTGTAGAAGTAGACACAAGGTCTGCTGCAAACCACCTTACCATTCTGAAAATACAAACTTGTTTATTTAAATATGTATATAGGGTTTTACTTCTCTTTGGTAAAATAAACCGTATACACAGCAAAGATTTTTCCAGGTTCTTCTACTGCAAGTCTTCCAAGAAGAACTTTACCTTTTCCATGATCACATGGCTTCAGCACTACAAACAATCACACAGATCTAATTTTAACTGAAGAATACTTACTGGTCCATCTTCAGACCTTTCTTTAGGTTTTTGTTTCTGCGGTGGAAGAAGTGAAATAATCTCTTTCTTCATTTGCTGAAGAACTTTTTTAAGCTCAGCATTTTCCAACAAAAGTTGTTTTTGGCGTTGCTCATAGTCACTTAACAGAACTTTGTACATTTCTTCTTCATTTCTAGAAGCAGAAATCTTACAGTAGCAAGACGACAACATAACATATGCTTCAATTAATGTTCTAGAACAACTACAAGTTCACCTGGCTTCCGTCTTATCAGTCCGCCATGCACCTCTCTTCCCATCAGCTCTACCAACATAATTTAGAACTTCCATAGCTACAAATGAAAAGGATATTTCAAAGCATGAAACAATATGCAGGTATATAAGTATTCAGACGACACTCTATTTACTTATTTGCCTTTAGATACCGTTACTGTCAAGAGACCACATTACCCAAAAACCCATCCCAGTCTCAAGACCCAAAGCAAGAGTAAGATAAACAAGGGAAAAAAAAAAATTGTTTGGAAACCCAGGGTGGGAGTGTTGTCTTCTCGTCTTACCTATTTTATACACTTAACACCTTCATCCCTATTTCAGCTTTTATATCAATCACATCTATCAAGTCTTTTAAAAATCACAATAGAATAGTGATTCAAGCTCAATTCTAGTTAGCTTTCAAGGAAATAGGAAGTAGATTTAAAATCTGGTTATTTTGACCTCACTGATACTTCAATTAGTATCAGCAAACTCGAGTAAAAAAAACATAGCACAAGTAAGTTTTGTTCACTTAAGTGTGAGGCTTCTACAGATTACTGTGCTGATACTGAATTATTTCCCGTTGACAAAATAGGTGTTCCTGCTACAGTGTCCTAACCTGGCCTGGCTTACTTGCCATGCAGCTTCTGAAAAGCAGACCAGCAGAAAGCCAACTCAGCAACAACATGAATAGCTGTCTTCTGGTTCAGCAAACTAAACCAGCTCACTAAAATATGACATGCTATAGATGGCAAACAGCTGAGAGCGTTTTGGGGGTGGCAGGAGGGATAAGAAAGGAAGAGTAGGACTTCCTTTCCAATGACATCAGCCTCCACATTTCATCTGACAAAAGTTTCACAATATGTTCACTACTCCACTGCTTAAGCACTGGGGAAAAGCAATATGAATATACCCAAAACCAAATATAAACATTTTTAACATACAAAATTTATAATTTTGCTGTAGTATTATACTTACCTATCTTTTTGTCCTTTTTGTTCATGACTAATTGATGTAAGCGTTCCTTTAATTTGTTATATTCTCTCTCTTTCCTCTTCATATCATGATTGTACTGCGTAGCTCTACTTGAAATGATGTTCTGTAACTTCTGTACCTAAAAACAATGACACAAAAAACCATATTCAACTGAAACACAACAAGCATGTACATTTCTTCAGAAAAACAAAACAGATGTGAAATGTTATTCATATTAAATTTCTGGTTAAAGGAACTGACAATAGAAATAGGGAGAACTCTCCCAACCCACAGGTTCTTTCCTGAGATAAGTCTTAGGTCATTTAGTTGCTTTTACACACAAACCAACACAGTAAGGAACATATTATAATGCTACAGTTCATCTTAAGAGCAGCTGAGTGAATCTTTTGGTGATTCATGTGATAACCTTCTCTAATACCTTCAACAGTAAGAGAAAGACACGTTTTTGGCTTCAGTAGTTAACGTTCAGTATTTAGTTTAACTCTGAAGCAGGCTTAATTAGGTTTACACTGAGAAATAAAACTGTTCCTTTTGGACAGCCGGATAAGAAAAGAGACTATACTATTTAGTTTAAATATTAAAACACAACAAAGTGCAATTCTTGCATACTACGAATAGGCTGGGGGGTTTTGACTCAGTTTTAACCTTGACAACATACAGCTAGCTCAACACACTCAATGTTTTAAGCTGGAACTTTAGAAGTTCATTATACACAGATACTGCTGTGACTGCTAGCTGAATGAATACATTTACAAATGCAGATAACACTTAAAGAAATTTAGAAGTAGGTAAGTACAGTGTGGTAGGAAGTACATGGAAATAAATTCCAAACAAGGCAAAGTGTCTTCTGATCTTGGTTCTTTCAAGATTCTCAAGTATAATAAGTGTGGGTTTTCTCCCCGCCCACAAATCCTTTTGCTCTCGTCTACAAAAAGAAGAAAAAAAAGAGCTCCTACACACGTTGGTTTGAGAAAGCAGCCAAATTCTGTTGCTTCCTCTTACTTCTACATATTTTTTAAAATATTGTAAGATAAATGTATAATAAAAAGCACAAAAAGCATCAGAAAGTTGCACATGCTTCTGTAGTACTCTCTATCAGTATTATAACTTGGATCTATCCCCTACAGAACCTATTTAATTTGTGTGCAACATGTCAGTTTCACTTTGCTGAAAGACAACAGTTACCAGCAAAAAGAAAACCAAACATTTAAAGTGAACAGCTACCAGACACCTTGCAAAATCACCACTGAAAACCTATACAATGATTTGTGTTGGTGTGCAGGATAACTCACTTCATCCTTTTCATTTTTAAGCAACTGGTGCAAATTTCTGTTCTTGCTCTGCAGTTGTCTGTCTCTTTCCTGAAGTCCAATTATTTCCCTTTTAGATAATTCCAACTGTTCCTAGAAAAATTGTTGACATTTCAGTACCAATAAAAAATAAAAATAAACTTCCAAACAACCTCACTTGAGACAAGTCTTTCTGTATATTTGACCACCAATATTTCATGAGATCACCTTGCCTTCTCAGTGAGAAGTTAGTTCTATTTTCTGGAGTAAGAGCTATGGTTCTCCAGTACAAGAAACACTCCCACTCATAAGAAACCAAGATTTAGCTTGGTATTTAACAAATTCTATCTTATACAGTTATTGCTTTTTTAGCAAGTCAGGATTCTGTAAGCATCTATACCTCAAAAGTGAGGGGAGATACTAAGCAACATGTATAGGTTGGGACTGATTTTACTGGAATGTTTCTCTTAAACAAGGGAACAATTAACATAGATACGCAAGTTGTGACCACAACAAAGCAAACGGGACAGCTCATATATGGAGAGGAAGGGTGGACAGATGATGATCTCATTGTAACAGATCATGCACATGTAGGGAAACAGTTGATCACAGTATGAACTGATGACTGAGCCCATGGTGGAGGGGGGTGGCTGGCCCAGGGAATACTGGTAGATAACTTGCACCTGTGACCAGAAGGGGGGGACCTGGGGCAGGGCTGCCCCAGGCTTAGATAAGGGCCAGCCAGGTGAAGCAGAAAGTAGCCTGAGAGAAGATCAGAAAGCAGTTGGACAAGCAGCAGCAGCACAAAGAAGGAGCTGAGGAAGCACAAAATGATATGCAGCAGAGACCCCAGCTCCATATGAAATAGATGGTGCAGTTGTAAGGGTTTTGGGACTTTTTCTGTTACAGCACAACTAGCACTTTAGAATTCTTTTTCACCACAAACATGTGGCTCAAACCAACATGAAACTGCCACCTTAAATGGACAGGCTAAAACACTACATACAAGCTCTTTTCTTCTTGTGTAGCCAGCTAAATGCAAAGACATGTAAGCAACAGGAACTTCCAAGCAAGTAATGTCTGAATACAGGTAATACAATAGCATATATGAAGAGGATTGTTACAGGATATCTGAAAGAATTTACCTGACACCTCACATGCTGCCAGCTAAATTAAGTGCCCTAACATTGAAGTAGTATCAACAAGTTTTCTGCTCCCTCACCTTTTAAGGTCAGTTGTCTAGGAAAAATAACTGGAGTGTTGTGGAACATAACATTACATAGAACATATGAAAACTAGCATAGTTCCACATAATTTTTAATGTCTTCTCAGAACACTTCTGCACAGCTGACCAAACTTGGCAACAGGACTCCTAGGATTTTGAGAAGCTACAGCAGTATTTGTCAAGGAGAGTGCTGTCCAGTCTTACTGAGACGCAAACTTATGAGGCCCTGAATCAGACACAGAGGTGTTTTTTTTTTTTTTTTGGACAGAATCAAAATGAAACAGTCTTTCAATATGACTGCGCACACAACTACCCATGAAGGAGAACAGGCTGTGAACTTCCAGTGCGCCAGCTACTCCACAGAGACTGGCCCCATGCATGTGTTTATCCTACGGCAACATGAAGCTCAACCTCAATTCTGCCAATAGCTTCTGAGCAGCCCTTATCGCTGCCGTTGTGATCAGTCATTGGAAGAATCCGACAATGACAAAAATAAATTGAAAAAGCCGCACATATGGAGAAAGACTCAAAAACCCCGTGCAGGTAACTATTCTAGTACGTGCCGCCTTTACTGATCACAGTTGTATTGTGAATTTATCTTTAAGAGCCGGGCACGTCCTTTTAGATGATATTGAATGAGCTGAATATTGCAGTACTGGGGAAAAAGCATAAGAAGTTCACTCTCTGTTAAGAATGTACAGTATCTGTTAAACACAAACACTGTATTATATTGGTGGAATTATCTTGTTTTCTACCTTTAATTTAGCATAGCAGTTCTGTAAGTGATCCATATCACTACCCAGCTTCAGATGCTGCATTTCTACTTCTTCCTGAGCTCGAAGGTTCTTGTGCTGAAGTACAAGCAATTCATTCATGCAATTTATGATAGATATTAAGTTTAATTCTTTTCCTTTGCACTCCGCATAAATAGAAGGAAAGCCCAATGTTGTCAGTTCCTGGTGAAAGACAAGACGGGGGAGGGGTGGAATAAATAACTGGATCACTCTCAAATAAACAATAGCAGTTGAAAGCCCATATGAAGGGCAAGAAATATTCTACTCCACACCAACTTTAGCTTCTGAGCATTAAGAAAGAAGCCTTCCGAATCTAGTGCATCTTCACTACCAAAACTGATTTTAAAAAGCCTCCAATAAAAAAGATGTGGCTTACCCTATCGAGATAGGATATACTCTGTTCAATATTCTCTTCTGTGCAGAAGGCACTGAAAAAGTTGTGCATGCTTTTGGATGAAGGCAGTGGCAAGCGTAGCACTTGTGAGTTCATGCTTGGGGGAGATATCTTTTTTTCTGAGGTATATTGAAATATATTTTTGCTATCTAAAAGTTAAAAAAAAACATTAAGAAACAATTCAGGGCTAGCAGTATAGGACATCACAAAAAATGAGATCTCTTAACTACTGAAATTATTCATAGACATTCACAAGTGTAGAGCTTAAAATTTGATCTAGAATGAAATATAACATATATATCTCCCAATAATAACTGAAAAAGGATAGTTAAACTTCCCTTGCATTCCAGCAGCATTTCTATAAGGCCTCAGTCCAAAAACAAAATTGAAAAAAGCACTGTATGTACTAGACTAGTTAGCAGCACGTTAAATAACGTCAAGTATCTCATGCATAAAACCCCAATCTCTTTAGCAGCTATAATACCCTGATAAAATTAGCAAATTCACCACATTCAAAATATTACCAGTTTACCTGATGACAGCACTGGCACAGTAACAGTCTTCCAGTCTCCCATAGCAACAAAGACAGGCAGGGTACCTGAGCAACTGGTTCAGCGGTGAAGCATTTAGTACAATTCCTGGCAATCTGTGTTACGTAGGCATCTCCTAAAATAGCAAGAGCATTTTAGATTAACAATAGCATTTAATACAGCCAGAAGATTAAAGTAAGCACAGGAGACAGACCACTCAACTCAAATCACATGATTTTTCTCTGCTTCTTTACGCAGTAAAGAACACCACAAGCACAGTAGATATTACGCTGTATAAATGATGCATCTATCTATACTTAGCTAGCCTCCAACTTAACCACGTTGTGTAAACCATCAACTCAAACTAAAATGCCACCCGCACATGAAAAGAACAAAGATTTACACGATAGATAACTCCATTGTTTCTGTCAACATCTATCAGAGAAAACACAGCAAGCAAAATGTTTAATATTTTTCTGCCATATAACCAGGAAGCAATTTTATCAAGGTAAACTTCTGTGAAGCTTTAACATAAATCTCTTAGTAAGATTATTTCTTAAAGGGCAACAAAAGTTCTGGAATAGATTAATTGGCAGAGAGAAGGCAAAGGAACGTTAATAAATATTTAACTATTTAAATTAACTTATACAATTTATTGTACTGCCTATACACAGCTACATTGCCTTTCCCCAGAGAGCTGCTTCACCCTTTGCAGTATCTCTAAAATGGTTGGAGAATTGTTGAAGAAATAGGTAAAGCCTTACCCCATTGACACAGACACTCAGTATAGCACTGTCCCTCTGGAAACCAGATGAAACTCGTGCATTCACAAGGATGCACAAGCTGACTGTCCTCTGACCCTGCCTGCACCTCACACTATGAAGGCACATAACAGCATCAGAGCCGGCACACCGCCAGAAATGTAAAATCCAGTTTGGATGCTTAAGATCTAGACAGTGCAACCCATCAGCTGTTATACAAACATTAACACTTCAGGAAAACAAACTCTTCACCCATCAGGAAAGAAGGCTCCCCTTTTTTTTTTTTTTTTTTTAATTAAAACTTTTGACCAAAGTCTCAAGTCAGCTTGAGGTGGACCCCACGGGTTTTTAAGAGCACAGACATATTTGCCACTAACTCTTCCTGATGTTCCAGTTAAGTGCACTCTTGGAAACCTAACTTCCGAAGTCCTGACACTAAAACCTTGCCTTTTTATCATCGTTGGGAAAACTATCATTTGGAACATCAAACTGCTGTCTGTTTAAGGCACTACACAATCGTGGGTGGTCTGTTCTCCAAAACGTCTCTTGAGAACAAAAAAGTGAAACAACAAGAATCCTTACTGACATTTGAAAGCATGCAACACAGTGCCCAAAGCAAACCCAACTTTTTAGGAGGTCATATTGGAGCACAGCCATGTCACACGATGTACAGTACTAGGAAATTAAAATATCCCACTGGGTATTTCTGCACGTTCATAAATGTTCTTTGACAAAAAGGTAAACAATTATTTCCTCATGAGTGGAAAACTTGCAGCAAGTACTAAATTACATATCAGAAAGTACACAAGGCAGTGAGTGTTGTAGCAATCGACTGGCTGTTCTTGTTCAAGAAATGGGTTGTTTTGCTTTCTCTCTGCCCATTCACGCTTTTCAGTGTTTTCTTCCTATAAAACTAAGATGTGCAGAACCAAACCAAGTGAATACTCAGATCCTAAAGGAAAAGACTGACTTCATGGCAGAAGCCTGTAAGGCAGACTTCTCTTTTTTTCCACCCACCCAAGTCAACTGTGCTTTTGAAAAATGTAATTCAAAGTACAAATAAAGACACTTCTTACATGCTTATTTGGCTTCTGTTGGATCCATTAGACAAAGAAACCTGAAAATTAAAGAGGGGGGAAAATGACAAATTAAACTGCAAGTATATTTCACTACTGGCATTGTTGCAATCCTGCATTCTAATAATGTATTTCAAACGGTTCTTAAGAAACTCAGAGCACACAAACTCCATTAAGGACTGTTTCAAATTCTACAAAAATACTACTCACATTTCAGATATGCAATTAATTTCAAATAAACTGGCTTTTATTCTTTAAGAATATAAACCACATAACCCCTAAGAGATCTCACCACCCACACTACTCCGAGCGCAGTGTCACCAACCCACAGGCCTTTACACTGAGAGCACTGTTTTGACACAGCATCTATCAACTCACACAACACTTGATTGGAAACGGAAACAGGACTAATCCAGGTGATGGAATACAATTATTCTCTACATTTTAGTCCTGTAACTTGCATGCTGTGTTACTCACAGCAAAGGTTTTCTGAAGACTACACCAGCAAGGGGATACACTGAAAATTAACAGAAAGACAGGTTCAGAAGGATGTCTAACAATGATATAGAATGCAAGGATACAGAGGGAATACAAAAATGTCCATCCAGATAATGCAACTATATTCTTCTCACATGAAGGATCTACAGCCTTTTGACTTGAAAAGGCAACTAGCAGTACACCACATACCATTTAATACATCAGACCTAACAACAAACAAACAAAACCCACACAATTTCACTATCTGGTGAGCGCTAAACTCAGAAACTTCCTTCAGATGTTAAACCAACACCCAAAAGTGACATACATTGTTATATGGTATCAGAACACACTGGCTTTGAAGCAGTTCCCACTTAAGAGATCAGTCAGCATTTTGTACTTGCATCATCTTTACATACTGTATTTAGAGTCACACTCAGATGCGCAGGAGACAATCCCCATGTCAGCTGTGAAAGGGAATGCCACAAGCCTCTAGTTCCGTGCTAAGATCATCTCATCAGTTCCACATGGCTTCTGCTGCCAGTTCAGGACCTCGGCCATGACTTTTAAAGCTATCTAGTGATTAAGAACCATCAGCTACATTTCCTCGCCAATCTAGGCAGTTCCTCTGGAGCAACACAGCTCAAAATAGCCTCAATGAAGTATGCAAGAGCTGCAGATGAGCATCCCTGATGAAGATAGGGGGATGCAAAATGAATTTAGATACACTGTACCCATAAGAGACCGTACCTTTAGTACCCTCCTCTTTAACCACCACAGCACATTGAGGAACGCGTTCAGTGCATCTTTGAAGTAGGATTTTTTGTAATTATGGAAAAATAATAAAACAGTACACAAAATTTTAAAGTATTTTAGGGGTCTCTCTAGGCCACCCAAGTAAACACAAGAAGGCTTTAACTAAAGAAAAGGCCTAAGAGGTTTGTTAGGTTTTTGGTTGGTTCCCCTCCCCCCTCTAAATTCTGTTGGCAAAACACACAGTAAGAAGCTAAATCCATCTTTGCTGTTTCCCAGCATCTCACACTGACACCAGAAATCTGACTGACCACGGGTGGGAGAGCAGAGAAAAGAACAGACCTCTGACCAGCCAAAGCCGCTGTAACTACTTAATGATTCTCGTTCCGTGCCCATTCTCTGTACGCTGGGATTTGTTGCAGCTATTTCACTAACACGTTTGATGACTCACCCACATATCTGTAATGACCAGTGCTTGCCAGATGCTGCTTTGCCTACTGGCAGCGTCACTTTTGTTCCAGTGATGAACAAGGCCTTGGAGGACTGTTAAAAAGTGAGCCCCTGGGACCGAACACAGGGGCAGAGCCATCTCATGGCAACTAAAAAAAACTGAAGAGAAAATGCCCAGTCCCCTCACCCCCTCCAAATATGCATACTAAAAATCACAGAGAGCTTGATTAATATCAGTAATCAAGCAAACAAAATCAGAACAAGCAAAGTACCAACAGCAAGGGATTGACAATGACTGTGCCAAGATTCAAGACAGATCAGATCAAGTGAGTCTGAGCCGAGGCTGTGTCGCAGCTCACAAACCACCAGCAGCAGGCACCAGGATCCAACTTCGCACAACACAGCATACTTAAAAATTCTGCATATCGTGTTTAGACTTGAAAACAAGTAGGTGTAACTGAGTTTGCAAAATTCATTCAGGCAACCTTGTACCAGAAGTGAATAGCTTGTCACAGCACAGCACAGCGATCACGTTACACCATCTGGTCACTTCTAACCTACACTGGGTGTGACACACATGGGAAACGCAGTATCTGGTAACCCAGGCAGCCTTTTCCCCCAAGTTAGGGAGGATAACAGAAGGCAATTTTTGGAAAGAGATCTCCCCACCTCTCAATGCCACAATGTCTTGGAAAAAAGTGAATCAGTATCAACCAGAAAGCATCTACCAAACATTCCTTCTCTATGTATTATGTGCAAGTTGCAACATATACGCATTTTGACTTACAAAATTGAAAAAAAATATCAGAAGGTTAGTTAGCATTTACTTAAAAGGCAACATGATTCCTTCTAACTAAAATTACAGCCCAAGTTGAGCTGTGAATCTGCTTAAAGCTTTTACATTTGCCTAGTAATCCACAGATGCCAAGCAGATGGCTTTTATCCGGATAAAACAAAGGCACATCAGTCCGTGTAAATTTAGGGTGCACGCTAGTCATCACATTGTAGGTTTACGAATACATCCCCAATAATGTCACAAAAAACATACTTGTTTTATTCATGTAATCACCCGGAAGATCCATGCATTTCCTCCCTAGAACACTGACAATCTCTCTGCAGCTGTTCAAATAATGAAGTTGACAATTAGCACTGGAACACAGCTCATTCGGTGATAACTGTGTATCTGAAAGAACTTCTTTCTCTACAGAAACCTATCACAGTTGTAGTGACCTTTCCTTAATATTGTACTTTTAACAACAGGTCTGGCAATCCAAGCAGACCTCAGATATTTCCTCCCCACTTTTTACAATGTTGTGGCAATAAATAATTTTTCAATTAATTGGGAAATAAAAGGGAGGGGCCACACAACAGGGTTTCCTTCCACTTATTTACACTCTAAGGGAATGTTACTTAACCTGGTGTCAGATTTCCAACTAAACCTCACGGTACTGTCAAACGCAACCTCAGAAGGCAAGTCCAGCCACTCAGCCCGTGGGTGCTGCTACCTCTTCACTACGAGCACGCCACACTCAGAAGATCCCTTATCTACATTTCTCAGATCTGTTTTATTTAAAAATATTTTTTTTAAGAAAATGTTTATTTGATCTTCAACAAGTAAAACCACCACAAAAACATACCCTTACAGCTGATAAAATGTGATGTTTGGTAACTGTTGTTATCCTTGCCCCAAACACTCAGGTTACAAGGACTATCTACCACCACAAGATTCAGCTCTGCCTTTGATACACACAGGTGGCTGATAAACATTGTTAATGCAATCACTGAAAAAACTGAAACACATGGAAATGTTTCATCTGACTCCCAAAGTCCTACCCCATTATAACTAACACTATGAAAATCCACATCAGCGCTTTCCTACTGCTAAAAGATAGTGCTATTTCTGTTAATCTCCAAGATTTTATTCTTCTGTTGGAATTCAAAAGCCATTTGCTACACAGAGCTGGAACAGAACGTCCTGCTACCAGGCCTTCCTGTATCACGAGTATGTAAGAAAGCCTTAGGAACTCTGTCTTCTTAGTTCCTCCTTTTCCTGAACTCAGCTTTAACTCAACTTTACAGCTTTGCTGTCTTAGAAAACTTAAGGCATTTAAAAAGATGATTGGGGAAAAAAAAGTCTTGCTAGTTCCTAAAGTTGGTAATATTTACAGGGCAGAGCATTCCAGCTCTCAGAAATGACACAACCCCCAAGTTCCAGCAGCATGTAACCTGTAAGGTAAAATAGGCAGGACGTAAGATGAGTGGAAGGTGGCCAATGTAACCCTAATTTCTCTAACGAATGCCGAGATTCAAGGAATGGTTGTCTTGTAAATTCTAGGTTTGTGTAGAGCAGAACAGAAGAGTCACAGAACAGATGCTAGCTGCCAATAAATACGGCTGGTGAAACGTCACTCCGGTAGAAGAAACATGAACAAGTCTGCTACTGTCCTCTGGAAGGAGGAACGAGCCAACGTACCCAGGCAAGGAAGCACACCTGGATTCCCAAACAACTTTTCACAATTTTTCGTACCAAAAGCTCATAAACTGTCAGGGCATGCATTAATGACTGATTATAGATGGAAAAGGGCAAAGGGTAAGAATCAGTTAAAGAAGGGGGAAGGAGAGAATATGACAGCATCATATGAGTGTCATATGAAAGCTCCAAAGAGACAAACATTAGTCACAAAGGGGTCTGTGCAGGCATTTCTGTTGTTCAGAAAATTAAAAAAGGTGCTGAGCAGGTCAGTGAGAAAGTTCACTTGTTACTGTTCACAGTTATTCAGAAAGATAAACACTAAGATTGAATGACAACAAGAAGGTTGTCTTCGTATTACGCAAATGGATGATAAATCAGCAGCTGAAATTCCACGTTCATAAATGCAAACTAATGCATTATTATCAGGAAAAGAAAAACCACCAACTCAGCCACGCACTTAAACCAACAGCCGCTCTGTCAGGCATTATCATGCAAAATGAGATCACGGGGTCACTATGATTACTCCTCTGGAAGTAACAGCTCGAAGGCAGTTAACAAAACACGGGAGCCTAGGGCAGAGAAAGGAACATCTCAGTGTCTCCGTACAAACACTATGCTTCCCCAGCTTAAATATCACACACTGCTACGACCTTCCCTGTACAAATGGCAGAAAAGATCTGAAAATCATGCAAGAAGGTCAGCCAGTGCTTCCATACAAGAAATTAAAAAGCTGTGACTTTTCAGCTAGAAGAAACAGCTAGAGAAATAGGACAGAAGCACGAAAAACACGTACAGAAAATAATTATGTATTGCTTCTTTTAACACAGCAGCTATGTCGAATGAAAGGAAATACACAACACAAAAGCTGGAGAACATGAGCAGCTTCTGCACATAAAGTACCATTAAATCATAGACTCGCATCACCGTGAGGTGTTGTGAATGCCAGCCATATAAACTGGCTGAAAGCGACTGAAAAACAGCCATGGGAAGCTATTAAATGCAAGGAGAGATGTAACCTCTGCTGAGGAATCCTTCAGCTCCTGCCCGCAGCACGCAGGGAGGACGCCCTGCCAGCAGCCGCTGCCGGAGCTCTCCTTCCTCAGCGCCCACTGCCAGCTGCCCAGCGCCGAGCTGAGCTCAGGGCACCCAGCACTGCCTCCGAGGCTCTCTGCAGCCCAGCTCATGCCTGATACTACGGTTTTGCACTCCCAAAACAGAGAGACCATTTTCCTCCCCAACTACTTATCTGCAATCTCCATCAAAGGCATCAAATACCGTAGGCATCCTTTCCAGGTTTACCATTAACCTTTACCTCAGACATCCACATTTCACTCCGCATGCCTCCTGTTTTAAGTCATTCCCCTGAAATCCCGAATTCCTATCATACTTTGCAGCACACGGAGCCCTGTGTAAGGGCTTCACCGACAGCGCAGCGTCCTACGTAAACAGGGGGTGCAGCAGCACCACTGACACCTCCTGCATTACAATTTGATCCTCAAATTGAACAGCTTTGCTGCAAACAGAAAATACATGTATATTTTTAAATAAGCATGCAAGCAAGCCAAGGCATCACAGTCAACGCCTTTTGCAGACCTCTGTACCAACACCGCACCAAACTCCCAGCTAAGCCCGCACAGCCACAAACCCACGGCCTCAGCGGGCGGCATCACCGCGGCTCCCACCTCCCCGAGCATCGGAGCCCACCGGCCCCGGCCCCGGCCCCCCTCCCAGCGGGGCACCGCGCCGGGGAGGCGGCCGCCCTCACCCCGCGGGCCGGCCCGAGCCCGCCGAGCGCAGCGCCCGGCACCGCCGCACCGCAGCCGAGGGAGCGCTCCCCCGGGGCAGAGCCGTCCCCGCAGCCGCACCTCAGCGCCCCACCGCCCCCCGCACCTCACCAACGGCCGCAGAGTGCCCGTTACCCGCCGCGCGCCGGTGAGAAGGGGCAGGAGGAGGAGGAGCCCCGCGTAGCACCACCTGCTGCGGCGGAAGGGAGGAGGGAGCCGGCGCCCGGGCAAGCTCCGCGAGGGCCCGCGCCCCGCAGCTGCCGCCGCTGCGACCCCGCGCCGGGCCCCAGCGCCGCTCCCATTGGCCGGGCTGTTGCTAGGAGACCTCCCCGTGGGCCGCCCCGCCCCGCGGGCCGCGCCGCACCTGCTCGGGGGGGGAGCACCTGTTGGCGGGCGCAGGCCCGGGGTGCGCCTCCCCGGCTGCCCAGAACGGTGTCTGCTTCCACACAGGGGTGTAATCAGCGCCTCGTAGTGCCGGGGTGTTGTCCTGCTGGTCTGAAAGTCGCCTTTCAAGCCTGGTAGCTGATCTCGAGTTGTCAGCACTTTCTGAAGCAGAGGCACTGCTGATCTGAGCAGTTAGCGTACACCAGGAATTCCTGGCACTGCCGAAGAAGAGACATCCCAAAAAAACTTCTGGGAGTGGCAGCGGGCAGCGGCAGCACTGCCGGACAGCAGTGCCTCCCTGCCCAGAGATGGCAGAGCCATGGAGCCGTCTAGGGTGGAAGAGGACAAGGGCAACCATTGCCCTGGCCTACCGAGTCCCACCCCTACTCCATGTCCCTCAGTGCTGTGTCAACACGTCTCTTAAATACCTCCACCGTTTGGCCACCCTCTATGTGAAGAACTTCGTCCTGACGCCCAATCCAAACCTCCCGGTGCAACCTAATCATGCATTAAATAACAACAATATTAGCATATTCATTACACTACTGCGAGAGAAAAATGTTGATTAACCACAAACCTAGGCACGTACACCATCCTGTTGTATGCTGTCGCTCTAAGTATGATAATCTTTGAGGATTAATTAAGGCAATGAGGAAATCCTACAGATCTTCACCTCTGCATGTTTTGCTTTGACCAGACTTTGCTTTCAAATATATATATACATACACACAGACACGTATATATATATATATAAAGAAAGAAAGATTCTGGGGTACGAAAAAAACCCTTTGGGGATCATTGTCTCCAATTTTATGGCCTACCACACCTGCACACCTCCCCTTTGCCCCCACAAACTGAGTATTCAGGTTACATTATCTAGCATTACTTCGTGAAATCTGTGAGAATCTTAAAAAAAAAAATTACACAGCAGAACTAAGAAAAATTAGTTGAATACTCATGATCCCTAGCATGTGATTACCTTCATTATTAAAATCATAGAAACATTAAGGTTGGAGAAGACCTCTAAGATCATCTAGTTCAACCATCCACCTACCACCAGCACTGCCCACTAAGCCACGTCCCTAAGTACCACAGCTTTTGAACACCTCCAGGGACAGTGGCTCTGCTAGGTTTGCAAGACTGTAACCTTCACTCACATCCTCACCGATTTTTCTTCATACCTTCATATCCAAGTACATCAAATTCTGTGATCATGCATATCTAACATGGCAATATCTAATTCTCAGTTAGAAAGCTACCATCGAAGAGAAAATAGCAGTAATTAGGATGTAAAAGATATTTTTAATAAACTAAATTATTATATACCCTTTTATAAATTCAGTTATTCACCCAAGCTGGCAAATATTGATGACCATGATCCATTTTCAGTGTAAGAAGGTGGTAACAGGATACTGGCCGTATCAATGAAAATTAGCATTTTCCTTGGTAGAGTGACAAAGCGGACAGTGATATGCAACAAGGGATGGAGTCTCAAAAGAAAATGAGTTTTCCTGCTACAAACATAGCAGTGACAAACCCCGTTACATTTCCTACATGTCTTTTTCTGCTTCACGATTCTTTTGCATTCAACGTTTCAGATTTTCAAAGTTCAGCTCAAAAATGAAAAAAGTGCTGAATGAGGTCAAAACTTTGAAGTCTTTCAAAGTTCTCATCAAAATTTAACTCCCAGGAATGAAATTTACTCTTGTCATCAGGACTGGAGTTAAGGCCATTTCTCTTTTTTGTAGGCAAACCATAATTACTTCTCCAGGCAGATAGAAAAGAATTACTCTAGGGCTAGTAGACTGACCAGTTCTTGCTGTGTAGGCAAGGCTCCCAATGCTCGCAGAAATGCTGGTTGCTGGTTTGGCTTTAACTGCCTTGGCAATAACAGTAATAAATATTTTTAATAGCAATGTGTTCTTTTTAGAGTTTAGTTGATAGGAAATCAATCCTCACAGTGAAAAAAGAAAAAAGAAAAAGAAAAAACCACCGTTTTATGACTCAAGTTAATTGCAGACACTTTGGACTTCTACACTGCAGCTTTGCTGCAGGTGCACCCTTAGGAGGAAGCGGACTTGCACAGAATACAATATGTTAATTGTAATAGCAAGTGGGGCAAGTGACATTGTTCATGGGAAGGATTAAGTTCCTGTAGCTTTAACAGATAATAGATGGGATGGGTGTTGCTGAATTCCCTTTGTCTATTTGATCTTAGCAGCTGTTTCTGAAGTTGCTGCTATTCAAATGAGAAATCCCTGAGTGCTTTGCTGTGCATCATGGGTTGGGTTTTGTTTATGTTTTAGAAGGCTGGCCAGGAAAGGAGAAGTCTTTATGGGATGCTGTCTGGCAACAGTCAGAGCCAATTTTACTTTATGAAACGGTCACCCATCACAGTTCTTTATTTGTAATGCACCAATTTGGTGTAACATAGACTACCTAAACCACAGTGAGAAGAATCAAAGCACGCTGTTGCACACCAAGGTGGTGTGTAGGTAGGATTTAGTGTAGGAAAAGTGTGGTCTCATTGGAGATTTTGGTTGTTAAGAGATGCAGTAGGGGACAATATCAAGTATTTCTTGTGCTCTTTTGAACAGACTTACCACAAATATCCTGTAATTGATTGTCTGGTCTTTGACAGTAACCCAGATTTTAGGACTGTAATGATCTGGAGATTCATTTTATCTTGCTTTAGAATTTAGCAGATTAAAAAACAAAACAAAAAACCAAAACATTTGTTATTTCATAGCTCTTCCTCTCTGTTAAATAGACCATTATTCTTAAAATTCATTTAAAATTCATAGTTCTATTTCTTTTATAAAAATAGTTTATAGAATAGATTTAGAAAATGTATTTATCCTTTATTCTTTGTCATCCTTTCCTTAAAAAAAGAAAAAGAAAAAAAGAAAAAAGTGGGATTAAGAATTATAATGGGAAAGATATTGAAGTACCAGGGAAAAAAACAAAGGATGCTTTGTGAAGTGGAATACAAAAAGCACCTCTATAAACTTAAATTCAAGCAGAATTAAACTGTAACATGGACAAGAGAGCCAAGAGGCTGTTCCAATTCAGAAAGAGATGGACCGATCCACATTGTGTTTGCATTTCAATTCAAACTCATCTTCTTAAGTACATTCAAAAATGCTGTTTGCTGGGGTGGTTTCTATAGCAGTGTCCTGCTTCATTACAGGTCAGCAGGGCTGATGAGCCATTGACTAGCAGAGGCTCATTAAAATGTCTGATCCTGTTATGCAATAGGCCAGTGGCAGTCTGTGACGCCTGTATTGTCTCTTAATGTAAGAACTGTGTGTCTCAACAAAGCCCAGCTCATAGGGCTTTCATGTCTCTTTTGTGGAGATGCATAAAAATAACCTCACAAGCCAGGCCATGGGTTGTGCTGTGCACTGGTAAGCGTTTTAAGTTCTGCTCTTGGTGGCAGCTCATGTGTTCAAAGCTCCAGTTGTGCGATGAGGTTACCAGATACATCTGCCTGTGCGGGGCCCATTGGAGGCTGAGTGCTCTCAGCCATCTCCAAAGATGCAGACACCCACAGCAGGATTTACATACTGTAGTCTACCTGCATGATCCAGACCCTCCTCTCTCTCCCTATAGGACAGCCACTGGCCCACTGTCTAAAAGACATTCATCTTTGTCTGAAAGTCCCCTCTCCCTCTTGCACTCTGACTCTGGGATTTCAGGCCAATCGCTGTTACATAATAAAAGCTAGATAAAAAGAAGCCTGTCCTTCCCCAGGGGTTTGATAAAGCTAGTGCACACCAACATTCACAAAGATATCCAGGGGATGTCATTGCCTGGTAAGAGCATCCTGCCCTAAGTCTTCATGCCAAAGCAGTACCTCAGAAAGCAAACTAAGCATCAGGGATCAAGGAAGGTGCGACACAAGAGGGGTGCTGATGTTGCAGCAAAAAAAAAACCTACAGCCACAACTTGTGAACAAGAGCACTGCAGGGTGAATGACAAAGTGTCAACTTAACCAAGTGCTCCCACTTTTTTGCTCCTCTTCCCCAAACTTGTCTACACTGTTACGCTTTTGTGCCTGCCCTGTTTTTATTGCAGCCTCGGCTGAGTCAGATCAGCTTCCTAATTCTACAGAAAAAAATCTTTTTTTTTTTCTTCTGGGCTAGTGTTCCAACACTTAATGAGTTAGCTCACAGAGTATCTGTATGTGCTAGAGCAGGTACAAGATAACCCTGTGGAGGAGAGAAGGGAAGGAAAGATTCAGAGGGGAATGCAACTTCCCAATTTTACTATCAGTGGGGTGTTAGATCACTCATCTCTTTCATGGAGCTCACCCTCACATTTCTCTCTGCAGCATTGCTTCTGGTTTCTTTTCAATGACATGTCAAATGTGGGAGTAGACACCCAACTCATCCCTCTCCACACACGATACAGGCACCACTGGCAACCAAATTTTGCTTTCCACTCTGGGAGGCAGGCTCCAGGTAGGCTGTGATAAGCACCTTGCTTGTAGTCACCAAAGCCTTTTATTGGATTCATCCCTGAGACCTCTGGAAGAGAAAACATTAGATCACTACGACACCTGCAGCAACTCAGGCTCACTTCTGAAATCTTTCAGACTTTTTCTAGTTCAAGGGACTACTTCCATGAAGTAAGGAACAGCACAGACAACACCACTTAATTCAACTATGTTGAAGAGTTTCAGAGATACTTCATGAAAAATTTTGATCATAGCAGCTACAGTAACTCACGCCATGGAACAGTTGCTCATCTTTACTTCCTTTCCTGTGTCACACGTACACCATCTTCCAAGAACATGCACAATATTGTGCATGCCTGCTTCAATCTCTATGAGTAAAAACTTCACAAACATTTGCTCAAGACTTTATACTTATGAAATATCACTATAGGCAGAGCTAAACATCACTGAATCTGGTGCATTTAACTGCTCCCTTTCATTGGGATAGCTGCTGAGGTAGTTGAGCAAATACCATCACCAAACACAAAGGCCTCAGAAATGTTTGTAATTGTTGTAATGTGTTTGTAAAGAAGAAGAGCAAAAAGTAGCATCAAGGAGGTGATGCTCCCACACGGTTTGTGGAAAGCAGCAAAACAGCATTTCAGGGGAAAGTGGTGAATGAAGAATGAAGTGTGATGTCCACAGAACTAGTCTCTGGTTTACATGACTCCTCCCTGGTCATGAAAACAAGACTTAATTTACTGTCAGCAAATAAACATGTCTGTGTCATTGCTCAGCTGTCCAAAATAGCATGCAGAACCACAAACTCTTACGGGTTATCAGATGAAAAAGGAGCAGGAGTTATTATTACAGTATTAAACACATGGGAACTGAGGCACCAAAGTATTAAGTGAATTTTCAGGGGAGTCCATTTTGCAACCAGGAGGTGTAATTTATTTTCTTAGCTCCAATTTCAGATCATCAATTTTTTAAAAAGTAAATGTCAATAGAAATACGCTCCTGACTCTCTCAGACAAGCTTACCATTTATTTTCCACTCTTATGGTGTGGCATAGGCCTAGAAACTACTGGGAATGAAGCTGCATGCAAGTACAAACGTCCTACTTCCATGAGGAGATTCACTGCAACAACATCTATTGACTGCAAAGGAATTATACAAGCATCAGAAGAAAAAAATTAAAGCTTTCATGTGGTGTCACTATCAACCATGTAGGGAAAAGATTTAGGAAAATAAGATTTCTATAATCATAGTTCACCACAGTACAGTCCTTTCAGATTGAGGCCCACAAAGTAATTCTAAATGTCAGAAAATCAACATAATGTAATAATCTCAGTTCTGTGTCTCTTTAGCTGGTCTGTGACTAGCTTGCAGAACAATTAAACAGCAGTTATCCATGGTGAACACAGCTGATACTCCTGATTTTAA
This sequence comes from Penelope pileata, assembly GCA_013396635.1. Lineage (NCBI taxonomy): Eukaryota > Metazoa > Chordata > Aves > Galliformes > Cracidae > Penelope > Penelope pileata. The sequence continues at coordinate 759,799 of WBMW01004394.1, forward strand.
GTGTGCTCAGCTGCAACTAGTTTCAAATGACTCCACTCCCAAGAGGGATGCTCCATGTCACACCACTGAATTGTAGCCTGAGCTAGGGGGAGCTTACCACTTGAAGTCACTTAAATCAAAGTCCCTCTCTTCATTTTGGGATGAGCTCAGCAAAAGCACAGGAAAACAATTGTCTATGGTTCTATATTACTCAGCGTGGGAAGTACCTACATGCACAAGTACTGTTACCCAGCAGGACAAAAAGTAATTGTCAAAACAGATCACCAGCAGAAAGGAAACTGTTTTGCAAAAATTACACATTCAAATTAATATCTTAAAATAAAATCACTTACTGGTTAAAATACATTTAATGAAAATGGTATTGAAATGAGCAATATCTCTCAGCTCTGCTGAGACATACTGCTGCTGCAGAAAGGAGATGGTGTGCTTCCTGCACGCTGTGCCTCCAAGAGAAACAGGGTCAAAACCAAAAAAGAAGCAAAATAGTTTTAAATCTAAATGTATAAAGATAATGTCAAAATCTTTGTAACGTGAGTTGTTTTCTTCTTAGTTCTTAATCTGAAACCTGCTCAAAGAAACTTTTTGTTCACTTATACCTACACAGTTTAAGCATCACGAATGCTGCTAGTACAATAGCTCTCTGTCTGTAACTGGAAAGACGACTGTGAGTAACTTGTTCCTAATGCTCTCGTGGGTAATAGTTCAAAAAAAGTTTTCTGTTAGTTGAAGATGCAGAGTGAACTGCTCTAAAAACAGGTTGAACAAAACAAATAGACTCTGAAAAAAATCCCGAAGTGAAATAATTTTAATAAAACTGGCGTCAAGGTTTGCATTCCAGCAAACACCGCAGCAGCCCACTCATAGCTTAGGCTATTTCCTTGAGTGGCTGTAGGAACAACATCAGGTTGTGTGTTTTGGGGATGGTAACAGCTGCCCTGCACACCTGTTTGGCCACTCCCTAGGCTGGGACATGTAGATTGTTGCTGTGCCAGCTCTCTCTTAAATGAAAACTGGCATTCTACACTGTACACTCAGATCTGCGAGAAACTAAAGAATTCTCTCAAAATGAGGATAAAGAAATCTGTTAATACAGCTTTGGTTGAGCATACAAAGATCCTGTAGTGAAAAAAAAAGCCTTTATTTTTAGAGAAATAGTATCAGGAAACATGGTAGAAAAGGTTTGTTGTCATATCAAAATGACTTGAACTGCTGGACATTGCAAAAGGAAAAATAGAAACTGTGGTAGATTTGTCTTAGGCTTAATCAGAAGTTATACTGTCATTTTTGTCTGTCTGCACACAGATGACAGTCACCTTTCCCTGGTGACTAAAATACACTTGCTAGATTTTGAAATGTAGTTATAAAATATATGGCTACAAAATGAGGTTAGGGACCCCTCAGCTGGAATAATGCAATCTTGATTTTAATTTCAGACATCTAGCATTCTTGTGTGTGCGTGTGAAATTGCCAATAGAGGAAGGAATAAAGACGTACATGCATTTCACGAGGGGGGGTCCTGAGCACTGCAGAATTTCCTGTGGGCTCGAGATCGTTCACCTTCGAGGAGCTGAAGGCTCAGCCCTGCGGAGAGTGAGGAGTTCAGCCACACACATCCCGTGATTCTACATGCAGTGGCAGAATGGCTCAAACACATAAACACACTTCGATGGGTTAAGATTAGTAAAAGGCTCTAAAGACCAAGATGAAACAAAAACACTCTAAAGAAAATGCTGCATTTTTCCCAACACTTAGTGTCAAAAGGGGCCCTCAGTGGAGGGAGCTGGGCCGCTGGCCCCAGGCTACCAGCTCGGGCTGGGCAGCCAGCATCAGATCTGGCACCGAGATGTCCTGTGTGACCCCCATAGGGATTTGTAACGGCTTCTCCTCAGCCAGCAGCCAGCGCTCTGAAGTGAAAGGCTGGTGCTGCCATCATGGTGAGCGAGGGCTCCGAGGAAAGTCGAATGACTGCACACAGTGAAAGCCATTAATAATTCCTAACCGAGCTCCTGTGCTCTGCAGCAAACTGCACGTGCTGGCGCTGTTTGAACTGCTCTGGCCAGGGGCAGCGAGCCAGCCAGCAGAGGAGGCTGCGGCCCCGCATTTCGGTGGAACAAGAGTGGCATCCAGCGGCCAGCCGGCGCAGCTCGCAGCAGGCCGACCCCGGGCGCTGCAGGGGGCGGCTGCAAGGCTTCTCCTTGAAGGCAACACAGCAAAATTCATTTTCTAAAGTCCAGAAATTAAACGGTTAATTCTGTAGCCCAAAGCAATTGTAGAGAGGGCATGGCTGGCCCTGCGCAAACACACTTGACTGGAAGGCCCTGTTCTTGTGATGAGGTCGAGCGAACTGGATCACGTCATGGCAGACATGCTCCCTTTGGTGCCGCTGACTGTCTGAGGGAAGGACCAGATGTAATGCTTTGGCAGCTGTAAATCCTTGGACATGTATTTTTGCTATATTGCTAAAGTGAGGTGCATCATGTCTCCTTACTAGCCCTCATTTACATCAGGAAACTCTCATTGGATTGTGTAGCTTTATGCCACTTCTTCCCAGTCTGAATGAAGGCTTCAAGAGGAGATGTTTTTTCGTGTTTGTTTTTAGAATTGCATCCGTAAGTTGTGTGCTGAGAGCTTCTGTTCACATGGAGCGGATCACCGTAACACCCATCGCCTCACCCTGGGAGCTGCTCCTGGCCAGCCTGCTGCTTCTGGCTCGCCAGCCCTATGCAACTGAATAACATTGCTTTTTGTTTTTCTTTTATCTTTCTTATTTTTTTAAAAATCTTTCTTATTTTTTTTTACTTCAGCAGATCTCCAAGAAGCTCATTTACATCCATCTTCTGCTATTCTGTTCAGATTTCAGCTAAAGCAATGAACCTGACCCTGACATGGTAGGCACCTGCTGCTGTCTCATTTCTGCAGGAAAGGAAATGCTGAAAATGAGATGCTGCTATACCTCTGGAAAAAACGCAATAAAATCATGCTAAGCAAATCTAGCAAGCAGTGTAATTTTCCCCTCAGATATACTCCCAACAACTTAAAGGCTTAAAGATTCAACCAGGGCACTTTGTTTGGAATTATACATCTTTGTATTAATGAATACACTGTATTCACATATCAGCCAACGTGAAAACCAAGTACCAATAATTCCAGACTCAAATCTCTGTGGTGTAGGTATTGATACACCCTCCACAATTCTCACAAATAGTTGTGAATGCTCTGAATGGTTTATCTATATTGTTTTCACCTTATAAACAAAATCTAGTTTTTACTTCCAACCTGAGTAACATCAGAAAATATATATCAAGGCTTTCCAGCTGTCTATTATGATAGCATTTACATCTGACCTAAGTATAAGCTAACTAGAAGCTCTATAGGGCTTATTGTATTAAAGGTCTGTACGTTGCCGTAAAGGCAAAGTTTGTGTTATGTGCCAAATACAGAAATACAGTGAATTAAAATTGTATGTCATGACATCTGGGACATTTGATGAAGAAAATCTGAGCAAACTTTGGGAAGTTCAGAAGAGTTTATTGTCCTTTAAACTAACTACATGGCTGTCAAGTGGCAGAAGGGGCATAGCACGAAGGGAAGGGAGAATCTTGTTCTGTTGGGGTCAGTCAGTGCTCTCTGCTAATAAAATGTCTGCTGCTATCTCAAATGCTGTATGTATTTTATGTAGACTTACGAAATTCTGAATTCTGATTTTGTACAGATTTGCCCACCGCTATCCTTCTTTGTCCCTCCCTCTCCTGAAATGTATGAAGTCCCTACTCTGTCCCTACTGAAGTAAATGTAAAGCCTCCCACTGGCTGCAGTGGGAATTGGATTAAGTCTCTAAAACAACAATTACATGGCTAATTGCTTTTTACTGCTCACTTAAAAATGCATTCTTTGAAACTCTACCAGTATTTGTAAAGGCTGAGAGTTTAATGTGCCAAACTATTTAGGTTATTTGGAGACCTATTTTCCACCAGTGCCTGGGGATTTAAACAAATGCTATAAAAAACTGTTATTTACATTCTGCATTTGTAACAGAAGTGTTTATGTAGCATCATTATTCTTCACAGTGCTCTTCCTCTAAATGCCAAAATTTGCTGCTTTGAAGTCAGTGGGAGATCCACTATTGACTCTGTTCTGGCTGAAAATGGTAACTGATACAAGGAGGTGATGCAGGTTTCAAATGATTCAGAAAAAAAAAAAAAAGACAAGTGTTGTGAAAGGCTCTTCACAGAGCTCTACTACTGGCTTTCTCTCCTGAAGATCATCCTTACCCTCTCTACTCCAGTCCTGAGTGTCTCTTGAGCAGCAAAACGCTGTGTCGTTTTGGCAGTGCCGGTAAATAGCACCTGAAATGACTGCATTAAATTGACAGTAGCTTGGAGAACTTTAACCCTATCCTGCAAGTGGCAATCTGCGCCAGCTCAGGGCTCTGAATTGCAATCATGTCTCTAAAATGAGTACGTACAAAAACCGCATGAAAGTGAGTAGAAGATTCTGCAGAAATTAATTAACCATCAGTGATTCTTTATTTGGCCTCCAAGAATGAAAAAAGTAGTCGCTGAAGGAAAACAGCACAATCCTCTCCCTGTAAAATCTACTGAAAAAAACAATATAATTAAAATAACTCTGAGTTTTACAAGCGTAGCCTGGAGGAGGACTGCAAGATTTGAGTTTGGCTGTGTGCCTAATGACTTCTACTGCAGAGGCTATAACTTTCTTCATTACCAGCATCCCTTCTGATTACAAAAACCCCGTCTCCACCACAGAGCTGCTTCTATATGTAAGTGCAAAGTTTAAGAATCCTTTTAAACAAATATAGCAGAAACTCTACATAGACTGGGGGATAATTCTGAATAATGCTGTTAAAATGCTGCACCGTAGGGAGGCAAGTCAGATTTTGGGAAACAGATTTAAATGGTTAAAGAATTTTCTCTTTCTAGAGGATTGATACAAGATGGATTGAGAGTAAATAGTCTCAAAAAACTTATCTACACACAAAACAGCTGATGAGTAAATAAAAATGAGCACACTATGAGTACAGAAATTAAATTGGGGAGTATCTACACACGGGTAATGCCAGTATTACTTCAGAGTAAGATGTGTGCAGATCCTCGAAGAGGCCCAGACTTTTCCAGGAATTAGAAGCATACATGTTATCTTGCTATAATACATCGATATACACACTGTTCAGATTTAAAAGCATTTTAAGATCAACTCTTAATAAGCTGCAGTAATTTTTAAAAAGCAACAGCAGTTTCTGGTATATAATACTATTTCTCAAGAGCTGATATTAGAATAAAATGTGCTCTTCTACTAATTTGATAAAGGTAAATAACTTAAGAGCAACCTCACAGAACATTCCAACGTTCAGACTGAACACTCTGTTTTCCAGGAATATTTGATAACCGTAGGCAGCTTTTTCACAGCAACATAGGCTGAGAAGATGGCTCCAAACTTTAATTTTCTTTGTTTGCAGCCCTGCAGTTCAGCCTTTGACTACAGCCACAGTTTTACCCTAAATTCTTTAACTTTAATGCATTTTAAACTCTCGTGGTCAATTTTATCTGCAGAGCATAATTTTCCATGTCGTTACTGTTTGATTAGCCAGATGTTACTGTGATGCCAGAGCAAACATTTTCAGTACAACTAAGAACCCTGTGAAACTAGGGCAAAGCCAGAGATTGCTGAGCACAGCAAAATGAAGGGGCATTAATGTGCAACATAATGATGTTGAACTTTATCTTATACTACAGAGGCACTGGATCAAGGAAACACTTCTGGACTAAGAACAAGTGGCTGTGTGACAGAACAGCCATGATGAAAGAAACGGTCAGGCATGTCCATGCACCTGGTTAGTTGCAACAAACACTCCTCCTCCTCAAACCCATTCACTTAGTGACTCTCCCTGTAGCTGGATCTGGGCAGAATCTAACCCCGCAGTGCTGCGGTTAGAAGAGCAATACAAATGGGAGGGTTACATCTGACCAGAAAATTCCAAGACAAATGCAGACATAACACAGCTATAAAATAAAACCAACAAAAATGGCATCCCACAAGCTCTGTCACTGTTTTTATTATTTTACCTTACATCACCCCAGCATTTTTTCCAACATGAAGAGTGATGATTTTAGAGCCCATTACCCAGCTTTCACCAAGCTGAAGTCCATTCCCATGGCAACGGGAGATGCAGCCGGACACAAAGTTGTCAGGAGGCTGCAACACCCAGCTCCTGTGCGAGCGTGGCTGGTGTCCATCCAACAGCAGCAGTCCGCATGTCTTTTGGAAAAGAGCACTGCAGTAAAGCTCAGAACTAAGTGAAATGTAGAAATAAATTTCCTATTAAGGACATTCTCGTTGTGTAACTTCTTTTTTAAAGTTATTTCGTAGGACATTCCTTAAAAAGACTTCTTTATTGGCTAGGAAATCCTAATATCTGTGTTTCAATTATAGCACAAACAGTCAGAAACTTCCTGATCATTCTTCTTTTTCTTTTAAATCAAGTGCTTTCTCAGGACTAGCCCCTCAGCTCCAACTTGCTCCAGCCCCTGGGGAGGTGGACAGCTGCTGTAACACTGTATCTACACAGTGGAAGGTGTAGCTGCTTGGCCAGGGTTATACACTGCTGTGTGATGGCTGGCATTTGTTGCAATAGATTGAGGATGTGCTGGCTCAGATGGCCTAAGGAAGAATTTATTGATTATAATAAACTTGGGTCAACTAGAAGCACTAGTTCAGAAGTCCCCCAACTGCCTATGCTCAGTAGCAGTTTCCATTTTGCTGGCAGCCAGACCCATGCCCTCAGCTCACCCTGCCACTGGCAAGCCCCAACGCAGCAGCCAGGAGTGCCGAGCTCCCCTCTGCCCCAGCAGGGCTGACATAGGGGCAGCAGCACCCAGCCAGGACAGCTAACCCAGTCCCAAAATGACACACAGGCACAGCTGGATGGAGCTGTCCCTTCCCCACGTCCGAAAGCCACCTGCAGGGACTCTTGCCAAAGCCCTCCTGGCACACCTCGTGCCTCCCCAGCAACAGACAGCGACAGACAGCGCAGTGCGTGTGACATGCAGGCAGTGGCTTAGAGGCATTATACCTCTAACAGGATTTTCTGCCTGCACAGACACCAGAAGCACAGCACAGCCTGCCCCTACTTCGAGCATATTGAATTGTAAGGAACTAACTAGAAAAGTACACGGGGAGTGTGGCATAACACTGTGCAGCATATGGATATTCTGGTTTCCCATGCCCAAATTCTGTCTAGCATAATCAGGCTCATTTCTCACTGATATCAAGAGATGCTGTCTTTTAGATTTCAGTGTGGAATACTACAAGAGAATCATGATCATCTCCCACACCATCAAGCAAAAACTAGTTGTCCGAAGCCAGACAGCACTCCGGTAACAGCTGTAGCACATGCCACCGATCTTTTCCTGCAAAGCGATTTTCCTCTGGCTGCACCGACCGTCCTCTGACTCGGCAGAAGGTTACCAGCAGGACCACACAGAACTGTGCTCCAGACACAGGCACACCTCCCTGCCTGGCAGCACAGCCTGGCCTGCGTCTGCCAGCATCCCTCCAGGAGCCACTGTGCTTTCAGCATCCCTGTTGTGCTCGTACAGCCTTCCCTGGAGTCTGCAAGTGATGAAGGAGCCACATCAGCCGCCAGTGAAGTGCCCTTTGGACTAATGTTTTTCAAGTGGCCTGCTGTGTCAAATCCCTAATTGCACTAATGGACCTAATGAACCGAGCCTCTCAAGGGCAGCCACACTGGCAGTTATTTAAAGCTAAACCGAACGCAGTGCTTGGGAACACACTGCAGAGCAGTCCTCCACAGAGGGGAGGCAGCCCAGGGGCCCGCTTGCCCCTCACCAGCCTCCACCTCCAGGATCGTGCCCATCAGCCCCACCAGGGGAGGCTGCACTGCTTCGTAGCACTGATGAGCTGCACACAGGCAGGCAAGCCTGTCATCTCCTGATGTACCCAAGCCTGAGGGTTATTAATCAGCTGTTCCCTATTTTTATTATCTGTTTAAAGCTGTTTTCTGTGATGACTGCACTGCCTGAAATGGCAGTGTGTAGCACACAGCTCGCTTTATGGTCCTGAGGTGATTTTTAATTGATGAGCAGCCTAGCACTGGTTGGATGCTCAGAGCTATATTTTAATAATAAAACAGGTTATTTCTGCATCTCCCCTGCTGTAACTGCCTGTTCGTTTCTGTAACATGTTTTTTCTCACTAAGGCAAAGAACAAGCCAGGACTCAGCTCCCGGAGAGCTGGGCTGTGGCTAACGCCTGCAGCCGCCAGCCTGCCTGCCCGTGCTGGTCAGCCACTGGCTGAGGGGATGTGGTCTGTTGTGCTGCAGCTGCTATAGAAGTTATTTAATAGTCATTTAATCCCACTAAAGCAAACTTTTACAGACAGCAGCAATTCATGAGTCTCACATTTTTCTCCAGTTACTCTTGCTGCTGTATGTAACTGCAAATATTTATATGTGGGCCAGGATAGTTTATCCCTCAAGCAGCCTTACTAGCAATGTAACATCCCTTGCAGATCTTCAGCCCTACTAAGGAAAGAGTGCAAGCTGTTAACCCGTTGGAGAGGGACAGGATTTGTCACATTGTCTGCAGATGTCCTGCTTGTGCAGGAGTCCCTTAAAATCCCTCAGGATGAGGCTGGCACTTCTCTTCTGCTTGCAACAGCCTGGCACTAGTGTTCAATTCTTGCAAAAATGGGAAAGAAAATGGCCTGAAAATGTACTTTACCATCAGCCTTGAGAAAACTAAACTTAACTCCTCTCAGACTGCCATGAGCCACCGGAGAACACTGTTCTCCCAGATCCAAGCTCAGGCAATCCTTGCTTTATTTATTTATTTTGTTTTTAACCTTAAAAAAAAAAAAAAAAAGATCTAAGGCTATTTTCTTCAAAAAATGCAGCAAAATTACTGAGAGCAAAGACACAAAAGACCTCCATATATCCAGTGAAACATAAAGGTATCTCTGTGCAAGCCAGGACTCGGGGTTAGCAGGCACCCATACCCTTCAGAAGCAGGGATGTGCCAAGCAGGATGATGTTTGGTAGCTTTCAACACCTTCCTCAGCCAACAAGGCAGATGGGGTGCTAACAGGCTGGACAGATGCTGCTCAGCACAAGCATCGGAGAGGCCAAGAATTTCGCAAAATTATTTCTGTGGGGTTTTTGGCCTTATTTTCCTTGTAAGCTGAAAGGCAACTGCCCTCCACTTCCTACAGGGAAAACCAGAGGTCTGCAGCAGCAGCAGCTCTTGGAAGCTGTGTCCATAGCCTCATACAACAAGAGGAACACCCAAGGGAGATTGATTGCTAGTTCAAGGCTTGTATACATCACAGAGCACCTTAAATTAGCTTTGCTATGAGTCGCATGCAACACCATATGCATTCTGATAGCCTGTGTGCAGAGGCTGTCCCCTCCTGCACAGAAGCATGCAGTAGGGTGACCCTAAAAGAAAAGCTATGTGGGGTTCTGCATGAAAAGTAAGGATAATGCTGTACCTTGCCTCCTGTAAACACTCTGTGGGTTTGCTCCCTGCCTCCCCACTCCATTTTGAAGCTGTTCTTTGGCTCTGGACAGCCTCACCACACACTTACCTGCACTTCCCCAATAAAGGATGATCTGGAGGCAAGATCACTTCATAGGAGGCAAATGGCCTGTCTGGGTAGCTTACGCAGCCTTTGGTGGTGCTAAGTGCTGGGTATCTTGCTCTGATGCTGTTGGTTGATGCATCCCTCACATCTCCTGCTCTGTGCGGACAAAGGAAATGACAGATTAACTGCAACCTTTCCCAGGTCTGCTTTAATGCACTTTCACCCTTGATTTGCAATGGGTGCTCCATGAGGCAGCATTTTTTCCCCCATGCCCTGCTCACCTTTCCAACCTTCACCTCCAGGATCTCTGCTGCTGAGGGTCTGTGCCATGTCACTTCTTGCAGCAAGGGACCAGCTGGGGAGACACCTCCACAGGCTTGGCAGCAAGGATGCTTTGAAAGCAGCTGCACAGCCATTGAGGGAGCTGGCGAAGGATCGTTCAGTGGAATGGGAATGGGTGGGGAAAAGCTGGAAAACAAAAGGTAAGAATGAATTATCCCAGGTGAGCAATTCTCTCCAATTAGGACAAGAAGAGCCAGTTGATGTTTTGGCTCCGGAAGTGAACTGCCCAGCCTTCAGGAGGCAGTAGACAGGAACATTTCAGACACTGCTGGTTTCACTCCCTCCTGTCTGAGCTTCGGCCTCCTGCTCAGAGGGTCCAGGCTCACGGTGCCACATGAACCATGGCATAGCTGCCACATGGCTGGACTCACGCACACCCCTGGCTCCAAATGTACAGCAGCAGTTCCACAGAAGTCAACATTTCATAGAATCACTAAGGTTGGAAAAGACCTCTAAGATCACCTAGTCCAACCGTCAGCCCCATGCCCACTAAACCACATCCTCACTTATTAACAGTATCCTCAGGATTTTCTCTGTAGTCCCAGCCCTTTGCAGCAATGTGTGGCAGCAACTGTTTCCTTTTCTGTATTTCAAGGACACTTCTGCCTGTAGGAACACATGGCACCTCACCAGCACTGGAGGAGAACGTAAAATTAGATAAGGGAACCCTGATAAGAGATTTTATATAGGTTGCAGTTTTCTGATCAGAAACTAGCCCTTGTATTTTTACTTGCTCCTTCACTAGCATTAAAAACCTATGCTCCTGGCTGTTAGCTCTTTCATTTCAGCTGCTATGTTCACACACAGCAGCACAGCTGGCAGCGGGACTGGGCACACCCGATTTGAGCTGGCACTGGCCCTTCCCAACAGCCGGCCTGCCCTGTGGTCAGCATCCCACTTTGCTCACCAGCCTTCATCCCCTCTTCTTCTAGCAGGGAGAAATGAGCAGAAGAAGGAGCTTTGGCACAGGTCTGGGCTCACATTCATGCTGTACACCAATCCCCTCCAAAGTTGATCCTCGGGCAGATGTTGGCCAGGTGGTGCAGCCCCATGGGCCATGGGTGCCACCTCAGCCATTGCTGGGGCATGGAGGCAGCCCAAACCTGCAGCTGCCTGCCCTGACTGAGAGCGCAATCATTTCCAGCTTGGGAGAATGAACGCCATGACCTGCAATCCTTCATCTTTTGTGTTGCCAGTGACAGCTCTGTGTGCTGTGCCAAATCACACGCTTTTAGACTGGTTTGGTGCTTGGAGCCTTATCAACAGCCCCATCTCCCCACTCCCCAGCCCGCCCTCCCCTCAGTACACCCAACCCCTGCCTGAGGGGCCCAGCGGGTGGGCGCCGTGCAGCACACAGCCCAGGGCAGCAGGAGAGCCCTCAGTGGCCCGAGGCCAGCAGGCACTGAACAATGCTGGGGCCGAGGGAGCGCCGTGTTCCATGCCGGAATGTGCTGTGCTGTGCCTGGCTTCAGCTCTCACAGCACAGGGCCCGGTGCAGTGCCTGATTCCCCAGCTCTGCTCAGCGTTTGGCTCTAGGTTGACGTGAGGTCAGGGGGTGATGCAGATTGTGGGAGGTGGCCTTGGCCCAAGCACTGCTTCATACATCTCGTGTGAAGCAGCCTGGTCCTGGGTGCTGTGTCACACAGGATGCTGAGGCCACATTTACACAGATGGTATACATCAGTACATGGGCTGTAAACACTAACAGAACATTATTTAAATCAGAAATAAGCAAATAATCACATTTACAAATATAGATGCATTCAACCTCCCTAGAATGCAGCAGTAACAACCCAGAGCTCCTATAAATAGTAACATTCCTAAAATCACATCCGAAGAAAGTTCTATTGTAAGAAAACTTGGCTTATCTTTCCTGGTAATCGGGTTCTACCACTCTGTGAAGGGGACTACTAAATAAGACCTTTCACAGCTGCTCCTGTCAGACAGTAGTATTTTTGCTGCTGGAACCATGGCATTTAACAGATGGGAAAGCAGATAATGTAATGCTGTAGCATTCACAAATAACATTTCAAAAGTGGTTGTCATGGTCTTTAAATAAAACTGGGAAAACAGAGCTGAGTCAACTGTAGCTCCTTGATCAAAGAAGAAAGCTCCAGTTGTTTCAACTTCGACAATGCCAAAAATGGTCCTTCAAAGTACTGGGACAATGTCTGAACTCCATACCTGGGAGATGCGCCAGTGCCAGTGAGCTCTCCAGGGAGGGTGGTGAGGCAGAACCTGTGGGGACACCCAGTCCAGGTGGGAACTGCCTGCTGACCCTGGCTGACCAGTACCACCAGGGCTCCGCCAGCGAGCTGCCAGCCTGCTCTGCTCATTCCTTCCAAAAAATAGAAAATAAAGAACTGTAGGAAGCTTCCAGGCATATTTGGTGTCCAGTTAGTCCAAGCCACTGCAGCATCTCAGGAAGCCCAAGGTCCTTACCTTCACAGTGATGCCTCCCACTTTAACCTATGCAAAAGAGAGGCATGCAGAAATCAAAGGTGCAGAACTCAGCAGTGCCGGTTCCTCACAGAGAGTATTTTTAATTTGCCGTTCATAAAGGTAGCACATCACAAAGGCACTGCTTGTCTCCCAGCCAAACAGGGATCAAATAAAGCATTAGCAGAAACCCAGTGTACTGGACTGGGTGTGTCATCTCTGGCGTGTTGGTGCAAATATGTGCTGGATTCACCTTGCCTTTTGGCATAATAGTCTCACAATGAAGGCTGAAGCAAAACAACAACCCCTGAGGTTAGTTCCTGATGGAGCCTGTTGCTACAATTTGTAACAAATTGGTGTATGTCAGCACACAGGAAATTATTGTAGCAAGTCAAAATATTCTGTGTGGATGCTGTAGAAACTTGATACAAGCAGTTCCTCCTTTCAAGTGTTACCTCAGCCTTGGTACCTCTTCTAATCGACATTTGGCTTTACTCCCCAAAAGCTCTGCGCTTCAAGTCTGAAGCTCACACTGATGCTGCAGAGGGTGCAGAGGGACAGAGGGCAAGAGCAAAGTGGACAGAGAAGTGAGTTCTTATCCATCATAGACTCCTGTCTAGCAACTGTCAGGCAGTCATTTGAGTTAAATACCTTGTGATATTGAGGTGTCATGTCTCACTATTCCTCTGATCTTCAACCAAAGGGGATGCCAGCCCTTGCTCAGGGGAGATGAACCTCCAATTTCCCTCCTATTATAAAAGGAATGGACCTGGAATTAATTTCTGTCTGACAGTTATTGACAGGGTTATGAAGTGCTTTGACAACTCACTGAAGAACAAGATTGCAGATGTCACTAACATAGATGTCCAGCTCTTCGCAAGTCACCTCTAGGAGTACCACAGACCATGGTCCTGCTCGCGCACAGATAGGTGGCTGAAGTTACTTCACCTCAACAACTCCTTGATTTTGCTGGCTGTAAACTGGGATGAAGATTGCTGATTCTGGTATTTTCCTGGCATTGACTGGGTGAGAATATGATGAGCAGAGGTTCAGTAGTGGGAGTGGGAGAGAAAGGGTGCCATGAAGCAGCACGAGTGAGGCTCAGGAGAGACTCAATTTAAATTTTAATTGAAATACAAAATGAAACAAAGAAAACAACAACAACAACAAAGCAATCATAGTCTTGGGGACTACTTTTGCTCAGCCAAAGTATTTATCATTCATCAGCATCTAACCGACGTGTGTAACATGAAGCCTTTTTGTTGTTATTACCGGTATTCTGACCTTGTGAATACCCACGACAAAAATGTCTGCTCAACCATATCTATTTCTTCTTGTGGCTTTCTGGTCTGTGAAATTGGAGGGTTGCTCTAGGATCCAGTACTGCTGAATTTATCTGTTTAGAGAAAAGTGTGGTTTAATCTATGCTTTGAAGAACAAAGCAGAACACAAAAAAATTACATGGACTGTGCAAAGAGATTATACAGGAGAGAATGGGACAAAACAGCTTAGGCCAAAATTTGGTCACAATCCAACATTGCAAATTTCTGTTTTATAGGCCCAAATGTTTCCTCTTTAAAATCAACAGTTGTGTCTGGGGGGACTAGCGCGCAGACCAATGCAGCCCTCCATCACTGTGCCTTTCTTGCGCCTGTTGGTACCAAGGCACTGGGAATGTTTGTCCTAGAGCAGAAACTTACAGCCTGAAACCAGACATTAAATGTCTTGATCTCACAAATGCTGACACATGCTTGGCTCCTTTCACAAGAAATGTCTCCTGAAAGCAGCACGGCTATGCAGATGTTACAGCTAAGCACGCATATGAGCAGTTGCAAGTTCAGTCTATGAACCCTTTATCCTTACAGGCACAAAATTTTACATTTCTGATTAAATTAACTCATTTATACCTGTGGGAAAAAATCATAGCCCAGTATCACAAAGTACACTGCACAAACAAACACATTGACATTCATAACAACTGATGCGTTAACCAGAATTTGAATAGAATCATTTAAGCATTAATAACATTTCCATCTCTGGAGGTCAAGCCTTTTTACTTCCCTCCGTTTTGACACCCATTACTAGCTGAACATATTTCTAACAGAGACGTAATTAAAGCCAATGTACCAAATGTTTTTTTGTGTAAGTGTTCATGGAAGATGGAGATAGAATTAAGTCCACAGTACTGTAAGAGTCCAGTGTATACACAAGCATCTTAACACTTGGGGTCATGACATAGACATTGGGGTCAAGGGGGCAAATCCATGTTCTCAACCTTTACACATACAGAATACAACACAGGGTGAGAGCACCAGTTCTTTCTGGCCACTATCTCATCTCCTCCTACAGCAGGTTTAGGAGCAGAGTACGAACCCAGAGATCACCTACCAAACCCCCAAGCAATTACTTGTGCTCAGAAACACAAATTCCTTATTTTCATAGACGTCAAAGCAAGTGAGGAAAACTAGAAGGGTCAGGGAAGATAAATAGGCTGACTTAGCCATGGCCTACAGACAGGCAGAGGAGTATTAAGAGAAGTTAGACTCTATCTGTGGTTTCAGTGAAGCTAACATAAAATACAGCCATGAATGTGAACGGATTAGTAAGTGCTATTATTTTTATTATGTATGTGTTGATTTTCTGATAGGATTGTACATCAGAGCCCTAAGTACACAAGTGGAGAAATTAGTGAAATCTAGTTCAGAAAAAACCTGTTTCTAACACAGCTGTGTGGGGCATATAGCACTGGTTAGTTTGAAAATTAATTTATTTCAATACACACAGGATAAATGCACTTAGACACATACCCAAGACAATCCAAAATAGCACACTTACAGGCTGCAAAACAGAATTTCTAAATAGGCTGGAAGAAAACAGATGCTTCTGCCTGCTGCAGTGAAAAAACACTCATATTATAAAAAGACGTATATAAGAAGCCTGGGGACCAATTACTACTTGAAAGATAAGCTGGGTGTTTTGAAGAATGGCTCAAAGCGTATAAGTGTCTGAATTCCTTATCTTCCAAAAGACTTTGGGGAGGAGGGGGTTGGAAAGCCCAGCATGACCTAATTCCTTGCTTCGAGATGGATTTTTTTCCCCCAGTACAAGCATGCCTGTTCAGTACACAGCGTAGCATCTGAGGAGGACTATGTTTTACAAAGAATTCTAGTAAACAAGTTGTCTGCGTGACTCTATATAACAAATGGGTGAAATCATTCAGCTTTAAGTAACGGCGAGTAGAAACTCTTCTCTAGTTACTGTCAGCATACATCACCCAGAGTTGTTTTTCAGTGAGATTGGCTACCACTACAGTTCACCATCTGGCCTTGCAGATAGGCATAAGGAGGGAATGGGTGCAAGGGGGAAAGTGAAATCACTTCTTTTACATGATTTAGAAATGTTCATTATAGTCTGGTACAAATAACAAAATTTACCTGCCGCCTTCTTTTTGGAATTTCCATATATTTTCACTTTTGGGGTCTAGTCTCACAAGCAGCAGTTTCTTTGGGGCAGACCAGGGTCTCTCCCACAACGCATCCTCTCTAGCACAGCAACCAATAGCCAGAACTGTAGGGAAGGAGCGTAAAGCCCTCACAGCAAGCTTAAATTAACTCGTCCTCATCAGCTTCCATTAACGTGCAGTTTAGACCTAAAAACTAAACTTCCATTTAAGTGACTGGCTTAGTTAACTAAAACCATGAAAAAAGTCGTAGTAGCATTGCTCATACAGTTAACTGCTGCTTGAGTTTTAAAAACAAAAAAAACCCAAACATATATAACTATACATAACATACATCTGGTCAGAGAAAGGCACCATAATTTCACGGAGCTGCAGTAATTACAGCAGTTCATAAATACATGCACGTGCTGCTATATGTATAAAGTCTGCTGCATTTCACCCTTTTGCAACAACTACTACCTTTTTTCTTTTCTTTTTTTTTTTTTTTTGAAGTGCTTATGCTGGAGCTGTGTCTCTCCCACACGCTATTGCTAAACAATGATCAGTTGAGCTACTTATCCAGAAAGATCCAAAAAAAATCTACCATGTAAAATAAAACCCCATTGTTCAAGCTTTTAATAATAACAGTCTGAAAAGCATCTCTGACAAATGTGACCACGCAGACTTTACAGGAGAGCTAACCAGGAAGGAAAGACCTGGGAAAAGCCAAGAAAGAGGAACTTTAGCTTGGGAGAGAAGCAGCTGGAGAGGGTACAGGAGGAGCTATCACACAGGTACTCAAGTGGTAACTGCTGCGAATGCATTGAATTAGAAATACCTGTTTGTTACTTACACCAATACAGCAGTTTTCAAGACTCCAGCATCACCAGGAACATGCGAAGCCTCGTAGCTACCCAGCATTGTGTAGGTCATGTAGGAGCAGACACGTGCAATGTCAGGGGATACTGAGACCTTCGGGGGATGTTACTGAAAAATGCAGCACGGAAACCCCATACAACACTGTCTTCTCCAATTGCTGCTTGCTTTGCCTTTTTTTTTTTTTCCTCCTTGCTGAAATACAAATAGTGCTTTAATGTTTTCCTTGGGACAAACTCTTCTGATAAATGTTTATAGAATTTAAAAGAAATTCCTTGGTACATGAGTAGCTGAATGTTTAGACAGTTTGGTATAGGAAATGCTATACAGTCTCCACTGTAGCACTTCATAGGAAAGTTTGATGCAAGCTCAGTTTCCTGTTCTGATTTTATCCCGTTGTAAGTTACAGTAATGGAGGGTAAGGTTGCTCTCCTTGCTTTCCAAGGAGAGAGCCATCTATCCTATCAAGATAGATGGCATGGCACAATACAAAGAGTCGTTCACAAAGCACCAATTTACTTTTGTTTTTGGGGGGCGGAAAGTGGGGGGAGCAGGGTCAAGCATTTTTGATTGGTTTTCTTTTTTAAATGAGACAACACAAATACTAGAAGTGCAGATCTCAATCCTTCCCCTTCCTTGTGGCAGAGCAGTGGTCAATGCCTCTCCATCGAGACCAGGTCACCATCTGAGGTGCTCTACAAGCAATGCAGCCCTTTGCCTTTACAGGATTCACCTTTTCTTGCTTACCTGGAAAAATCATCCACATGTGTTTTTTTGCAGCCCAAATCCCAAGCTCTGCAGGAAAAGTTCAGTGTTTTCTACACTGCTGCATGTGTCCCAGGTCTTCTTGCAAGTTCTCTTCATGCTAAGCAATATGCTGGTTAACGTTTACACCAATAAACACAGCAAGCTTATTAAAACAAAAGCCTTTCGGTGATAACATAAAACAAGGTTTCACCATCGTTATTTTTGTAGTGCCAGGTGACATTCAATCACCATCCAAATAGGAGACAAACCAAGTGTTTTATTTTCAAGTAGCATTTTATTTTCCACTAGTGTTGTATACTGAGTTTCAGCCTACTTAGTACGAACTGTGCGCTGCAGATAGCTCTAGGGACACAAACATTTTCCTGATATGCCTTTGCAATGTCACTGGCTCTAGAAAGCACAAATTTCACACACTTTGCAAAACACCAAACTAATGAAGTAGTAATTGCACAAGAACATTGCATTATAATGGCCAAAACAAAAAAGTGTAAACCTTTCCAGCATTACTCATAAATACAGCACTTACAGCATTTATTGAAATGTTAGGCCATACCCCTTTTAGCTAACTTGTGTTACAGGACAGCTCTCTAAACAAGGGCTTGCTGTGTTTGTATGCCAAGGCCTGCTGTGCAATCCCCCAGCGCCTTCTACAGAACTGCAGCTCGGCCTTTCAGCCAGGCACTGGTTCTGCTTTGGCCAGCACAATCCAGATACCCGCATGCGAGTTGTGCCAAAAGAGTTTGCCCAAACCAAACCACAGATTATCTTTTGGCCTCATACAATATGCTCTTGATGTTGTTCTCCAACAATTTCAAGTGGTCAAAACTTCCCAGATTGAAGTGGTTGCCTGGTTTAATACCAAGGATTGAGTTTTCTCTAGGACAACACAGGTAGTTCCTGTTGTATTACAGCACCGAAAAATCCACATTCCAATTTTTAGTTTACAAATTTATAATTTAGAAACATTACCCTAGAGCTTTAAATTGCTGTATCCTCCCATAGAGCATAGTCCCTAAGTCAAAGCTTCAGGGTTTTTGGGCTGTGGCTGCATCCATGCTGAACACGATCAGTCACAATGCTGAAAGCCCTTCATTGCTTGTTTTCTCATGGCCTCTTCATTCTTCAAGCATCTTCCAGTAAGACCTGCTTGTAACTCAGAGGTTAAACGTGATCCAGATGGGGTCAGACGACCAATTCATGATTTAATCTTGTAGGAGTTGTTTTCAGGATTTTTCTTCTTTAATTTCTATTTTAAATAGCTTAGTTGAGCCTGTATATAACATATGTAATGTTTAGGCACCCCTTAGAAGTTTGCATTCTTACAACAGGGTTTCAGATATCACTTCCTTCAGTGGCACAGAAGTTACAAAGAGGGGTGAGCCACCCATTCGATATTATCTGGGTAAGTAAGAAGTGAGCATAATGAACACAGCCACTCTGCTTTGCTGTTAGTCCACCCTCCACAGCTGCCTACGTGACAGCAGCAAAGCGTGCAGCCCATCTCCTTACATCACTCATCCCCCTGTGGGAGCAGAAATCGCTCCTGTGCTTTTTGTAACGTCAGATCCTGATGATTTATGGTTGACTTGGATATACACGTGCACAGGTATTTGGTCTTCCCATCATGCTGTGCTTCTGGCACAGCTTTAATAAACCATCAAGCTACCTATCTTGAAAGCAAGAGCAGGAGGAGTAAGAGAGAAAGTAAGTATGAACTATTTCACAAACTTTGTAAACACAGAAAGCAAACAGGCCACAATCCTGTCCTACCAAGCCTCCAATTCTCCTCAAGAAACTTTTCAAAGCATGAATGCCATTCACTGGAGGGTCTCGCTATGTTGTTTACATTTTGTTTCCATGCACAAAAAGTCTCTCAGATGTACTTATTCTAGTCACATGAAAAAAATAATTTCAGATACCTGAAAGAAAAAAAAAAAAAANCAGCAGCACAGAAAGTTTTCTTCATTACAAAGTGTTTTTCCATCGGGCAATTATTTATAAGAACATCTGTTAACACTGGAGTTGAGACACTGGAACGAAGTGGATGTATTGTTTGCGAGCTCTGCCAGTCAATCCGCTCTTACAGAACTTCTCCCTTCCCCCTCTGGCTCTCAGCTAAGTCATTCCCTTGAATCACTCAGGAGTTTCCTTTGTCACCAAGATCTCCTTTTCCACAAATTGTCCCTTGAATAATGCCATCTTCGACGTACTGCCCCATGGTGTCTGTGCTCCTGCCGAGCACGGTGGAGGGAATCCGCGAGGAACGCCTCTCCTGGCTCTTATCCTCTGAGGAGCAGCAAAGCATCCTCTTCATGGTGCCCCACATCTCATCGTCTTTGTACGAATAAATTACAGGATTCATGACAGAGTTCAGCAGGGCTAGGAGAAGAAACCACCTTTTCACATTCTGAACACCACAGTTGGTGCAGTTCAGACCATCAAGCAGCAAGACAACCAGGCCAGGAGTCCAGCAGACTACAAAGGCACCTAGAGACAAAGAGAGAAAGGAAATAACACTTCAGATTGCTAGGAGTTATCTTTTTATGCCTTAAATTTTTGATGAACACAACAACCTTGTACACAAAAATTATAGAAACGAAAGGACAAAATAGTGAGTCAGTAACAAAATCACATCTACTACAGCTCCTTGGCCGGGCCCTGAGCATGAGGCTGACAGAAGCCTGCAGGGAGCGAGCACCCAGCTGCTGGCAGTCCCAGCCCAGGCACTGGTGGGGAAAGGTCCTCACAACAGCAAGGTGCCCACTCTGGTGGATAAGATCTGGAGATCACAGCTAGCTAGAATGGAGATGTGGTCTTCTCTTCATTTCTCTCTTGTATGCTGGAAGATGTCCAGTGGCTCCTCACTGCCACCACTTGTAAGGGAGAACAAACAAAGAAACTAATAGATGAGTTAGTGAAGGCAAATGAAAATGAGGCAGAATGAGTAGCGATAGGTGGAACAAGAAGCCAAATGTCTAGCCCGGGAGCTGCAGACTTCTCCTCACATGTGGGTGAGGCTGGGGGGGATCCACAGCAACCCATCAGGGTCCCAGTCCCAGGAGGGGCCCCCACATGGCCCTGTCTCTGCCTGCTTCCCGCAGCACCACCAGCTCCCAGTGCTCGCCTGGGAGCCCACGGAGTGCAGCCCTGCCATGGTAATGCTAACTTAGCACAAGCCACAATTGCTGCCTGACGTACTGAAATAGAAAATTACAACTCTGTGCAACAACACATTTCAAACATTGCATTGAGGAAATTCCAATCCTTTATAACAGCACAGCTCCCCTTCTTAGGACTTAAAAAAAATAATAATAATAAAACACATAAGGCTGATAGCAGCTACATGCTAAAGAGCTCCCCTACGAGTCTTGACATCAGTTTGAGCATTCTGGTCCTGCTCATTTGCACAAGGCCGCTGGCATTCCCATGCCCAAGCTGTGCCCAGCCTCCAGGGCAGCCCAGCTAGTGGCAGGACCCCAGCCTGTGGCACCTCAGGTATCTGGCTCCTGACCTGCACAGGCACCGCACATGGACCCCAGCCAGGATTCTGGCGGGCATCGTGCCTGTAAGGGGCAGGCCAAAACAGTATATAAACCAGACTTATGTGATATACTGAGTGCTGAGCAATGTATCCAGGGCAACATAGTGCAGATCTTGCTGCAAAGCAATCCTCCTGCAGTTATTTCTCTTTTTTAAAGAGCTTCCTGAGGAGTCCAGGTGAAATGCAACCAAGGGGTTTACTGTGTTCCTGGAGGTACTATGCAGAATGGAAAGACGAGAGAACCCTCTTTCAGAAAACGCATTTTCTACTCTGCTGTGCCAAGATGTTTCTGATGCTAAGCACCATTTTCGTGGCGTTAGCTTTGAGTTAATGGTCAGTATCAGTAACATTCCTTCAGCACCACTGGCACCAGGAGCAGCAAGCTGCCACCACAACGCGTGCTCTCTGGTCAGTCTCCACACTACGTGCTGGTTTGGCCCCACCATGCTGAGTAAGCAGTGGTGACACCAACTCTTGCAGTCTGCAGTGGAGCAAACATTGCGCTGATTTACTGCCCTAGGGCTAAGGGCAAATCCCACCCTCTGCAGCCAGCACTGGTTCTGGACCACACAGGCAGGACTGATTACATGAGGGCCTCAGCAAGCATTTGGACACAGTGCTTTTGCAGACCACCAAGGGTCACTGGCAAAGTTGTTGGCAAACACACCGGCTTCATGCAGAAATCTGTGCGGCAACACAATCTCCTCAGAACAAGCACAGAAAGTATTTTGACCACCTGCATTCCTTTTACACTACCAAAGCATGTAAAATCCAACACTGCTGTCATAGAAGTCAGCAGGAGAGGAGTCAGACCCCCAAAGCCACATTTAACAAAAGCCACAGATAAGTCCTTCCTCCAAACAAAACCCTGAATTCACAAAAAGGCCTAGTTCATGAGCTCCCAAGATACATTGTAGGAGCCCTATCAGCATTGCAAAGGCAAAAGTAAGGGGAGACGACATCTGCAGACCCTTCTCTGGAATCCATAGGACTGTGCAGAACTCTCATTTCCCCTGCTGGGAGGCTGCACCCGCTCCATGACCAAGGATGGGGACAGAGGGCAAGGTAGTGACAGCACTGGGGCTCCTGCTTGGACTCCACCCAAAATACATTTTGTCATGCACAGATACAACCCAAGTGATTCACACCCTACTCGCAGCATGGCACTGATGAAAGCAAGGCAGGGTCAGGCTTGCAGCCTTTCTAGGATTTCACTATTTTTAACCACAGAGCTTTCAGAGGGAGCCATGGTTAAACATAAATATAAGCCTTTGTCTTGGCCCTTTGGCGCTTTTCTTTGCAGACCTTTTATCCCACAGCAGCTCCTCTCTCTGACAAAGTGCCATGCTTCAAAAAGAATTTCTTTTCTGGGAGTCTCTAAAATGCAGTGCATGACACGAAGTAAAGCCTGGCTGCAGCATGAATCAGAACAGCTCTGAGACTTCACGCTGGGTTATGGGAGATCAGGTGTCACAGTGCCTCAATGTCAATTTGAGGATTTTCCACTAGTTTGGAAACATGGATTTTCTTGTAGATTACATCATCTTTACTTAAAAATGGATGAATTCCTGTGTACCTGGAAACACTACTGATGCTTTGGTGGCACCATGCCATAGAACTCTTCACATCAAAGCTGTTTCTCAGTACACCGACACTGAGGAGGAAAAAAACAAAACTAAATCAAAAAAGCCCCAGTGCAGTAGCTTCCAGTTGCCTTTGCCACGTGTCCAAGTTAAAAGAGCAAGTTATCAATTAAACTATAAATTCACTAAAACTGAAAGTCATCAGCCTCAAGGCAGCTATTTCAGCAGGAATCTCAGTGCCAGGTTCAGACACACCACTGCGTGCATCACCTGGACACCACATACCCACATACCTGCCCTTCCCCTGAGCCACAGCTGTGCCCTGAACCAGGACTATGGTGAGGCTGAGGATTTTAGTCCCTTTTGCTAGGTTTCCTAATTCCAATCAGATAACTTCCTACAGTTTAACATGCCATCAGAAAGCCATTTCCACTGTTCCTATCCTGTGGTGGATCACGAGGGCTATGGCATATAGTGAGACAACAGGGACATAATGCTGGTGACAGAGAGCTCTTTCCCAGCCTCTGGAAGGAGCCACACAAGCCCAAAGTGTGGTACAAAAAGCTATCTGCAGCTGAGGTCACCACACACCCAGGAAGTTAAACTGAAACACACAGGCTCCCCCAGATCCCAGCTGCAGGAACACAGGAGAACTCCACCCAGAGGGGACAGTGATGTTTTGGAAGCGATGCCCTGCCTCTGCCTCTTTTTCTGAAAAGGACGAGCCTGCCAACAGCACCCAGCTGCAAGCAGCCCACATGGCAGTGGGACTTTGTCCTGGAGCACCCATGACACCAAGAGGGCACCTTAGCCAGAACTGTCGTTCTCATCACACTTCTTCCAGCAACAGAGATTCCTGGAACTGCTTTTAGCTAAGACCATATCAGGCGTTTACAGCAAAGCATCTTCAGACATTTAAGAACAAGCCACTGAAAATAACTGCCTCGAGCTGAAAACCCCAAATCCACATAGCATATAAGCTATAGGCTGTTGAGTCAGTGGATGTAAGAACAGTTTTAAAAGCATCAGAGTGGTCACTTGAGGGCTCCTTTGGTAATCAGAAAGCCCAGAAAACATGGCTATCCAGTTTCTAATGCCTTTTGCATAGTGTGCGTGGATGACTAGGCCAGAAATGCATATTCAAGCTGTTCTGAGAAATAAATTCTTATTCCTAGAAATAATCATTTATAAAAAGCCTCACAGAGACAAAGTTTCTAGAATTGGTATGAAGGAAATTGCCAAGAGACATTTCCTCTGACACAGGAGTTTGGGGTAGATGACACATGCACTCATTCGACTTCTATGGAAGCAGGCTGTTCTGATTTTGTCTCCGATTGGCAAAGGAAACATTATGATCTACAAAACAGCACTCAGGCTTTCTAAGTTAAATTTGCCTGTCCCAGCAAGCAACACCACCAAATGCTTTGTCTGAACCATAGTTCAATCCAGTGAGTTAAAGCTATTCTGAGAGTAAGAGAAAGCTGACACTGACCTTGAAATCAACCCTAAGGCCCCTTTTCCTCAGCAAAAGAAATAAATTTGAAAGGAAGAACATGAACTTTGAAGTAGATTATTTCTTTTCTGAACAACTAAGGCGGCACTGGAATGGATTCATGCTGCCTTAAGAACTAAGTGTAAACAATTACACCTGGAGGACTTTGTTTTCATCTTTGGAATTAATCCTAGAGGTGCTCTCCACACTGCCCAGTCTTCCTGCCTGTACCAGCTCAGTCACCTTCCTCCTGGCACACAGGCCTCTGTGCTCCGCTGGGCAAACACACATGGGTTGCACCAAGAGCTGACAGTGTTATTCCTAGATCCACTCAGCCCCCTCCAGCTTTGCTTTATACAACATTACAGTAATGACCTTTAGTAAGAAATGATTACAAATAAATACAACTTTCCTTCTTCATTTGTCTTAAGAATTTCTTGACCACCTTTCCAAACTCAAAAATGGAACAGATGGCATTGACAAAACAGTTATGTCAAAGAGGAGATGGCAAAGTAGCCAGCTGGTTGTGACACAAGGCACAACAGGAAGTCTGGGTGAAGTTTTCTCAGTTCCAGGAACATCTCTACTCTTGCTCTCAAAGGAGCACAGCTAAACGAGATGCAAGCCAGAACCACTGTAGTACCACACTGCTGTCTTCCACGTACACACAGACACCAGCTTCTCCCAAAGCTCCAGCTGTCATACAATGGCTCATACAGCATCAGAAGTAAAGCCATATTCACAGCTTCAGAGTCCCCGCCACCTGAGCCTAGCTTTGCCAGGGTCCCAGTGTCCCCAGTTCCACCACGATGAGTTGCACAAGCCACACTTGAGTGCAGCCTGTCTTCTACAGAAGATCTCACTCAGATTCAAGTCTTCCTGGGCAAAATTCACCACTGCAGCCAGTACTTTTTTTCAACAAAAAAAAAAAACCATCCACTCTGGATCTCTCTAATTTATTTAATAAGCTGCTATATCACAACTAGCTGAACTGATCTGAGCTGCTCAGCTATCCAGATTGTCTCTAGGGCAGAATCTGGATAAAATCTCAAAATGAGAGTGAATTCTCCCTTTACAAAGCAAATCTCTGCCAGGAGAAAGTCACAGATCCACCAGGTTTCCACTTCTGTCTCCAGGGGAGGTGCATTTGCAGGGGGAAGTAGCTAGTAAATTTAGGAAACAGTCAAGAGGAAGCATAGAAACTACCTACATACAGCCACAGGATTCAGGTCCTTGTGCAGATATAAAAAAACCTTTTTTTTTAAAGTATTTTTCTCTGTAGCAGTGAACCTTCACAAGCCTTCTTCCACAGCTATGCTGCAACTCTCCCTCCCCACCAACAATCAAGGGATAGACACTTATCACCTAGGTGTTGACAGGCCCTCTGCTTCATGTTCCTGTTTCATGAAATATTTGTTTCATTGTTTAAGTTGGACAGAAGGCTAAACAACTTCAGTGCTGACGAGTTTGATGTGTTTTGGTTTTGCTTATTTGTTTGTAAACATTGATTGGTTACATGGTTTGTAGCCTCTTACCTAGGAGAGTCATGACAGTCTTCATAAGCTTCACAGGGGTTCTCCTACGGCTAATGGATCCACTAGTGTGCGATGACAAGACATTAGTCTTCCGCTGGACATACATGTAGATTCTTATGTAAACCACCACCATAATGAAGAAAACAACAAGGTTTAGGACACTCCAGAACACCAAGTAACTTCTGCTATAAATAGGTGCCAGGGAAGAACAGGCAGTAATGTCACAGAGGCAGTTCCAACCTAAGGTAGGAACAGCACCCATAAAAATGGCAATGGCCCAAATCGATATAATTAAGAAGGTGACTCTCTTCTTTGTGAGATTACTGTGGATCTTCATCCGCATGATTGACATGTGCCGCTCAACCGCTATGACGAGGAGATTCACCAGAGAAGCTGTCAGGCTCGTGTCCAGAAGACCCTGACGCAGAAACCAGCGGTTAACAGTTAATGTCTTAGACACTGGGCCAGTGTTGAACATCAAGAAGACATAGGCAATTCCAGCAAAAAAGTCTGCAGCAGCTAAATTGGCCAACAGATAGTAAAAGGGAAAATGAAACTTCTTGTTCTTGACCACAGCTGCTATGACCAATGAATTTGAAATGAAAATGAAGAGGCAGAAAAATGTCCCAAAACACAGAACAACAATAAGTGTTGTCCCTGTCCACTCATCTGCTGTGTGAGTGTTTGTCCTGTTATAGAAAAAGTCCATGTGCTTATCATAGTAGCATTCGTTCATCCTGGTTTACAGCCCCTGCATCCTAGGAAGGGTGAAAGGGAAAAAAAGAGAAGGATTAAAATTTACTATCAGTCCTTGCTTGGATCACTGTAACTAACAGCCTTTTTCTGGGGAAAGAGAGGGGTATGAGAGGGCATGTATTTGGAGGCCTCAAGTGAAAATTCATATTGTACAATTTAGTGCAGAAGGAGATATTCTGTCCACTAAAGGACTGCAACGCCTCATGCTTTGACGAATCAGGAATTTTCACAAGTCTTACTTGCTTACAAACCCCCGAGCAGTCACACTGTGCGGGCAGCAACATGGAAGTTAAGAGGTTAAAAGTGACTTCCTGAAGGTCAAAAAAAAATTCTGAGCAACAGCCAGGCCCATCTCACTGTGAAATCCCACATTTGAGCCACAGCCCCATCATTATTTCCATTTCTCAGTGCATCCAGTCAGGACAGCGGAGCATAAATCATAACTCTTCCATTTTACTGGCTAAACAATGAAAAGCCTATTACTGGAAAAATCTTTTCCATTATATATTAATGAACGTAACAATGTATGTATATAAAATGCTGAAGGC
The DNA here is from genome assembly GCA_013396635.1 of Penelope pileata. Classification (NCBI taxonomy): domain Eukaryota; kingdom Metazoa; phylum Chordata; class Aves; order Galliformes; family Cracidae; genus Penelope; species Penelope pileata. Next base: position 786,736 of record WBMW01004394.1, read on the forward strand.
ATATAAATTCTGAGCACATGCCAGTTATCCACTGCTACTAGATTTAAGTAAATGTGCTGAAAAGCAGAAGAAACATTGCACATATTTGACTGCACCGAAGCCACAGATTTTATTGGGCTATCAACTCAGAGCCCTGTGAGCAACACACACACACACTCCAATTACCTTCAGATCCAAAATACAATTCCCTACCCAATCACAGGACGAAGAACACCCCAGCACTGCAGTAGCTGTTCTCTTACATCTGGTCAGCACTGTTTTGGATACTGGGCTATTGAATGTGATAGAAGGGGAAGTGTGGTTTCCAGAAGACAGCACACTTCAGCTTCTCCAGTGAGGTCAATGTCAGCTGCCTGGGTAATCTGACTGCATTTTTTTTTTTTAACAAACCAAGAGGAGCTCAAACTGATTTACACAGGCAGCAACTACTCGTGGAGAGCAAAGTTTGTACAGCCTGGCAGCGAGAATTGGTATCTGACGGCCCCTAGCCTTCACATCCACTATCAGGATCTGAATAAGTGTTTTAGCAATGACTTCACGAATAGATCGCACATAAATTTTACCAAGCCCAGGAACTCAGCTCTGACACAGGATGCTGGTCACAGCAATCACCACACAGAGCAGCTCCTAAGGACAGGAGCTGTGGGGACGCAGAGCTGCCAGAGGAATGCGGTGCCAGGACTGCAGACCTCCTCACGAGCCTTGGGGTGTTGGGTGTGCCAGAGCAGGAGGCTGAGCAGGGCCAGAAAGACGGCAAAAAACAGATAAAACGAGCACAGGCAGAAAGATCTAAAACAGGCATAAGCTTTTCATCTCTGCAGCTAGTACTGATCACAGATAAAGATCGGGTTCACTTAGGTAACCACAGGCTAATAATGGACTACAGCTATATTTCATCTCTACAGTGACTGAGAAGCAAATTAAGCAACCCCCAGCAGCCTGGCTAACAATCCACATTTATATGAAAGATTCTTTCTGAGTTTCAAAATAAGAAGTTAGTCTTCTGTTATTTAAATTATGCTAGCTTTGTTATCTCTCAGCCAATATTTGTATCACCTAATTTTAAATCAACTTGCATTATTCCATGATTAATATTTGCAGCAAACTGAACATTTTTTGGATACCTGATTTTTCTGTGCTGGCTCCTTGCCCTTTGCTGGTTTCCACCCCACACCTGGCAGTCAGCACGAAGACCTGACACTGACACTGTTGTCCATTTTACTATCCTCAAGAACTTAGGCAACCTCTTCTTTTATAAAAGAACTTTTTATTTAAAGCATCATATTCAACAGCTGTTTAAGGATAAGAAGTGGAAGGAAACAAGTAACCACCCCTTGCACTGAAATGTTACAGAGCATCCCTTCATCTAAAAATAAGTCTCAACAACTCAGATCTGCCATCAGGAGTCAGACAGTGCTCAGTGCCTACCTCTCCCTGCTCAAAGTGGCACAGTAGAGTTGGGCAGTCAGTAAATTCTCCATTTTCACTCAGAGTACTCAGAACAAGCTGCAATTAAATCTGTAAGTGACCAGAAGTCCCCAGGCAGCTGCAGACAACAGCCACTCGAGCTGGGAACCCTGCCCAGCCCAGGCGGCTCTGGGCTCACCCACTGAGGCAGAAAAGGACTTGCTGAGCCTGGCAGGAAGCTGCTGCAGAACAGCCCAAGCGCCTGCATATAGAAGTAGTATTTGGGGCGAGAGCAGGAGGAAAAAAGATATATATGTGAAAATTACAGGGAAGGTTTTCTGAACATGTAGCTTACTGTGTAATCATCTCAAGAGATGAATCTCTTGCTTGCAAGTGACAGGAGAGTTAAGAGATCTGCAGACATTTTTTGTATTTTATCTGGGGAACAAGCTTAAAGAAATCCACAATATCAACTGTGAGCTTATTTTAAATGCGACTGCTTATTCAGATGTCATCCTCATTTGAAACGGTATCCCAAAGAAAGAATAAAAATCACACATAGCTACTTCTTCACCAAAACAATCACAATACACTCACTGTCATGCAGCACAGCTCAAACGACGAATGACTTTGTAAGTGCTGCCTTGTGATGTCAAGCTACGGCAGAAGGGAGCAGAACAGCATCCAGCTGAGGTCTCAGGGTCACAGAGCTGATTCTGGAGATGTCCAGACAGAGGCTGCATCCAAACAGGAGCTGAACTGGAGCCAGCTTGCATCCCAGTGCTGTAGAGCACCTGGCTGGCTGTGCCAGCCTATGCATGCAGAGTGCTCATCACTCCAGGGTCCATTTGGAGTGCGGTCTTTCACACCTTCATTTCACTTCTGTGTCCTCACAGCAGAACTAGCCTGGCCTCAGGGCAGCTGTATTCTCACTGCCCCTGCATCGTGTGTGAGGGGTGTCCCATAGTTCCTGGAGTGGCACAGGTTAAAACATTGCAGGACTTGATTCTCCAGGTCTTCTCTTCCACAGCCAAACTGGAGATCTTCTTCTTAACTGGTGCAGGTCTAAACTTCAGAAGAAAAATAAACTTTTTAAATATTAGATATTTTAGATGTATTATTGTTTAATAATTGAAAATTTAGACATAATATTGTTTATCAGAGTTGTAAAAGTAGTAGAAACTGAAGCAGTAGAAGAACAGCTAGACCTTTTACTTTGCAAGTAGCTTTCACAAGCTTAATACTTATAGTTTTAATAGGAAAGGACAGTAAACAATCTCCATTCATCACCTCTGTGCAACTCAGTTTTACAGACTTCCAGAAACTCCATAATATATGGCAATGGCTATACATTCTATATTCCACAGATGGGCTACTCTACTTGCTTGCAGCAAGTCACTTGCAAGCGAAGACATCAAAACTTTGCCAGCGCCAGAAGCATTCCCTTGTCAAAAAGGTTCTTTTCCTCATGTCAGCCTATTTAATTAGTTCTGTTCAACCAACTGTGGCTACAAATGTTGAGAGCTGATGGACTGTGAAGTGTGCTTTCCTCTAGAGCTCCAAGTAAGCACAAACATTGAAGGGAGGAAATCATTGGCTCCAAACATCTCAGATGATTTGGTTTGGTTAAACTGTTTGCAGATGCATAAGCATACCTTAGGAACGCTCCCCGTTGCAGTGCATCTTCAGCTCTGTTGTCTTAAAGACAGCTTGTGTATCTGAGTTGCTGTTGCATTTCTCTATGTAAACGAAGCTTGGATCAAGTCAGAAAATATCCTTCACTGTTCTCAAGAATTGGCATGAGTCTATGGGAATATGCTGTGCTAACTACTTAAAGGGTTACTAAAATAAACGATCACCTGGACAATGGTTCAGACAAAGTTTCAGCTGGATGCCAATGAACATGCTGCTGGAGTTGTTATCCAATAAAACTAGTCATCTTCAAGAAAGTTACCAAAATCACATATTGGTCATTTAAATCAAAGACATTGCCGATTCAAACTGTGATTAAAATAACTTTTTTAATCACTTTGATCCAAAATTAACTTGGTCTTAAATCACTCCCAAGTAGAGTTTCTCATCATTGACACAGCCAGTTCTGAAGGAAAACTCAAACAGCATTTTAGTGAAAAGCTTTGATGAGAAGGTCGTCCTAAAAATTAGGCTGTGAGCCACAAGGTTATTCACAGCACACATCGCTGCTTCCCTGCCTTTCCTGTCCGCTAGAAGCCATGTTGTTTCAAGGCACTTGCCACAGCCTCACTACAAATCTTGCATCAGTCTGGGAGGCCGCTGCCCCACTGCTGTGTGAAAGCACCGGGGCAGAAGCAGAGGAGCTGTGGGGAGGAGGCGAGCAGCACTCTGGCCTGCCGCAGAGCGGCCTAACCTGGCACGGCAGCAGGCAGAGCCCTGGCAGGTGCCTCGGGGCCGGTCACAGAACAGCTCTGGCACACAGGGCTTGTCATGCTGACACATCACAGGCACTGGAGGCAGAGCAAGGAGGCAAGCTGTTTGAAATCTCCTCTCACTGGGTCCTGCACCCAGTCTGTTGCTGCAGGGAAATACCATCTGTACACCCTGCACGGGATAAGCTAAAACAAAAATCCCACAGGCAGCAGACGGCCCTGCAGCACTAGTCCAGGAGGGTCTGGGCGCCTGCAGGCCACCCCGAAAGCAGCACTACTGCCCTGCAGACAGGCAAGGGCACCTCAGATCTCCTCCGGTTCCCAAGAGCCAGCACCCCTGCACTTTTGTTTTTTGGGTCACCTTCTACCTGGCACAGGTAAAGGTGCTGGCAGAAGGCAGCCAGGCCGCACATACCAGCAGCACCAGCTCAGCAGTCCCATAAGGGAATCAGCTCCCTGCTCCCCTCCACACCCTGAACACATGTGTGGCCACAGAGGGAAACAACACAGCCGAATGATTGCACAGTAACCCAAGAAACCCATTCAGGCCACCTCAGCTTAAAAAGAAAGAAATACCAATGCTGAAAAGGGTGTGTAACACAGCCCAAGCCAAAAGCGTTAATATGTAACTGTAAGAAGGAATCTGGTGAGGTAAGCTCTCCAGTTCACTCTGAATTGTCTCTAAAAGTTAATTGGTGTTATATAAAAATCAATTTAGAGAAACAAAAAGAAAGTTCTTCCTTAAATCCCCATTCTTAGTCAAGTCGGTTTTTGATGCACACAGAACTTAATGCTTTCCCTGAGCACCACAGACTCTAAACCAAAGACTTTTTATCTGGTACCATTAGAGGATGCAGTGGAAGCGAACACCCATTTGGCAGGTTTTACAGAGACAAATTATCTCAGAAGTAACTGTTTTATGTTTGGTTTATTAAGGAAATTCTGTGGGCACTGCCCGTGCTTGGAACAGCACGTTACATGGTCTGCTTTTCAAGGCGCTAAGAATATGTTTTCTAAAAGCCATTCTTTTTAATTCAGCTCTAGAAGATGGAAAAAAATTATTATAAATGAAGTTATAAAGCTTAATGAGTAAGCTGTTGAACACAGAGAACTTATTTATTACTGCGGAAGTGGCTGTGGTTTGATTTTTATCTTTTTTCCTTCATAACTTAAGCATCCCCAATTTCAGATAATTGACCGTGAACTCCAATCAAGCATACACAAGCAGCATCACCATATCATCTTGGTCTTCAGCTCCTTTTAGAGTAAGGAGAACAGTGTGCCACATCCATTTCCACTCCAAGCCTGCTTCATCTGCATAACATTAACCTGATGGAAGTGCTCGGACTTCCACCAGGGTTCTGATCACTTACAGTAACAGCCTGGTTTAATGGCATCACAGTTTGGACTACAAAGGGAAGGGAGTGGGATGAGGAAAGTCAAGATGATTCTCTAGGCATGTAACATTTCTGAGACATATAAATAATTTCTCTTTGACTATCTTCTATGTTTGGTGACTCGTTAGGTGGTGGAAACACTTAAGGCTTCGTTAGTTATCAGATAGCTTTAGTATTGTATGCAGTGTACAGTGTATAAACAAAGGGTCTCAAGGAAAGCATTACACCTACCAAAACTTTAGGACCTCAAAACTAAATTTTTAAATTGCAAGGACAGGAAGCAGGACCGCCAGCCGTGGAGCACAGTGCCTTGTACACAGGGGCTGATAAGAGGCTTAAAATCGCCGCTGCACACAGCAGTGTCACCCTGTGCGTGCCTGCGCTGGTGCCCTGCGAGCTGCTGGAGCTGCGTGGGCACAGGGACACCCACACCTACACCGGGTCCTGGCACAGCTCAGGCCCCAGCGCTAGCATCCCTCTGGTACAGCCACCCCACCACTAACCTCTTCTAGAAAAGCTCTGATGGCTACAAGCAGCTGCTAGGGACAGCTACTAAGTAACTCACTAGTTACCACGGGTTTAGACTTCAGACTTTGGTAATTTAAGACTTTCTGAAATTATGGTTTACTAAATCTATATACGGAGTTCAAACTAACATCTTCACTGCAAAGCTTTCATTTAGAGTCTCCTTTAAGTGTGGCTCTGGAAGGAGCTGGCAGGTCATCCTATAATGCGGAAACAGGCACAGTATTTAAAGTCTTTAAAAGTCATTCAGACAGCCTATACCTTGCAAAACGTGCCTAGAAGAAAATACCTGCTCTGCTTCTGAACTAAGCTTGTCCCGTCCCCAGGACTTCTCACCAGTGGGTCCGTTCTTACAGCCCAGCACACCAGTGATGTTCACAAAACCCACACACCGGGCACACAAACACTTCCTGCACATTCATAGTCAAGTGAACTTCTAATTCTCAGCACACCACTGACTAGAAAAAGCCACCTGCCTGTCTCTGATCGGGTGACAGACTCAGAGCCCTGGTTTGCAAGCACACACCTCAGTGGAAGTGGCAGCAGGGGTAGGCTCTGAGACGTACTTGCTAGGTACATGGAAGTGGACCTCATTGCTTTAAAAAAAAGTTGAATTCATCCAGGGACATGAATCTTGAAGACCAGCTACCTAAGAAAATGCTTCTGTGGAATATATTCTCTCTGATATCCTGTACTTCAGAGATCTTACTTAGTTATCTGATAGCATAAGAGCTATGCTGCAGAGTGTTTTCAAGTGGTCAGTAGTCAGCAGAGGACAAGGCCAGCTCTGCACTCTGACGTCCTGCAAAGAGCCAAATGCATCCTTCAGTTCACTTACGATGAAAGCCACATCTTTTCTGATTGTGCAAATTAGTTTCTTCAGTTTAAATTCCTTTCCATCACACAGATAAACCTTGTGAAATCAAGTTTTTCACCATACCACTCAGTTTCAGCTGTGCTTCCTGCTGAGCCTCTCAGAAGACCACAAGAGCATGCAAGAGCCACATGCTGAGGAGCGAGCTGCAGCACTGCATGACCCCCCCCCCCTGCACCCACAACTGTCCTTTGCTGGGCTCACACTGCAGAAAGGAGGGTGGATCTCCCCACGCAGCCTCAGGAAACACAACAGTACGATCGGGCTTTCCCTTACCTCCCCTTGAGGGAAAAACCATCAGAAGGTACCACGCAAAACAACATCCATGTATTGTTCAGAGCATTGCACAGATCAAGACCATACCTTACAGATAACTCGATGGAGAGCATGCCAAACTCCCGCACTTACCACCCGTGCACAGCTCCAGAGCTGCACAGCACCGGGTCCAATCTCTGGGTCCCAGGGGCACACGAGTGCCCGTGCCGTGCCCGTGTCACACGCCTGCACCCGGCGGCCGCAGCACCTGAGTGAGCTGGGCAGTGCCCTCGGGCCAGTGCAGCGCTCCGGCATAAATGGGAGCGGACAGCTCTGCAGAAAGCGCTGCTTTACCGGACTACGAGACAAAGTTCACGAGTCCCGAAGCTGNTCCCAGGGGGCAGCCGGGGAGGCCTCCACCCACCCACGGGAGAGCCACGGGGCATCAAGAGACCCCCGGGAGCTGCCGAGACAGCTCTCACACTGCGGGGAACACAAACGCAAAACCCGAGTAAAGCAGCAGTGACATACATTGAATCATAAATGTTGGAGAAGACCTCTAAGATCAAGTCTGACTGTCAACTCATCAACACCATGCCCAATGAACCGTGACCCTCAGTGCCACATTTACACATTTCTTGAACACCTCCAGGGATGGTGACTCCACCATCCATGGGCAGTGCATTCCAGTGCCTGAATGCTCCCTTTGGAGAAGAGCTTTTTCCTAACACCCGACCTGAACCTCCCCTGGTGCAACTTGAGGCCAT
>WBMW01004394.1:794401-818850 GCA_013396635.1 Penelope pileata
CCCAGCCCGTACCAAGCTATTCCATCGCCGCCGGCCACCGCTCGCCGGCTCCGCGCCCCGCCCGCCCCCGGCCCGGCGGGGTGCCGGGGCCCTGCCCGGTGCCCGCAGCCCNAGCCAACTCCCACCTAACCTCAACCTCCTCTCAGGTAGTTATAGAGACCTCTGAGCCTCCTCTTCTCCAGGCTGAACAATCCCAGCTCCCTCAGCCGCTCCCCACAGCACAGTGCTCCAGAACCCTCACAGCTTTGTTGCCCTTTTCTGGGCATGCTCCAGCGCCTCAATGTCTTCCTTGTAGTGAGGGGCCCAAAACCGAACACAGCACTCGAGGTGCAGCCTCACCCAGGCTGAGTACAGGGGACAGTCACCTCCCTGCTCCTGCTGGCTGCTTTCATGAGCACATGGGCATACCGCAGGCAGGTGTGGGGGCCACTTCCCTCAGCATCAGACACAGCTAGTTTTATACTAAACAAACAGAACCGCCCCATAGCCAACTTAGCAACACAAACCCCAAGGCTTGTGCCATCCCACAGGGCAGGAGCCAGCACCGCTCTGCCATGAAGGATGAGCTAAGCTCCAGCGCAGCAGGTGCTACAGCACCAAGCACTTCTGAGTGCCGCGAGCCAGGCCCATCCCAGCGCTGTGCACCCATGTGTGTCACCAAGAGCAGGCACATCTCCCAGGCACAGAGCTGCTCACAGGTCTGTCCCAGCCCAGAGGGATGACTGAAGAAAATCATAGCGGAAAGTCTGCTACATTTCTCAGAAATCCCACCAGCAAGTACAACATAAATCCTATAGCACTGCCAACCAGGTGGAGTTCCGCACAGTGACATTACATGTGACATGCTGCGCAACCTCACTGTCCACTACTCCTTTTTTTTTTTTTCCCCTAAACAGAAGGGCCCAAAATAAGAGCCTGAAGTCTTGTCCCACCCTGCTCCCCCTGAAGGCTCACCTGCAGACACTCAGGAAGCTGCCTTCTGCTCCCTGCTGCCCCTTGCTCCCAGGGTCGCCCGCTCCCTGCCTCCCCATCCTCTTCTCTCCTTTTAAGGCTCGCACGTGCTGAGCACTCATTCCTGGGGAACAAGGCAACCAGGGGTAAGTGCTAGCTCTCCACATGCTTTGCTAAAACCTGTGCTCAGGTCCTGCTTCCATTACAGTGCATCACTCCTTAACAGCTGGGGTGGGACCACCCATCAGCGAGGTTTGGGTCCGTGTTAATGCATGGGATTAGGAGCCGACACATGCCAGAATTCCTGTTAAGTTCAACCTCCACAGAGCTGAGAGCCAATGAGGGGCTCCAGCAACCAGCTCTTACCTTTCTTTTCAGAAAACCACCAAACAAACGGTGAAGACAAATTGGTTTCTAAAATACATTAGTGACCTGTTCTAATATGGCTGGGCTGAAGCAGCAGTGTAGGTAGCAAGCAGCTCACATGATTTAGGAAGGAGGAAAATCAATACAGGACAAGAAAGCTTTGTGATTCCATTACAGAAATTAAATCTGAAAAGCAGTCAGAATGATAAGTGTTTTCTACATTCCTGTGGTTGATAATAGGTCCCCCAGGCCCCCAGGGCTCCCTCACAAAGAGCCGTTCACCTGGGCCAGGACAGGCCGCAGGTGCAGCCTGTGCGCTCTGTGGGGAGCGGCCGCAGCCAGAGTGCTGCTGCCCCACGGCTCTCAGGGCCCGGGAGGCACCTCAGGGGGAGAAGCCCTGATCCCAGAGGTTATGAGCTTGTCACAGACTGCTCACAAGACAAACTCTTTGCAAGAAGGAAAGTGTTTACTCAACTTCCAGGGAAGGGAAAAGGGAAAGACCCTACAGCTACAGTGTCCCAGAAATCATCCAGTTCCTTAAAAGCTGTTTGAAACAAAACTCAGCAGAAGTGTCTCTTCCAAGTCTTTGTTGCAGCCAAGTGGGTAAGTTCGTTCTCATCTAGACACATCCCACTTCCTCCAAGCAGCCTCTTCCAACTGCCCTATCTGAGCCTTCCAAAAGCCCACGTATGGCAACAGGCACTGGGCAGTGCTGGCCAAGAACAAGGACAGCTGCAGCCTTGGAGACCAGTGACATCCATTACCAACGTGGCCCTACAAACATCTCAAAGTGCTTTTTGTTGTTCTGTTTGTGGAGATGCACAGGAGCAGGATAACGCAACAAAAGCCACCAGCTTACATGTGGGGTTGGATCTAATGCCTAAACACATCATAGGTCCAATGCACCCATCCACTGTAGACTTAACTGAGGCTTCTGCTGGCTATTCCCGACCCCAGAAACAGACACGCAGCAATTCCAGCCATGTGGTGCAAGGAGGGGTGCACTCAAAGAGGCAAAATCCTTTATAACGCAATGGGCACCTTTCCTGGTTTCCAGCAGATGACAACCAAGTAACTCCTTTTGCTAGATATGCAGTGAAAGGGAGTAACTCACACTGCTGCTGTTCCAGATAATCAATACAGGACAGCAGGCTCTCAGGCTTCTTGTGTTTAACAACACACTAGCACAAATACACGCACATGTGCACAAGTTTCCCTTTGAGATCTCTACCAGACAAAAGGCAGAGCTGCCACATGGATGGAAGGAAGCTCCCATTCAGCCTGAAGCTGCATTTGCTTCCCACAGGGCAGGAGCAAGGGCAGCCCTATTTCCAGGGCAGCTGCTGGGCTTGCTTTGCCTGGGTTCTCACCCAGCCCCCATGACACATTGAGGCCTCAGGCTCCAGCTCCACAAGTGAGCACTTCCCTCTCCCTCCTGATACTCACTTCAAAGATGGTAACGCCAGCTGAAGGCCATCACTGAAAGCCAAGTTCTGCTCTTAAAATCACATCGACCTGCATTAGTACCCAGCAGAGACTGAACCTGTACAAGAACCACTGGGCCTTAGATGACAAAACTGCTCTGTTTACAGAGGAAGGGCCTTATCTGTGCCAAAACAGGCCCACAACAGAGTGCCAATGTTTAGGAAAGCAAGCATCAGTGTCACTAGATCACAGCCTGCACAGCTGATCACAGCGACACTCTCCATCAGGCCTCCAACCTTTCTCCCCAAATTACACAAACGCTGTGATCATTATCTGGCCCAAGGAAAGCATCCAAGGGCTTGCATGCTTTAGAACCTCCACTGTTTTCAGACTTTTACAACGTCATCCTGCCTCAGACAGGGCTGCACAGTTTTCTCTTGCCTTTTATATCAAGTTCTGGCCAGCCTACAGTACAATCAAAGATCAGATTTGCACAGCTCAGAGGTGGTTACAGCAGAGAAGGCTGCAGCTGGGTTCTTCTATCATCTGCCCACTAGAGGCTTCATAGGAGCACTGTCAAACGTATCAGTGAAATGCTACTGGATTCCTCATACCTTTGTTCGTTCAAGGGCTGCGAGTCAGACTTTCATATCAAGGGCCTGAACCACTGCAGGTAAACCAGGAGCATTGTCAACAAGAGCAGAAGCTTTGGACAGCACCATTAGCAAGCCTATACCTTTTTAACAATTGAGTTTCAGTTCTCTTAACTGTCTGGCAATATCAGAGCATGAATTTACCAAATTAGTTAGTTTCTAACCATTATCTTCATATATGACTATTATCAGCTAACAGCAATTCCTGGTACACTCAGACTCATCTCCCTTCCAGATTGCAAGGGGGAATATATGCAGTATTTTGAGGAGTCTTCTGTAAAAACAGCTGTCAGTAAATCAGGATCTTGTACAAGTTTTGCCAGCATCATTTCCTTTTTACCCCAAATTAAGCTGCCACCAGTCTTACTTATACAAGGACAGCATTTCAATTTGCCTGTGGGAAATAAATAAAATAATCTTTTCATCATTCTTGAAATTATGCCTATCATGGAAGTTTCCAACCATGCAAAAAAAAAGTTTATAGCTAAAGCAGTAAGTTTAATTTGGACACAATAGACAACAAATACTCTGAGCAAAATAGAGAAGACTCAAAACCAAGAAAACAATAATAAATCACTTTTCAGTAAAGCTGTTAAAGAAAAGATTGTGATCTATATACGGCTCATGTTAAAACTGATATACAAGAGGGAAAACAGCAATTATTTTGCACTTTCGTGCAGCTCTATGGTTTTAGATAAATTTATTTCAAGTTAATGAATTGTGCCAGGTAAAAACTACAGTCTCAATGCTGAATGCATCACTTAAGTGAACGCCTCCCCCCTTCTTGTCAATAGTTGTAGTTGTCCACTTTTTATTTAGGGTTGGTTGTGTTTTTCTTTTTTACTATGGAATTACTGTCAAGTGTCATTCATGGATTTCTTATAACGACTGTGGTTCAGCACCACTTTCCTTCCTCCTAGAGGTGATAAGCAAACAGAGCTCCCACAGGCACTTCCCAAGGAACAGCCTTCTTTAATGTGACAGAACTTGGGACAAGAATGCAGAGTTCTTCACAGCTCTCCTCCAGACAGCGCTTCTGGGCTCTCTTCTGGGTCAGCCAGCTGATGTCACATTTGCAGCTTCTCTTCCCCAACACCTCAGTTAGGTAAGATGAGTCTGTTCATAATGAGGCAGGTCTGGATAGTGGGTTCATTGCAATTTGGAGAATTATTCTTCTCCGTATATTTGTGCTTTCTTTGCTCATATTACTGGCAAATTTCAATGCGTAATCAATTGATGAGTATTAAGTTGTCATCACTTGGTCGTCTGCAAAAGAAAAATTCACAATTTTTCATTCAGTAAGGAATAGGAAGCATTTACTCATACAAAACCAAGATGAATTTTGATCATTCTGCCTTGTGCTCTCCCCATTTCAGGATACAGCTCTCAGCATACGCACTGAGACAAGCAAGAAAACTTTTAATAGCAAAAGCTATTTGCACTCCAGCTACCAAACTTTTGCCCTCAACACACCCTGCAGCATATTACAGCAAAGCATGTTTATTATGCTCAAGTAGACAATAATCTCTTAGCTTGCACACTAAATTGGATGTGAAATCTGAAGCCATACCTGGCTAGCATTCTGCCAGAATGCATCAAGAATATGAAGATGCATTTCACAAAAGCCTCAGGATACAAGCAGAAGGATTTGTTATGCTAGCTGGGACCCAAAAAGCATCCACAGTCAGCACTATCCCTTATCCTATAGCCGTGGCTTCCTTGCCCTGTACCTACAATTTGTGCACATGCACAAATACTCCTGGGCTGCCTGGTGGCAGTGACGAGATGTCTCCTATCTTCAGTCAGGCACTCAGAGGTGTATTAGACTTCCTCAGAAACAGAGCTCTAAAAAACAGACTGATGAGCTTCAGAGGAGATCTTCATATCTCACCAAAACCAGCTTAGAAAGGACCACCACCAAGACCTCCAAAGGCTCTAGTTCAGCGGCAACCAGACATTTAGAAATTTGAATATTGTGTTTTGAATATTGTGGCAGGTTATATCGGACAGGTTTGCTTCACAAACATGACATAGCTTTGGAATTAAGTAGAGACCCCTTGCTGAATCACATCCTCTTGCTGTCTGCTACTCCCCTCAGCCTATTAGAAACGCTATTTAGAAATAGAAGACTTACAAAACCCTAAGGCACAGAGACTTAATTTGCTCCTGACTTCCTGGCAGCTCCAAATTATACTCTGCCGCCCTTCAACCAGCTCCCACCAGTTTCTGCATGATGATTTGTGTATGAGCAAAACACTTAAAATGTGTTGAAATTCAGTCAGCTCCCTTTCACCAAATACAACACAAGAGGAACAGAGTCCAAGCATTCTGTGGGTAGAATTCTGAGTGCTCCAACGTTTGTGATACAGCACTTGGCAGTGAGAAGCTAAGCAGTGCCCTTCTGAGAACAACACTCATCAGAAGCACCCTACTGACCTTCTACAGCAGCAGATGAATGGCATGGAAGTCGGCTCTTTTCTGTAAGAGACATTGCCGCAGTCTTTCAGAAATTCATGTAGATCTGTTACTGGAAACCCACTCTGTTGGTATTTCTGAAACATAAAGCATGTTATTTACAACACATGAGAAATTACCAGGCATTAAAATGTTCAAAAGCCTCCTCTGGAGTATGAGGCTCAGAAACTATTTTGTTCGTTAGTTCAATATTGCTGTAAGAAGGGGAAAAAAAAGATACAATTCCACCCATGAACACCATTTACATCGTGGGAACAGAGCAAACTAGGAGTGACGTAAAATTCACGTTGCTCAGATTCTCGTTTACATTTGTTTACTATCTGTGACCAAGCAAGTAATCCTGAGTCATACTTGCATCAATTCTCTCGTTCCCATTAGCTGCTGTGCTCACTGTGATTGCCTTGGATTTGTTTCCACTAAAAACTGCAGTTCTGGATTCCAAAGGCCCCAGTGAGGACATTCAGCATTGTCATACATAGGAAATACTCTGCAAAACATCAGTTCAGTGTGTATTAACAGGGAAACATTTCAGAACATGATGGGCTCAGAGGAAAGAGCAGCAGAAAAGAACTATTTTGCAGTTCAGAGCATCCAATAAACTCAGAAGCACACGCAGTTAAACTGTAGTTGAAAATGCTTAGAAACTGAAGTTCTTGCTCACTCTGTAAACCTTGGTTCATTTCAGGCCAGCAGAATGAGGCCAGGTCTGTTTACCTGACAAAAAAAAGGGACAAGATATAAAGAGTACTTTCCACGTTTGCCTTCCCCTGGTTACTGCAGCTACCAGGAGCAAGAAGGGGAGGCAGCAGTGGAGAACAAGAATAAAATGAAACGACTGAAACCTCCCTTTCACTTTAAGCCAGTTTATACCCAAGATGGACGGCACAATTTCATCTTGCAGAAGAGTTAGTGTTGGTTTTGTTTTTTAAACACATTCCCAAGCAGCACATTAAGTCAGTCTGGGTACCTGCATGAGTTTAGAGTTACCTGTTTGGCTGTAACCACGCTCCTGCTAAGTAGCTTTTCTTGCAGACACTGGCAAGCCCTTCCTGATCTCAGCTGCTGATGCCATGAGAGGAAACACTGACTCCAGACAAGGCTTATCCAGCTCTGTGGAGCCATACTTACAACTTGACTTTCAACTCATCCTTCGAATACCTTCTAGTTATGCTTCCATTAGCTATTATCTTTTTGAAGCCAGTTTCGGCAGCAGGAAATACGAAGCAGGGACACACATTGTGGATGATTTCCCAAGCCAATTATTGGTTAGTCACCTGGATGACTACCCAGTTATCATCCCAGGCTAAGCTACACGATTTTAATATGCTAACAGGTCATCATAATTAAAGCCGGATATTATGGTGTTGAGAGATTAACAAAAGCAAATACAAAGCTGGTTAGAAGTGCAATGCAAGATGTTTTACCTTTATGGTGTCATAGGAGTCGGTGATTAGTGCAATAAAAAGGCTGAGGATCATGTATATAAACAGACTGATGAAGGAATACAGGTATAACCGACTGAACACCCACACCAATGTGCTTTTCTGCTGGATTTGTGCAAATGTTGCAAACATATCATCTCCATTGACTAAAGAAAACAAACACTCAGCCACTGTGTTCAGATCTTCAAACTGGAAAATAATGAAGACAAATTATTATTAGAATTTGACACTCACCCAAGATTAAAGGGAAGATGAAAAAAGCGTTACTAAAAAGTACTTTTTTTTAGCAGGGAAAAAAGCCAACTCATTCCAATGTTACCATGTTTTGTTTCTTTTCTGCACAGACTGAAACACATGTCAGTAATGGCCATGATTATATTGCTACACAATTCTGAGCATTTTACATTGTCATCAGAAATGTAATAAGATTTATTATCAAGAAACCTTCTCTGGTGCTTAACAGGCAAAGCAGCCAATAACTGACCACCACAGGCAGTTTAAGTTATTTAGATTTGTTTTGCAATAACACATTAGAAAGCCCTCTGAGCTGTAGTTACAAGTTACAGATACTGAGAAACTCTCTGGAAATCATGGCTTCATTTCAAGGACATTCCCTTGAATATTTGACTTATTTTCCTCAAGCCCTGAAGCTAAATCCTATGCAACAACCAGGTACGCACACTTCTCCTCCTTGCTCTACCTCTCCAAATAACTGAGTCTGTTGGCTGTACATTGAATGAAGTAATGCACAATGAATTAAAGCACAATGTTTTAACACAGCCATCATCGATGAGGTAACATGACTACATTCACTTCAGTTGCAATGATTGAAACCAAGATGTCAAGATGCATATGTTTGTACAGCAAGCATGCTATTGTGCAGGAGTAACAGGTCTGGTCTCACCTAAGGCTCATTTTTTTTTTTATTTTTTTTTAATTCTTTATTCTTAAAGCCATTATGAGACACATTTGTATCTGAAAGACAAGGGGCATGGCAGGGGTAGTTCTTGAGCAACCACTGAGTTTTGATGCACTGTCACAGAGAGAAGCCTGCTAAGCCGAGTTCACCTGTAAGCCCTCCAGATTGTCACAACACAAAGCTGAATTTCTGCTTCCGCTCTGACTGCAGTAAAGGGAGTGGGGTAACAGAAAAGAAAACCACATCAAATTTGTCGTTTCGAACTAAGGTTTTCAGGATCTCCTCTGTACCTGCACAGCTCACAAGGACAGGCTGTGCAGCGAGTGCGCTGCCTGCCCTGTGCCAGGCTCTGCACAGCACCACACTGCCTTCCAGTGGGGCACAGTAGAAGTGTTCACATACAACAATAAAAACCCCGCAGAACTACAGTTGTTTCTCTTGACATTGATCTGTGACTTTAGCAAGGGTTACCTTTTCCATAGATAAGCATATTATCAACTGTGTTTCCTTTTGCTCAGAAAACCGGCATACATGCTGCAGGGATTGCGGGGAAATACAAAGAACAGAATTTGTGCTGTGCCTCTCCTAAAGAGATCAGCCTCTGTTATGATGGAGAATCCCTTGGCATGTACCATCTCAGAGAAATGCATTGCCATCAACTTCAAATATATGCAGACTGAACACCTCTGTTTCTCAAAGGGGTTACGCCAAGCTGAAGGAATCTGAACCCTGGGGATACAAGAAGCTGAAGCAAGCACTGCTGCATGCATCTTTGTTACCACATACAGCGTGTGATCAGAAATCAAGAATGAAAAGTCATACATTTGTTACTCATTAATGGATATTTTGAATTTATTGCATTAGCAACTTGCCTTTTTTTCCCCTCCAAATAGTCACATTGAGCACCCACTATGAAAATAACCCAGAATTTACAGTTGTTCTTGCATGCGTCTTGGAGTATACAAAGCTTTGCTACTGTACTCAGGCTTCTGACAAGAAGATAAACGTCCCAGGCAAACATTTTGATCTCAGGTTGAAAACAAACAAACAAAACGTACCTACACAGGAAGTAAAGTAAACAGAGAAAAGTAGTCATTTGAGTCAGGATTTAGTGGCTAAAGTTACACGGCATGGGGAAGATTTGGAAAACAAAGTCGGAGCCGATGAGATTCCCAGAAATGGTAGCAGTGAACTTCATCCATTGCACGGGGATCGCCAGAAGAGGGCGAAAGAGGACAGAGCAACGCACCTCCAGCCCCAGCCGGGTACTGCCGGGAGAGCCCATGCAGACACTCGTTGCAATCAGCCTGGGTTTTGAGATTGCAGGTTGGTACAGTTTAGCCACAATGAAAGAAAGAGCACAGATACTTTGTCAGAAGCAGCAGGTGACAGGAAATGCATGTGGGAGGAGAAACACAGCTACATTTTTCCATGCTGGAGCTTTTAAACAAAAAATACCAGAAAAAGGTCTTAAATTCATAACTAAGAGCAGTACACAGACTTATACGCAATTCAATCAGGAAAAGAATAACACCACTGACATACCTTTTCGTGGTATGGTCCCAATACAATCCAGCCACAGAAAGTATAGCCAAGATAAATCATCCCAGCACAACAACAAAACCTCAGCACTTTGGGCAATGATGCTTGCATAGTTAAAATGAGCACCTACAAGTTAGGGGGAAGGAAAGGAGAAAAAAAAGTCACACATTAAAGTATCCTGAATAGGAGTGACAGATGTAAATATATGTTCTAATTGCTGAAAATCTGACTCCAGCCTTACATTGTAAGTTTGAAAGTATCCCAGGTATCTGATGACTCCGACCCAGACTAACAAAGTTGATGTTCCAAGTAAAATGCTGCAGACATCATAACTTGTGAGATTCTGAGGGATCCAAAGAGAACAGGTGGTCAAGTTACAAAGCAGTAAGTATGTCAGCTCAACAGCTATTCAAGTTTCAGCAGGTCAAACAAAAAAAGCAGGGCAGTCCAATATTGGAAGGATATTGCTACACCACAAAATCAGACCAGAGAGAGTTGTACTTATTTAGAGAGATCACCCAAATGCAGTAGTGCTGTACATGGAAGCACATCTACACCAACATTCTTAAAGAAGTTTTGAGTGAGGTCTGGAAGAACTCGGGCCCTTCCTTTGATTACTGTACAGTCCTAAAATTAGACCAAATATCTCAAAATTTTCACTTTTAAAGAAGGTTAACATATGCTGTTGTTAGGCCAGCAAGCTTTCACTCACTATTTAGAGAAGTGTGAGCCATCATTTAAATGACAAGCGAGCCGCAGGGCTACAAACCCTGTCTGTGCTACAAGCGTTAACAGCTTTGAGCAGCTTGCCAACTGTTTGGAACTAGAACATCACTTTCACAACCAGCAACGTTTATAACCAATTCTAGTTGCGTTTGGCACTAGCAGATGGCTAGAACTGCTGACAATAAGCACGAGATACCCACCCAGTTCAAGATCTCCCACCCTCATCCCCCACTTCAGACAGCTGGACATTGGCAAGCGCTTCCTCTGAAGGCCGCTCTGAGCATTTGCCCTTTGAGCATTAGTACACATGAAGCAGCAACAGCACTCTACCTACCCTGTTTTTGCCAGAATACAAAGTTTTGTGAACATATGAGTTGTTGACACAGGTTGGTTTTTTTTCCTCCAAATAAAGCTAAGAGTGGCCAACTGGACAAAACACATTGATTTCAACAAGCTCAGACCAGGAGGTCAAGGACGAGCCGCTGACAGCGAGCTATAATAGCTATGTTTCCAGCCCCAGAAAACAGGCCCATTTTATCCAAGAGGATGAATCCTGACTTCCCTGCGCAATACACACTACTACTTCTTATAAGAATAACATAACCCAAGCCTTTTAGTTAGGAACTGTCTACCCACAGGTTCCAAACCAAGGATCAGGGGACTAAGTGCTGTGGAAATAAGATGTTTAAACAGCTTACACAGTCTTATTGAAAGACCTTGGGGAAAAGGAACAGAAGCCAGTCAACAGTCAGATTAACCTAGCACAGCATTTGTTTTAACAGATGATGCTCACTTGTCCTTTTTGAGGGATGCAGAAATCCCACCACCACTCATAGAAGAGGGGCTCAAAAAGAAAACTAAGCCCAGGAGTTTGATGCTACATACAAAATAGTCTCAAGTGGTAATAAACACACAAAGCCTCAGATAGCTGCCTGTATTCCAGTGCAGAGGACAACTATGTAAGACAAACAAGAGCTAACAAAAAGTAAACAAGGTGACAAGTGACTCCTGCAACTCTTTGATTCGTCTCCAAGTTAAAACACATTACACTTGACCCTAACAAGTCTACTGCTTCACCCAAAGCACCCCTCACCTTGGCTTTTATCTCCATTTTCAGGATTGACCCAATGATTGTCATCACATCGCTGATGATTACCAGGACATACCACCCATTTATGAACTCCAGGCGATCAGAGTGACAGACATGACGCTTATATTTCTCCAAGAAGAAGTTCACAAATCTCTATTGACAAGCATTTAGATGTTTAGGTTAGTCACAGATCCCCTTGGAAGAAAAATATGTACAGACACCCCAGTACTGTAGCAGTGCTCAAGATACACATAACCACCATTTACCCACAGAATTTGCTGGAAAAAATAGCCTAAAAATCATCAGCAGTAGCAATAGCCATTAACAAGGGGCAAAAAATAGCATTGATTTAGATCTGTGAAAACCACCTTTCCACAGAACAGCTAACTTCGTAACTCATCCCCACTGAGCCATGGCTTGTTACCCCCCTTTTCAACCTCCTCCACAAGCAGTTTGTAGCTAACCCCCAAGGGGAGTGGAACAAGAATTAATAACAGTAGATCAAACACAGCCACAAGGCAAGAGCTCTCATTTCCAACGGAGCCAACAATATCACCTCCTGCACCCTATGCTGCCTATCTGCTCTCACTTGCTCTTCTTGTTCATAAATAAATGTCAATGTCACTACTCCTGACAGCAGTTTGATAATGCCTTTGCTGAACTGTGTCTTCTTCGTCCTTGTGTGTTACTTCATAAAATAATTTTATCAGTTAACACATTCACCACAGAAGGAATATCCAGAATACTCGTGTGGTGCTGACAAATTTTATAATCATCAATGTCTCAAAAAGCTCACAAGAAGTATAAAATAATTTGTAACGTTTGGTGGATTTGATCGCTAATTTAAATGACTTAAACATGCATCTTCAAGGTGAAAATCAACTAATCTGTGCTGTGTTTCAAACCATAACAGTGTTCAGAAGGAAACTGAATTTATGGCAAGCTCAAGTTATAGCAAATAATTTTATGTGTTTTGATATGTTGGCTAAACAGTCCTGTGAACAGCAAAAAACATGCAGCCCTCTAAAGCCAAGGAAAGAAGAATTTTGGAGATGTAAAATATGCTGGCTCTTAGCAGCACAAAGACTCAGAAGTTTTGTGTGCAAGATCCTGCACAAAATTCAATCCTGGACCCAAAAAGGTCTCCTGCTTCTGCCTTTGTGAGATGTAATGCTGTGGTTTATATAACGGCACTACACAAGCAGAAGTAAAACCCCCTTCCACCATCAACCGTCCATCACAGATGCACATCCTTTCCAGCAAGAGAGATACAGTAAGAGCAAGATCCTGCAACAAATATACTAGCCAATATTTCACAACATTATTCCACAGAACTAGCATCAAACGTGATAGAGACAAAAGAAACAAGGATATATACGAGCACTGTACTTACCTTTTGCAGTCTCAAGGCAAGAACAATGGATCGCGTGCAGAGGATAAGAGATGCTAAGCAACTTAAAATGACAAATCCATCAAAAACCAGAATATATTGACTGTTTTTCTGGAGAACTGAGGAAAGGCAAGGAAAGAAAATAGAGATAGTTTTTTCACATCTCTTTGATCACATATTGTTACAAAACATCACATACTTCGCACTCTCATCCCAGAAAGAAATGAGGTATAAAGATACTCCTTCTTGAGCCAATGTCTAGAGCACATTTTACCAGAAAATTACGAGTCACAAGAATTAAAAGCATGTTTGAGCTTTTCAAAATTAAAAAAGCAATTTTAAAAAGTATATGAAGATAGACATCCTCTTTTTCCACTAAGATCATCTGTTCATCTGTGCTCCAAGTGTTTACATAGGGTAAACTCATCTCAACATCCTTAAAAGCCAAACAAACAAAAAAGCCCCACATCATTTCTCATTCCCTGACCTGCACTCAGAACCTTGTTTGACTTTCTGCATTGTGTTCTTTTCACGCACAGATTTAGAAGCCATTACATGAACCCAAAACATCTGTTTTCCTCGGTTTACTCTATCAGTTGTTTCTATCAGTTCCACAGCACAGATATTGAGCTATACCAAGTGTAGCAAATCACCCATGTTATCCATTGCAAACAGTGTTCTAGCTTGCTGTATTATGCACGTTCCTCCAGCTGGGTACTACATGTAAATAAACTACTCAAGAACAGCCAGCTGAAAGACAGCCGCCAAGGAATCACTGTGCACAAATGCAATCCGCAACACTTGGTGGTAATTCAGAACACACTGCAAGATACCACTTACATATCGGTACATGTTACTATCAGAGAAATGTTGGCCAAGCAAAAGGCAGGCTGTCTGACATGGCCATTCACTCAGATCCTATATAGGACATAGGAAAACTATTACTCTGCCACAGCCGTTTACAGCAAGTTTCCAGAAGTACTTGCATAGTGTTCAGTACAGCGACTATTCCTGTGAAGGAGGCTTTAGTAGCCAATCCTCAGCCATCAGATAAAGCCTTAACAATAGAAGTGCAAGGTAGATACCGTTCTTTGGTCACATATATAATTAAATCTAGCAGCAGTGAAAAAAAAAATAAATACTTCAGAAATAGTATGCTTCAATTACTCAAAGAAAAATACTTTTGAAAGTTGTAAAAGGCTTCAGTTGGGAATTTACCATTGTTAGTACATTAAACTGAATTATTCAAGTAATCTCAGAGCAACAGAACAATTAAAATCTCTAGAAGAAACATTCATCCACCCTCCTTCCAGATAGAGCCTTCTGCTAACACACACCATCGCACGGAGATGCCTGTGTTATCTCAGTACCCTTACAGAATGGAATTGTTTCCCAAAACCTAATTACAAAGAGGTAATGAACTACATTAGGCAAGGCTCCCTGTTGTCAGGGCAGGGGGTGGGCAGGATGAACAGGACAGGGACAGCCTTGTCAGACAGACTCTTACAGAGCAGTGGAAAAGTGGGGAGGAGATGTGTGTGACGGCAGCGTCACACAAGTGTGCACCACACTTACCAGAACCAAGTATGTGCCAGTCTTTGCATTCCTGAATATCTGTATCACTATCAAAATAGATTTTGATTTTTCCACTGTGAGCTCTATTATTGAAAGTGATCTGGGAACACAGAAATATATCAGAAAGACAACTAGCAAAATTTTATTTATAAAACCAAATCTTGGTAAGAGCTTTGACACAATACACATCAGTACTTGTTAATTGGGTAACTTTTAAGAAAGCAGTCACCATAAACAGTGGTACAGACAATCTGAGAACATGTAATGCTTAGCACAAAAACAGTATTGCAAGAAGTCAAACTTCAAATTTAACCTTTATAAGGCTAACAATTACTTTTGTTCTCAGGCTACAAGATGACCAGCTGCAAACATCCGCCCACGGACACAATTTGAAGAGCCTTGGGTAAGGAGAGGTAAGGGCCAGGACATGCTCAATTGCTTTTCCCTTGCTGTCTAGGTAGAAGGATGATACCTGCAGGCCCTTATGCTCTTGTTATATACACAGTGTTGGAAATGCCATACCCCATACTCACTTACAGTATTTTGAAATGCATAGCAGTCAGGCAATTCGCGGGCATGGATTGTTTGTAGGGCAATGCCTTTCAGCTTGAAGGAGATTTCAACCTGTACAAGCCTGAATGTTTTTTAAAAAGTGTATAAATACACACACAAATACACGTGCAATAAGCATAGAAATTGCAAAAAAATCCAAATCCATCACATCCACGTAAAAGTGGAAAAAATAAAATCACAAAACATTCCCCTCACCACCTCCTCAGACACCCCAGTCGTTTACCTGTAAAATTCAAGGTTGAAGAATGAGGAGTTCAGCTTCAGGTCAGCCTTCTTACCAGCTAGTTCCTGTGGCTTTAAGACGATACATTCTGTGAGGAGAAGAGAAAGAGATGTAACATTAAAAATTTCACTCTGAAAGCAGCATAAAGCTGAGATAATTAGAATCGAGTCCTAATCAAGCAAATATTCATACAGAATCCCAGCTAGGAGGGATCACGTAGCAGCTATGGAGAAGCTTCAGCAAGGCCTCTGCTCTGAGGAGAGGTGAGGACACCTACCCACTAAATTTGCAGCCCCACCAGCATCAGACACCTGCGTTTGAGCCTTTCACATGGAATGAAGACTTAAAAATAACAACAGAAAAAACAACAAAAGGGAAAAGAGCACCACACCCCACAAACAGGGGAAAAAAACCTACAGCCTACTGGTGACAACAGCTGAACAGCTTCCTATAGGCTACACAGTTGATATTTCTGAGCAGGCACTAGAAAGTGAGAAAAGGCAAAAAAAAGTTAATTTTCCTATGACTGTCACACAAAAACTATTAAACTTTACCGGTTTGGTGTCAGAATGTAAACATTTGTCAGTAAGACAGTGCAACAGGACCGTACCTGTTTCAGTAGAAACATCCATGTTCAGCGTGTCGTTGGAAGGAAGCATTGCACCTTTCTTGTACTGCTGTTTACAAATCTTTAAACCTGATCCATGGTGTTCATAACCAAGTGTCCCCAAGGATATGCTCTTTAATTGCTTGTACTAGTTTAAAAGCAAAACAGAACCAGAAGTTAACAGAGATGCCTGTCTTTTTGCAAGAGACAGTAACTTGTAACAAAGAACTCGGACTGCAATGTGACTTTTGCATAAGAAGTAAATACTCTCAACTTGTAAACATTATGTGAAATAAGAGATTTTGGGAAGCTAAGAAGGCTGCTGGCCACCAACAAGCAGTGCTTGTCACCCTGGTTACACAGTGACCAGACACCCCGTACCTGCTGGCTGCCTGCAAGTGACGCCTGTGTGCCAGCAGACCGGCTTTAACGAGATGTCTGGCAGGGACATCAGTGCATCCTGCTACTGACCACACACATCCAGGGGTACCCTATGAATTAAGCTCATGAAGGCATTGGTTTTTACACCACTTGAAACTTTAAGATCCTTAGTTTAAAATTCAACACAATTTTTTAAAAAGCTGTTGCTGTATAAATTATTTTTCTGTCTTCAAATCAGATGTTAGTGTGGCAGCCAGTTAAGATACAATGTTAAGCAACATCAAGACTCACATGACCTATTATAGGTTTAGCATTAAGGCCTAAATAGACCAGTAAGCAAACCACAAATCTCTGCTCCTTTTCCACAGTAATCACTCTGCTAAAGCAATCACCTTACAGTAGGCAGAAGATAGTGTATCCAAATTATGTACTTCCAATCCTAGCTTCTTCACAGAGGCAGTAATACAATCCACGTTGGCTTTTATCTTTGTCCATAAAGCCCACTCCAAGAGCAAAATTGAAGTTGTGCCCTGTGTGACTACAGAAAGGTGACGCCACGTATTGGCTATACAGTTCGCAACCAAGGAGCATGCACAGAGCTTGGGCAGCCTCCAAAAGCAATTTAACCTGCCTGCTTTACGTAAGCACAGAGGCAACTCAAAGCATGCCTGTGAAGGCTGCCCTTTCTTTTTTGCTTATTCTAAATATAGCACAAGTCACCTGGAAAGCATTACTGTGCTATCTTCTTCATATGAGCTTAAGAACAAGGACTAGAAATGCAAGCAAATACAACGGTGTCAAGTCAAGCATTCTCCATGCACAGAGCCACTGAAAAATGCATTTTGGCTGCCCAGCACAGAGCAGTTCAGTGACAAGCCCAGCTGCCAGCCCCACCCAGCACCAGCTGGCAGCATGCAGGAGGAGCCAGGTGGGCCAGGGGCTCTCTAAAGAAGAAGGCATAAGTATCTAGTAATTCACTGGGTTTTAATCATTACCTCACTTAGCAGAGGAGCTCAGGGCAGCACACAGCACTGGTTAGCTCTGAAAGATGTATTTAGCTTCCCAGGAGGCTCAGGGTAAATAAACACTGGAAGTCAGACAAGGCTTCCCTTTCCCTAACAATTTTGTTCAGCTGGTTTTGATATACGCAATATTTTTTCGTCTTAAACACCAATTTGTTAATACGTATCACTTGCTGTTGCACTTTTTCCTCCTCTCCCCGGGCACTACTCCTCTCTGGCCCACCACGTAATGCCTCCCAGTGGTCACTAACAACTGCACAGGGCACTAGGACAGGAACCATCACACCTCCATCCAAAGCTCTGCCTTACAGTGCTGCTTCCAAGTCCTCAATACATTTGGACAGCCGGCAGGAAAAGCCACCCTCTGTACCCAGTCAGGATATGACCATCACTCAAACTCAAGAAGCCAAACCTGACTAAGGCAGGTCCAGCAAATGGAAACGGCCACCAACCACTGCTCCACATCCCTCTGAGGGCATCTCCAGATCATTGCACCCAGCAGCCATCGTTCTGTTCTCATGTGCTCTCAGGCCCTGCTGCTCTGACAGCAAAATACCTGGCTCCAAGTTCCACACACACCAATTTCAAACAGCACTACAGAACAGTGAAAGAAAAATTCCCATAGGTACATTTCTAAGCAGCCATAACACAGCAGCCAGAAGAGCACCCCGGTCCAACAGAGCCCAAAGGACCCCACTGGCTGCACACAGCAACTCCACACGGCTTCTTCATCCTAGAAGATTCCAAACTGAGCCAAATACAGAAGTGTGGAAAGCTGCGCACTATTCCAAGAGCAAATGTCTGTTCCTTTTTCTTGCCCTCCCCCCTAAGAGTGAAAACATCCCAGTAATACATTACATAAGCCCAACACTCAGATTTTACAACTCCAGTTGTAAATAGCTGTGCGTTACTACAATCTTCTGTAACACCACATCCTTCTGCTTGCCCTTCCTCATTCAGCATTCAGTTGAAAGCATAGATTTTAAAGACTTACACATAATAATAACCCTTGGGAACTCCACAAGTCACTAAATGACCCAGATAACACAGTCCTTAAGCTCCTTAAACAGCATGTCTAGAGTTATACAACAGACATTTTATGAAGAGACCTTTTTCTGATGCCTGTTTCACACACTGGCTCATTGTTGAGGATATAAAGCTATTGCCTCTATTGTCTTCTACCTGGACTTCATCTCAGCCTTAGTGCCTACAAAAGAAGGAAAGAAAGAGAAAGCAGCAAGAAGAAAGAACAGTTTATAGTAGAAATAGAAGTAATACTGAGAATTCAAAGGAGGATGGAGAAAACTAACTCAACGCTCATTTTAACACAACAGGAGCTGAAGTCTTGGCCTTGCCCAGCACAGCAGAAACACCTTGGATCTGTCGATGGCTGTGCTATAGTGTATAGATGGCCGAGAAGCAGTGAGCTCCACACGAGTGGGCACTTACAAAGGAGGCACAGCCTTCACACGCAGCATCCCCACGTGCTGCTGGGCCCAGGTCAGGGGAAGGGTGAGGTGGTTTAAAGCCTCTTTGCGTTCACACCAGCTGAACTGGGCCTATCATCACCCCAAACGCAGGAGATGGGTCTCATTTTACACACACATACACACGTTCTTTCAACTCATGACTTCTGGATATATTCAAACTAAATATAAATATATTCATTGAATTTTCATCCTAGATCTATTTATCTTCCTCCTACAATTGTAAAGCATCTGTTCTTTAAAACATCATCCCTAACCAGGGCCAGTGGCCCTACATTCCTGGAAGGACCATATTCCCCACTTCGAGGCCTCTGGCACTCGCTACAAAGCTGCGATTCAGTATAGCTGTAAGCAGAAAATTTTTTGAATACCACACATAGGTATACCCAGGCCCATGGCTCTTCAAAGTAAGACCTAAACAAAGGTTCCAGTTCATGTAAGATGACTGATTTTCAGGCTTTCTGGATTTCAGCACTATCCACTAACTGAATAAAACTTTGTCCTGCATTCGTCGCCAGGAGACAAAAATACAGACATCTACACACAAGCTTCATAACACCCCACCTAAGGAGATTCACCAAAACATCAAAGTTGAAATTGAAATAGAGACAGAAAAATAGAAGCTTAGTAGAAATCGACTAGGTCTACATTCAGCTTTAACACACCTAATTATAAACAGATGCACTTACCTGATTGATAACATAAAAAATGCTATCATAAGCATCCTGTTGTGTGTATATGCTGCAGCTGTAGTCATCTTCATCAGCACCAGAATAGCCTTTCAGGAATAGGTGTTTAAAAGCAACAGTGTTTTCTTCTTTGAATGAAACCACCAACTGATTACTCAGACCAAAGAAGATAAGCTGACAAGAGAAAATAAAAATTCATGTTTTGAATGCTGCTTAAGCAGTAAAATTTTGGGAGCAACTTTAAATTATAATAAACATGAAATAGAAGGGTGCCTGTTACTGTAACCCTGCTACAATAGGAGCAGAGAATCTACCTATTTACAATACTAATTAACACACAAGACTAATAAAGTCAAGGTTACTACGTGTATAGCAAGAAAAACAAATCAACAAGATCTTCTACTGACTCTAAAACCTACAGCGCAGCAACTGAACAGAGAGCTCAGCAGCTCTGACCAGCAGCTTTAACTGGGATCTGCCAAAAATTCTGTGGAGGGTCCAAAGAGCAGAAGAGCATCCTTCTACCCCTGAAATGTTCTGCTTTGCTACAAGACAAGTTCCAGCAGATCCTTTGCTTTGCTCTAGCCCTGGGCCATGCTACATGAAACCCCAGAGCAACAAAAAGCATCACCTGCCTGAGCCAGGCACTGCTAAAGGAGGCTATAAAAAGCAGCAGCAGCAGACAGCAGAGTTACTCCTCAGGATTTGTGTTGACCAATTTATGGATGCCCCATCCCCATCCACCATGAAAAAAGTATAAACAGAGTCTAGAAGCTGAAATCAAACAAGAAACAAGAGTTTCTTCATGAACATAGTAGCTGGAGAATAGCCCAGGTTCCAAAAACCTGAAACTCTCACCCTAGGCTTAAATCATTTGCTAACAGTAAATGCGAAACTGGCACATTACTGCATGGAGTTTCCAAGAAACTGGTAGGAGGAGGGAAGAAGTGAGAGAAACTGCAAGCAAGGGAACTGTGAACGCAGAAGTCCCCAAAGCAAACAGGTGGGCTCCACCAGCACTCAGAAGTCTTCTCCCAAGACAGTGGGAGCCGAACACCTGCTTTTCCCCCCCCTTCACTGGAATACTTCACCCCTTGTCCTGGGCTGTAACTGCTTAGACTGGGGCCAGGCTAAAGGGATGCATGCAGCAGTGCTGGTCAGAGTGGGGCTTTCTGGTTGTACAGCGAAGTTGTGGCCAGGACAAAGAAAGGGGAATGCCAGTGGTGCCTGGTACACAGTCTGTAGATTAAGGACTGGATCTTTTAGCCAAATCAACTTACACCTTCAGTTGACTACAAAACTGTTATCCGAGTGCTACAAATGAGTCTGCAGCAGCACTCCAGTTAGGGTATCTGGAAAGAAGATAAGGGGTCTTCCAACTGCACTACAGAGAACACAAACACACACAGCAGGGCTTCCTCAGGGGACTCCCCAGGGAGTTTCAGCACAGCGCAGAGGAACGCATATTCCCCACACTGGGATGGGAGCAGCAGAGCACCCTTCTGCTCACAGACAGCAGGTGGGAACACTGCACCTCCAGCACCTTCCCCAGGAGCTATGCCCTGGGCTGGGGCAGGCCTACTGACCCGAGGAGCCCTGTGACGCCGTGGTGTCTCACTGCCTGCACACAGCGGTTACTGCCCCAGCACAACAACCAGCACTGAGGGGCAGCTGCCAGCAGAAGGCTGGAGCTGATGCTGTCCCCACACCTGAACACACACCCCAGTCACCACGGGCATTGCTTATGGCAGCTTTAACATGAGGCATGTACTTCAGCTGGTCACATCCAGACAGACCGACCACCCTGGCCTGTGGCTAGTGCTGTACCGGGGCACCAGAGCTGCAGCAATGAGGCCAGAGAGCTCATCCCATCTTTCTAGCAGGGATCTGCAAGGTGAAAGCGCTCAATAGGAGGCACAGACACACAGGCTGGGGTAAGGCTTCGTTCTAGCAGGTAAGTCAAGCACAGACCTGGAATCCTGTAGCTCAGCGAGTTTTAAGGAGCTGTATATTTGCCTGTACTTGCGAAGTGTCAGATGTCAGTGTCCTACATTTCAAAGGTCCAGAAAAGCCTACTGATAGGTTTTTCTTCTCACACATTTGTCCTGTTTTGCTTCCCTTGCCCTCTGGTCAGCATTTCACAGTGGATTGTAAGATAACCAACCACACCAATGCAGTGGTGCTTAAATACCTCTTCTTCTTTGCCTCTGCTTACACTGTCCAAGGACTGTGTGAGACATATCTCTTGGTGACAGAGCAAGGGAACGTCTGATTTCCCCTGCCCTGTCATCGCCAGGCAGGCTGCAGTATTTTCACGCTGAACACGTACTCCTGGAGCTACTGGCTACGTTCTGAGAACCACCACTTCAGAAATGGCCCAGTGAAACAATTACACATGGAAGTGACAGGAAGCAGAACACGCAGCAGTACTGTGCCAGCAAGCACCTCATAAGACCATGTTGGATTTAGTGGAAAGGATGAGTAATTTGTTTTAAAGTATTATCTTAGAAACAGTAAAATAGCTGGTCAAACACTGCCCCAAAACCTCCAGGAGAGTTTTGTAATTTAGTTTTTCTTATTCTTCCCCTTAGACATATACCTTCCATTGTATTTTTATTTTATTTTCCTTTCTGGACTGAAGCAGAAAGGCAGTGAGGAACACCCAAAGACGACAGGGCGCAGGACCACAGGCCGCTTCTCCCACATACTGTCACTATGCTTTCTAAGAGTAACAACACGGTGAAGATTACCTGTGTGGTCACCATAAGTATCTTCAGAATCTGCAAAGCCAGTTTCCATGGTATCTGACGTCTTGCTCTGTATTTTTCACATGGGTTCATGAAGTAAAACTTCAAATCCTCTTTTAGAGCCGTCTCTTTTAGATCTAAGTCTGACTGAGCCATCGTATTTCTGCCATATAAATAATACGTGAATTAGAAACCAGCAGAATGCTTCAGCAAATTATTTCTTCACGTTGCAGTTTCTCCTTAGATATCCACATGACATAAAGGTCTGTGGAGCTGTCAGTGTTTTAAAACAGCAAAACTTAAGCAGCACTTCCAATTGATGGCATCGTTAAACCATTCAGTCACAGCACATTTAAACAGCTGTTTCTCAGGAAGCAGCCGTTCAATAGGACCTGTAACAGCAGTAACAAGACTTCTTCTACCTCCCTCTCACAGCTGAAGCTGTGAAGCAAGCAGAGGCTGCTGCTAACACCTCTCTGAGCGATGCGCCAGAAAAAGGGCTCTGAAGGACTGACCAACCCGAGCAGGCTCCATAGCACACTGCTGTTAGAAACACACCATTTTTGGGGCTAAAGTCATGGACATTTATTCATTCAAATATTTGGACATGTTACATACACACACACAGATATACATCAGAGGAACAAGCACAGAGGACAGCTGTAGGATTCTTAAGTCACTGGGAACTTCTCCTCTCAGCTGAGTACCACATTGAAAGCTTTCCCCTTTTCCCAGGTTTCTAACCCCATTTTCCAGAGCTGCAGTAGCCAGAGTTTTCCTACCTACACAAAGGCCAGAGCCAAACACTTTTTCCCTCCCTCCAACTGCTAAAGCCCAGCAATCACACCTGAAAACGGCCACACACTGATCAGCAGCCCATCAACCAGCCACAGAACTACTCCCCATGCTCTGGATTTATAAAAGTTACCATTTTCTCTCAAAGTCAGAACCCAAACCATCTGTTCCAAGCCTTCAGAGGCACTTTTACTTCCTTCATTCTCACCTGACCGAGGAGAGCAGCTACCAGCACCCAGCCTGCGGGGCAGGAAGCACGCTGGGCTGGCCAGGAGCCACTGTCCCGCGGCACAAGGAGCGAGCTGAGCACTGAGAGCTGCACAGTGCCATGCCCCGCAGGGGGAAGTGAAAATCTCATTCAAATCTCAGAGTTATCTTTATAACAGGTCAAATCAATCATTCACAGAGATGATAGGAGATGGGTTGGTGTAGGTTTTGAGATAGGGAAAAGATGGGAAAGTATTTAAACATAAAAGTTGTAGAGTACAGAAGTATTCAGAGTTTTAAGGAAAAAAAGTAATTAAAACTAGCCCAGTATAAGAGAGAAACTTGAGGGGAAAAAAAAAAAACAGATGGCAGGAAAGCATATCGTAATTATAACTGCTCTTTAAGGAAGGAGGTACACCTGCACTTCAACCCAGCACTGACACCCAAAGCCAGCTTCTCTGGTACCAGCTTCCCTCGAGCAGGCAGAGCGGCATCTGTGTGGGTACACAGTGACCCAGACTCACCCCAGGCTAAAGGCACCAGGAGCAGGTGGGAGAGAAAAGGCTACACAGCAGGTTTACACGGGTCTGATTTGTATTTGAGGCATGAAAGCATGACAAAACTACCACAAGAGAAAGCAAAATCCTCCCCTAAACTTCCAGTAAAAGCACATCCAAAGCATCAGACCTTAAACCCAGCAGCGAGCCTTCTGAGAAAGGCGATTTCCTCAGAAACGGGAGCACAGCCAGCAGAAAGCACAGTGGGTTTTTCCACGTCCACTCTCCCCGCCGTGCAGCTGTGCTGAGCAACTGCGGCACTTTCACTTCTGCACAGCTCAACCCAACCCCGGCTCTGCCTCCTCACCCCGAGCACACGCGATGCACCAGCACTCCGCTCCCCCCGCCCCATCCCCCGGCCCCAGGGGCGCGGGGACCCCGCTCACCCTCGCGCTGCGGCCCGGCCGCCAGGCAGGGTCTTGAGGGAGATCTCCATGAGCCTGCGGCCGCGCTGCCTCGGCGGGACGGGGCGGGGAGCAGCCAGAGGAGCAGCATGGGCTGCACACCCCGCCCTGCTGAGCCGCGGCCGCGCAGGCTTTAAGGGGCCGGGGCGGAGGAGGGCGAGTCATAGCCGTGGCCACGCGCCCCGCGCCCCGGCGGGCCGGGA